>ML661325.1:16857004-16882245 GCA_007570785.1 Antilocapra americana | reverse complement strand
CTTTGAATGGTGGGTGGAATATATATTTCAAAAAAAAAAAAAGAGTGGGGTGGGGGGGGGTGGGGGGAGGGGGGGGTGGGGGGAGTGTGGTGAGGAGTCTCCCATTGCCCAGGGTCATGTCTCAGGTCAACCAGTGGTCACATTTTGATGACCTCCTCCAACACACAGCCAGTAGTCAGAAAAGTTTGCTGAATGAATAAAAGAATAAATACTCTGAGATACTTCAATTTGGGCATCTTGAAAATTATATCACTCCATCTTGCTTTAAAATCCCTAAACGTGTGCAAAGCAGGAATGTCCCCTCACCCATCACTGGAGACTGTAGTATATATATATATTCAATTCATAGGTTAGATTTTCTTATGACAAGCTGATTCTCCTGAAGAGTTTAATATTTGCTTTTAATTACATCCTGCCATGCAACTAGTACTTTGTTAAATGTAAGGGAAGAATTCCCTCTGCATATCAACAGAGGTAAGTTCAATTCAATAATTCTAATTAAGCAATTTTGTGCTCCGATAGTCACACTGCTACAGGAGATGTCATTTCCATAAACTTGTCACCTGGAGAGCACTGTTCCTTGAATACCTGTTAAGGGCTTCCCGTTTGAAGTTGTTTAGTTGCTAAGTTGTGTCCAACTCTTTGCAACCCTGTGGACTGAAAGGTGCCAGGCTCCTCTCTCCATGGAATTCTCCAGGCAAGAACACAGGAGTGGGTTGCCAAGTCTCTCTCTGGGGATCTTCTTGATCCAGGGATTGAAACCACGTCCCCTGCCTTAGCAGGTGGATTCTTTACTGCTGAGCCGCCAAAGAAGCCCTTCAGTGGTCTAACCTATGTGAAAGTTCACCACCTCATGACTGGCATGAGGTTCAAACCACTCCTTACAGTCCTGGCATTTGGACTTGAACAGCTGTCTGATAGTTACACAAGGGGGACATCTGATAGTCACATTTGATTCTCCTTCAGCCAGATTCCACCCCCGGTGGTTCTCAACCAGCCTCTGCATCCAAAGTACTATGCAAACAGTTTTGCAAAATACAAATCCTGGGTCCTGCTGAATCGGAATCTCTAGGTCTGAGCTGTCAAATGCAGACAAATATTAATGGCTCATTTGTTCTGTTGATGCTGATAAGAAGCCAATAGTGAGAACTTCCAAACAACCAAAAATGGAAGCACCTCTTCTGCTGAGCAGAGGACCAGACAGGAGGCTTCATAAGCCATGTTCTCAGCCCACGCTCATGGAGACATGGACAATTAGGGAAATTAATTGGCTCGAGAGGAGGAAACACCCCCGAACGACAGGCAGCTGGTGAATCAACTCATCCAGATGCGCTGGGGAAAAGAAGGGAAGCCCTTGCCTTTCTGAATGAAAGCAGTCACTCAGCAGGGGCATGATCAAGAAGACAACTGCGTTTGGTGCACACCCCCAAAAGCTGGCTCTCGTCTAAGCCCTGCAGCATCTGCTTGGAAAAGGAGCGGACGAGTATGGCAGTAAGGCTGTCTGGGCCTTGCTGACTTTCACCTGGAGAGCCTCACTATGTGCCGAGTCTCTGAATCTTCTCAACAGCCCTGTCATGGAAGCATTGCTGTTCCCATTTTACAGAGGAGGAAACCCAGGCATAGAAAACTTCTATGACATTGCTAGTATTCAGCAAGGCTGGACTCCAAACTCTGCCCTTCAGAGTTTGAGGGGGTGTAAGTCATTATTTCAATTCTATGAGCCTTCCTTTCTTGACCTAATAATGGAGATTTTACTATTGTGAAAAGTGAGGTAAGAGATTAGGAAGAACACGCAGCCATCAGTAAATGGCAGCTGGTATGGCTGACTAATGCTGCTAAAGGAGCCCTCTGAAATCTACGAAAAGAGGCAACGTGACCAGAAGAGTGAGTGCTAGGCATATGCAGAGGAGCTTTGAAAGCTAGATTTAACTCTGTAAGACCACGGCCTGGTTACTTACTGACAGCCCGCTGTGCTGTGCTCCTCTTGGCCCTTTTTCAGTGACTCTTGGACAGTGATTGAAAAGGCATCCCTGAGTGGAGAAGGCCCTCAGATTAGAGAAATCAGTTCTTTAAGGTTGGAAAGGCAGATACTGCTGTGATGGAACGGTACATGCATTAAAACACACACACACACACACACACACACACACACACACACACACACAGGGTCTCCCAACAGAAACACAATTCCAAGCATCTGTTCGTACTATAGCCCAAACGCCTTCCAGAATCCAAGATCAGAGAGTGCCCAGGAGAACAGAAGCACCTTTGCCCAGGGTTGTTGCTGTTGTTTAGTCGCTAAGTCGTGTTGGGCTCCTTGTAACCCTTTGGACTATAGCCCTCCGGGCTCCTCTGTCCATGGGATGTCCCAGGCAAGAATACTGGAGAGGGTTGCTATTTCCTTCTCCAGGGGATCTTCCCAGCCCAGAGATCAAACCCAGGCCTCGTGCACTGGCAGGTGGGTCCTTTACTGCTGAACCACCCGGGAAGCCAGGGTGCCTGCTGCTTAAGCGTCTGGGCAGCAGCCCTGGGTCTCCTCGCTTCCCTTCTCCGCGGGTCCTCTGTTTGCCCAGCTAGTCCTTCAAGCAGGCCAACAACCCATGTGGTTTACTTCACGTCACACCATTTTCCAGTCTCCCCCGCTTGGGTTTTGCAATTTAACCATTTCAAGCCTGCTTCTTGTGTCTATCGCAGCAAGCAGCGCCTGGAGCTGAGTGAGCACTGGGAGCGCAGTGTTGTTTGTGAGCCCTGAGGAGCTGAACAAATGTTGGTCGGCCCTGCCGGGTGCCCTGTGTCTCAGGGTGTCTCTGCATCACCAACAAATGCACTGCAGCTAACATCTGACAGGTTTAAATAAACATCCATTCAGTGAGTAAATAAGAAACAATAGGGTCCATTGAGGTAAATAAAGGCCCAGAATAATAGCTCAAAGGCAATCCCTGAAAAGTGCTGAAAATTGTTTTACTGAGGACTTTGCTGAATGCTAATGCCTGTACTAAGGACGGCATTTATGGTGGGCCTTCGGTCATGGTCATTATGGGGAAATGGGAACCGAGAGGTGAAGAGATTACCCCAGGCAGAGCTGAGGCTAGAACCTGGACGCACCAGCTCTGGAGCCCATGCCTTAATCACTCTGCCTTGCTGCCCTCTGACGAAAGAGCTGAGCCCACAGAGATTTCAGATTTGGAAGAAAGCGTCAACATTTACAGGATCAAACACATACTTCACTGATGGTGTGTGTAAGGCACAGATTAATTCCAAACTGCATCTACAGCCCTCAGCGGTGAAAAGCGCCTAGGCTTTTACCATCAGACCACAGTGGGCTGGAGTGTCAGCGTCACCTGAGAGCTGTGTGGCCCTGAGCTCATCACTGGGCCTCTCTGAGCAACAGTGGGTTGTTTCGATGGTGTTCCCTTTGGGAGCCTGGCAAAGGGGTCCGTCACTGTCAGCCTGTTGTCAGGCTTAGAGATGCTGAACATAAACATCCAACAAGAGCATCACGAAGTGTGTGCTAAATAAATGACAGATTTGTTATCTGTAACATTTTGTTTCGTACCTCTGTCTCCTGACAACTCAGTCTGTAAAGAATCCACCTGGAATGCAGGAGACCCAGGTTCGATCCCTGGGTTGTGAAGATCCCCTGGAGAAGGAAATGGCAAACCCCTCCAGAATCCTTGCCTGGAGAAGCCCATGGACAGAAGAGCCTGGTGGAGCGCAGTCCACAGGGTCTCAAAGAGTTGGGCAGGACTGAGCGACTGACACTTTTCTTTTTTCTGTCTCTGTACATGCTTTCCTATTACTTCATGTGCCTGATACAATCCTACTCAACCCTTAAGACAGCAGGTCCAGCTCAGGCCCTCTGGGAATTCTTTCCTGGCCCTCTCTCCAGCTCTTTTTCCTTAGAGAGGTTCTCATTCCTTCCTTGAAGCCATGAAGGTACCCAGAAGTAGCAGGAATTTTCAGTGATCAGGGCCACGGCTCTAGGGCCAGGCTAGGAGACTGTAGAACAAATTCAGCACTCATTAAGCTTCTACCCTGCGCCATGCCCCACTCCAGGCACTATTGACTTCTGTGTGGTCTCTGTCTTGATGCAGTTAAATGCTAATATGGAGGAGAGAGACAAAACAACTCACCCACCAGGGTTCAGGGTGATAAGGATGAAACCACAATGCAGATCAGAAAAGCCTGAGGCAGAACTCTTGAACTATACTTTGGAAGACAAGCAAGAGTTTGCCATGAAAAGAAATGCAGGAAAGGCAGAAAGTACAGATTCATCAGTGTGGCTCCCACAAAGTATGGGTATAGAAAACCAAGTTGCCTTATCCTAAATGATGTGGATGTCCCTAGTGGAATATAAGCAGCTCAGTCATGTCTGACTATTTGCAACCTCATGGACTGCAGCCTGCCAGGCCCCTCTGTCCATGGGATTCTCTAGGCAAGAATACTGGAGGGGGTTGCCATTCCCTTCTCCAGGGGATCTTCCCAACCCAGGGATCAAACTCTGGTCTCCTGCATGGCAGGCAGATTCTTTGCCATCTGAGCTACCAGGGAAACCCAGAAAGTAGAGGTCCGTCAGAGTGGCTTCCACAAAATGTGAGTATGGAAAACCAAGCCACTTTATCCTAAACGATGTGGATGTCCCCAAAGGCATATAAGCAGAAGAGTAACATGAAATTTACTTTCTAAATAACTGCCAAATCCCTCCTTCCATCATGGATCTTTCCATGCCTTCCCACACATTCATTAAGACAACGTTCCTCTCAACACCCACTTTGAGATTTCTCTTAACTTTCAGCCACTCTTTCAGATGTTGATCAGGACTCAGCCTTGCCTTACAGAGCAAAGATTAATGTAGTCCAACCCCATGTCTTCAATTACATGAAGAAATGTGATAAAGCAGTGATGAAAGCTGTGAACAATTTTTTTTTCAAGAAAGAGAAATACCCAGGCACTTGGCAGAACACATTTTATCATCCTGTGTTACAATCAGGGAGAGACAGCCTGTCTCCCTGCCCTCTAGGCCTTTTCCACCACTGACTCAGTGAGTAGTTTGCAATCAATCAAGGAGATGGTGCTTGAATTCTGGATGGCATATCTCTGTCTGTCTCCCCCCACACGAACAAGAAAGACTTTGCATGACAGGGCCATTTATTAAGAGCAAGATTTCAGTACTCCTCTCTGTGATAAAATAGCCAGAGTCAGCTTTGGGCCTCCTCTGGGATCAAGATATCCGATGTCTTCAAAGCTCAGCACAAAGACTTGTATCAACAAAGCTATTGATCTAAGAGAAGAGGAATTCTCCCAAAAGTCCCTCCTCTGGATATCATCATTTTTTAACACCTGCTTTCTTCTCTGACTTCTTGATTTGGTATTTGTCTTCCTAGTTCTCAGACATTGCTATTTCTCTAGCTAACACTGAATTCATTTGCTAGAATTTAATGGTCTTTTAATTATAACGTCTTTCTTTTTTTTAAGTCTTTTTAAAAATTTCTTTTCCAACATTGCTTCTGTTGTTTATGTTCTGGTTTTTTGGCTGTGAGACATGTAGGATCTTGGCTCGCTGACCAGGGATCAAACCAGCACTCCCTGCATTGGAAGACAAAGTCTTAACCGCTGGACCACCAGGGAAGTCCCTAATCATAACGTCTTACCATTACCTAAATCTTTACTATTTATAAAACCCTTTGCACTTGCATTACCTGGTCCCCAAATGGTCTCTCAGTTATTCTATTTCTTGATTTTTTTTTTTGAACTGAACTTCACAATCCTAAAGTAACCTTGAAAATCTCTCCTCTCTTGAAATGATTTTTAGTTCCTGATCTTGAGCCCCTAGTCTATGTCCCACCCACCTACTGGTCTGCCTAGAGTATCAGTCAGCTTTAACTAGGTACTGCTGAGGTAACAAACAACCCCGCTACCTCAGAGACTGCTGTCAAGGTTGGTTTGTCAGTTGTATGTCAGCTGCAAGTTGGCAATAGTTCTATTCCACATGCGCTCCTCTTTCTCGGACCTAGCCTGAAGGAGAAAGCCTACTTGGAAGATGCCATTTTTGTTCAGTGAGGAAAGGAGCAGTACAGTGATATTTCTTAATGATTCCATTCATCAGAAATGGCTTCTGCTCACATTTTATTGGCCAAAGTAAATCACAAAGCTCAGCCTAAAGTCAATGGTCCACAGAAGTGTAACCTTACAGGAAAGACAGAAAATAGGTGTAAACAATAATGCAGCCTACAATACTTGGAATGTCTTGCGGAACTCACTGCTGAGGGATCCATGATGTCTTCCAGAAATAATGCCCCCGTTTTCTTGCTTGTATCTGTTCTTAACTCAGGAGCCCACTTGCTGCTGTGTCCTGCTCTCTCCCTTCCACTGTAGAACCTGGGAGCGATGATCTAAAAACAGAATTAATGATCCCCAACTCCTGCAAAGTTGATCATGGCCAAAAGTACACTACTTATTTTATGAAGAGTTACTAGGTTGGAAATGCCAGATAAGGTTTCTTAGATGTTATAAATCAAAGAGATTTTTTAATAGTCTGACAGATTTTATTTGGGGGGCTCCAAAATCACTGTGGAGGATGATGACAGCCATGAAATTAAGACACACATTCCTTGGAAGAAAAAAGATGACAAACCTAGACAGAATATTGAAAAACAGAGACATCACATTGCCGACAAAGGTCCACATAGTCAAAGACATGATTTTTTCCAGTAGTCATGTACGGATGTGTGAGCTGTACCATAAAGAAGGCTGAGCACTGAAGAATTGGTACTTTCTAACCGTAGTGCTGGAGAAGACTCTTGAGAGTCCCTTGCACTGCAAGGAGATCAAACCAGTTAATCCTAAAGGCAATTGGCCCTGAATATTCTTTGGAAGGACTGATGCTGAAGCTGAAGCTCCAATACTTTGGCCACCTGATGCAAAGAACTGGCTCATTGGAAAAGACCCTGATGCTGGGAAAGATTGAGGGCAAGAGGAGAAGAGGGTGACAGAGGATGAGATAGTTGGCTAGCATCACTGACTCAATGGACATGATTTTGAGCAAGCTCCAGAAGATAGTGAAGGACAGAGAAGCCTGGTGTGTTGCAGTCCATGGGGTCACAAAGAGTTGGACATGACTTAGTGACTGAAGAACAATTTTGTAAACTTCAAAAAGAGAAAACTCAAAGGCTCAGAGAGATATATTTATTTTCCAGTGCTCATAAGTCTAGAGAATGATAAAGCAAAGAATATAACTCAGATTTTTTTTTTAATCAAGGCTCTTTCTACCACCCAAAGACATGTAACCTGCTACAGACAAATTTCAGCAAGGGCTTTGCCATAATCTTTCGTAATATACTGCAAGGAAATTGGAAAATGTGGTCCAGAAGTCAGTACATTCAGTTAACCTTGTACTTTGTTGAAAGAATGTACCCAAAGGATACTGATTAATGCATCCATATCCACCTTAAAGGATATCTCTAGGAGTATACTATAGGGATATTCTCTAGGTCTTATCCTAGCCAACATTTTTATTAATTACTGTGTCAAGAACATGGAGATCGTGCTGTGATACTCACTGGCACTGTTCATTAACTATCTCTGAGCACACGATTGAATTGCAATTTCTGACCTCTGTGTGACTGATGAGGTCATGAAACTAATTCCAGCTAATGAGAAAAAGTAATGAGTATTACTTCCAGGCTGGGGCATCTCATTTCTGGCCTGAGAGCTTCAGAGCATTTCCTTCGCCATGTTGATCAGCAACGTTTGAGGTACAGGTTTCCCTCTGCCTGGCTCTTGAAGTGAGATGACATGGAAGAGGGTCTCCGCCAATTCATCATGGACTATAACATAATCAGAGAATGAATTCTGAGAGCCACTGGGGATTTAGGACTCATTTATCCTTCAATATAGCTAAACATACTCTGATTGACTTTCATATTAAGAAAATCTGTTAATATAAATCAAAGCTGAGAGAGATAGCCAATATAACAATTGGCTGACTCAGGGTGGAAAATTCAGCATTGTGATAGGTTGGGATTAAGGGCTCATTACATCTGACAAGATAGACCTAAAGAGCACAAATGTGATTTCTGGCACGTTAAATTTCAGAAATCAATAGAGGTTCATAAAAGGTAAGGTTTGTAACCTATAAGTTCATTAGGAATCAATATTACACTTGGCTGCCAAAAATACCCAAACTCATTGGTAGTCTGTATGCATAAAAAATACAGTGTCTAGAGATCAAGGAAATTAATGGTCCTACATGCCATAGAGAACACACCAAAAGCACCAGGCTTCGGTGAACAAAAATGTAGCTGATGGAGAATGACAATGATGCTGAAGGGACTTGAAATTATGTCAGAAAGGAGTAGTTAAGGGATCTGAGATGTATAACCAAGAGGAGTTTTGGGAGACATGTGATCGCTTTCTTTGAATATCTAGAGAGCAGTGATGAGCGAGGAAGTCCTGTTTTGTGTCAAAGCCCATAGCAGGGGAAAGCTGCAAGGAAGAGGAGGCAGGTTCAGGGAGGTCTCACATCATTTTCACAGAAAGTCTGTCAACAACTCCCTTGGACCAATAGCTAAGCTTGACTTTATTGTTGAGATAAACATCCAACTGAATTTGTCTATATGAAGATGTCTGAAAACTGTGAGATTCTTCAGGGAAAAGAGAGTACGTTATTTATCTATATTCCAGCGTTCAGGACCCACTCAGTATTTATAGAATGGTGTTGCATCAGAAGGAATGTTCTAACAAGCAGAATCCCACAGCGGTAGGAAGGGAGCAAAGGCCCACCTTCAGGGAAATCCATCCAGTGATGTGAGGGCTAGAGAAGAAGACCCTTCAATATTTGCTTCCACTCCACTCCCACCCTTCAGCAATTCAATTAAGTTTGTCCTGGGATCTACTCATACTCAGCGCCCACTAGCAACTCAAGTGCTCTTAGGACATGGATAATTTGTACTGCTTTCTTCAGAAAAGAAAGAAATGGAAAAGCATGCTATTCAAAATGGTAGACCATATTAGATGGCTGCTTTCTTTGACTATACTCCAGTATCTAAATTTCAGTAGATGAATTTGTAAATAAACTAGTGCTATACTTTCAGAAGTACACTTGCTTTTCAAAGCAGTGTGTGTGTGTGTGTGTTTAACTTAGGTATAAGGTCTTGTAGCATTATGTAATGTGTGATATAGAGACCAGAGACCAGAAATAGAGTTTGAAATCTCATGGGGTCACTCTACAGGAGAAAATGAAAGTGTATTCACTTAGTCAAGAAACCGGGTACCTCACACTGTACCAGGTTCTGAGCACATAAAGATTAGATAGGCCAAGTCCCACATACAAGGGATTTAGAGTTTAGGAGGGATATAGACAATATATGAGAAAATGTGCACAAAAATCTGTGCAGAAACAGGTCGAATGTCATGCATTTAATTGCAATAAAAATAGAAGAGAAAAAGTGTAAATATCCAGCAACTATGGACTGTCTTAATAAATTTACATCCATTCAAAAGAATACCACATTTTTATAATTGACTTATTAGGTGAACAGGTATAAAGTAAAAAGAATTTTTTAAGTAGATAAACTTTATTTCTTAAAACAGAGAAGTTCGGAGCAGAATCACAAAGAAAGTACAGAGCCCCCTACACACACACCCACATACACACGGGCTCTCCCACTGAACACCAGAACCAGAATGCCACATTTGCTTACAAAGGGGAAACCTAAGCTGACATCACATTATCACCCAGAGTCCATAGTTTACGGTAGGATTCACTCTTCACGGTCTATATGCTAGGAAATTAGAGAGTGTTAGTCTTTCAGTCATATCTGAGTCTTTGAGACCCCATGGACTGTAGCCCGCCAGGCTTCTCTGTCCATGGAGTTCTCCAGGCAAGAATACTAGAGTGGGTTACCACTCCCTTCTCCAGGCGTTCTTCCCTACCCAGGGATCAAACCCAGGTCTCCTGCACTGCAGGCAGATTCCCCACTGTCTGAGCCACCAAGGAAGCCACATGCTATGGGATCTTGACAAATGTATGATGACATATATCCATCATTGTAGTTTCATACAGAATAGTGAAGCAAACCAAGCTTGGATTCAGTAACAATTTTATTTCCAAACTCCTATTTGGTGTTCAGTCACTTACTATAACGGACTTTACCAGGTCACCTGTAATGGGCCACCAGATTAAGACAAATAGCAGGAACAAAGCAGGCAGACCAGTGCAGAGCTGGCCCATCCAAAAGGTGGGTGAAAGAAAACGTCCAATTCACAGTGGAATCAAGTAGCAACAGACTCCAAGAATCAGAAAAATATGTTTGGCTCAGCCAAATTTTAGCACCTCAAATCGAGCCAGCTGGAACTCTATTTCAAATTCAAGATTTGCCTTTTAATGGGAAATCTGCGGAGAGAAAGATCAGAGGAAATAGTTTTATTTTAGCATCATGATTTCAGATTGTAGTGAAGTGACACATAGTAAAAAATAACTCAAACATGACAGAATAAAACCACTCTAATAAAAAGTCCATCTGGGTTTCTGGTGTAAAATGATGGATTGAAGCCCATGTGTTGATCCTTGTTCTCTCCCTCTGCACCCTTCTAAAATGATACAATTGGAATTCAAAAAGCATAGACTGCAAGGGCAATGGATGAGAGACAGACAGGTGTCAACAAATTTTTGGAAATGAAAAGTAAAAGAAGGTGTTGGTGGACTTTGAGAAAGTTGAATACCAGGTTCCACAGGAAAGGAATCCAGTGAGACAGGGCCCATTCGTGCAGCAAGGCTCCAGAGAGGCTTGTGCAAGGAGGTGCCAGCTCCCACCACAGGGGAGTGTGAAGCAAGGGGGTTTGGGAAAGTCTCCTTAACAAACAGAATCTCATTGTTTGAAGCCAGAAAATTCTCATGCGCACGCGCTTCCAGGAAACCAGAGGATTATTATGTGACAAACAGATATGAGGCAGTTCCTAATTTGGGGTTAGCAGGAAAAGGGCTATACTGAAAACAAAGGAATGAATTGGGATTTTACACATTGAAATATGGGATTTCCCATTCTTCTCGTACAACCTGGCTCCTGGATTGATAGTATCCAGGTGTGTTTTTTCCAGGGAACAGACAAGTTTCCAGGAAAAATCAAATGACCCGTTGGAAAGGTCTATAAACAGGTGTTTGGGAATCTCCCAACAGAAAGTCCTGGTTCTGACCAAATCAGTCCACGGTGAACTTGACAGTCCACAGTGAAATTGACACAGAGCTATCAAACTCCTTCCAGAGATAGTTAGGATTTCAAACCACCTGTTATGATGTCTCTCCTAACAGTGAATAATCTAAGAATCCCCAGACATTCATCTAAAGTCTTTGTATGAAAGACAGAGACCACAACAAACATATTTTAAAGTAACTCACTTCAGTGAAAACAGAGAAAAATGCAGGGGGAAAAGTTAGAAAACTGTAATTGATATCTTTGAAGAGCCAGAAAAAAAAGAATAGATGCTATTTTGTCAGATAATGTTTGTAATAGACATTTTATAGAAAAATGAATCTTGCAAATTAAAAGCATAATAGGAGAAATACAAATTCAATAGAATGATTGAAAGAGAAAATAAAGGAAAACATTGGAAAATAAAGGAAAGTAGACCAACTGATGGGATACATGGGGAAGAAGTATCATGTAAAATAAAGTGGAGACCAGGTTTGATGATCCTCTAATCAGACAAACCCATTTAAGCCACATAAAGAAAACTTAATCTAGTTTATTTCATTTATGTAAGTGAAACAAGTTAATTCTTGTAAATACTTCTAATAATCATAATCAAAACTTGTCATCCTCCCAAAATGATGTAAGATAATCATTTTTAACCAGTCCCATGCTGTCTACACTGCAATACCCTATCATCATGAAGCTCAACCAGCATCTTCCTCTGGCTTTGGAAGCCACCCTGTAGTGTCATGCCACTGAGATTCCTACCAGTTCCAAGTTTGAAATCTCCCAGTTCACAGTTTGTTTTTCGACCAACAAATTTTCATATCAAGTGAGGCTTTCTAAATTTTCTTTTGGCAAAAGATAAAGCAATTAGAGGATCAGTGTAGGAGGTCCAACATGTAGAATTTCAGGAAAAGAAGACAGGGCTAGAAGGACGTTATATAAGAAGTAATATTGAAAATTTTTCCAGAACAGAAGGATCTGAGTTTCTGAATTGAGTGTTCCCACTCATTTCTTGGAAAAGTTGATGGGAAATGAGCATAAATTTCAGAACTTAGGAGACAAGAGAAGACTGTAAAACCTACAGAGAAAAAAAGAAAAACAGAAGTGATGTACTAAATACTAGGAATCGGTGTTTTATTACTTACAACAACACTGAAAGCCAAAACTCAATCCAACAAAGTCTTCCCAATTCTAAGGGTTCTAACCTAGTGTCCTAACCAGACATACTACCATTAAAATGTGACTGTGGGAAAAAAGATACATTTTCCTACATGCATGTGTGCATGATCAACTGTGTCTGACTCTTTGAGACCCCATGAATTGTAGCCCACCAGGCTCCTCTGTCCATGGAATTCTCCAGGCAACAATATTGGAGTGGGTTGCCATTTTCCCCTCCAGGGGATATTCCCAAACCGGGGATCGAACCCCCATCTCCTGCATTGCCAGGCAGGTTCTTCACCACTGAGCTACCTGGGAGGCCCTTCTTATGTACAACTTTTCAAAAAAATAATCTTTCCTTAATCCCTTTTCTGGAAAGTTCTAGTTGATGGTCTCCATCAAAGTGAGGAAATAAATCAAGAACTTAAAAACCAAATGGCCAGGACATAAGATGCATGTAATTTATAAATCAGCAAACTGAATGTTAAGAGATTTATCCAGACTCAAGACAGGATCAAAATTAAATCCTAAAAAATTTAAATTTTTTTAAATTTCACATTTCTTTCCCACCCCATCACCTTTTCAAAGGTTTGTTTTTGTTGTTGTTGTTGTTTTGGGTTTTTTTTTTTTTTTAAGGAAAATGAATGTGTTCTTTTCCTTGTTTAGATGAAGGAGAAAACTATTGAGGATGGAAATAAATCTCATGTAAGGAATATTTATCCATGAGTTAGTCAGTGATGAATTTGGTGTACCAGGGAATCACTCCAGTCTGGCCAGGGGAAGATAAATATTTTCATTTGACAGGAAAAAAAAAAAAAAAGATGACGATGGTGGCAGATAAAGGCCCAAGAGCCTCCAGAAGATTTTGTCACTGCCTTCCATGACATAATATCTGCAAAGATTAATGGAAACGTTTTGCATAGTGATACTTAATCTCTGAGTTCGGGGAGTTAAATTTAAACATTCAAGCAAAATTTCTCATCAAAGATGTGACCCTGGGTCACAGATCCTGGTTCATGGAAAATGTGCAGAGAGGAGAAATTTGGATAGCACAGCAAGGTATTCAGACAACCACGCCTCATCTTACCCGATCACTGATTCTGGAAAGGCTTTCTCTCAGGGAGGATGGGCCAGGTTAACACCCTTCATAATATTCTCACCTTTCAGGACAATGCAACAACCACGGATTGGATGACCCCAAACTGGGGCTTTGCATTTGGAGGGAACAGTATTTTCTTCTGCTGGAAGGGGGATACTGTCAGGTATCATCACAAATTTTCTCAATTATTTGATACAAAAGAAACGTAACCCTGCTTGGGAACCGTGTGTCTATTTCAAAGCCGGGAAGACTCAAAGCTCCCACCAAGTTAGCAAGCAGACAGTCTTCTTCCTGCCTTCTGCAGAGTGCCAGCAAGCTTACATTAGAGATGCTGTGCGCCCCCTGCTTTCACAGGGGAGGCGCACCGTTCCCAAAGCCCTGCAGGCTGGCCAGGAGACCGTCCTCAGCGCCCGTCTGGTCCTCACTCAGCATCAGCGGAATGGTGACTGCATCAGCCGCTTCCCTTCTCTGCATTCTCCAGGCCATGGCCCAGGCTTTCCCTTCAGGCTTTCTCAGTGGAGGGAGGGGTACCTACCTCCTGAATAGTTTTCCTCCTTTTAAGTTTTCCTCTCTTTCTGTTCTCTCTTGCCCGAGTCATTCCGCTTTTTGTTTGTTGTTTGGTTTGGGGGTTTCTTTCTTTCTTTATTATTTTCTGAAACATAGTTGCTGCACTGAGTCATTTTTCTAAAGCAGACACGACCAAGTTCCTTCTCTGCCTGAAATCCATCAAGATCCTGAAGCCAAATCAGCCTCTGTACCCCGACACTGAATTAAGTCTTGGAGACAGAGTCTTGGATGAAGTAGAAAAGACTAGATTTATTGCTTTGCCAGGCAAAGGAGGCCACAGCTGGCCAAGGCCCTCAGCACTGTGTGCCCCGAGCTGGAGCGGGTAGTGGGGCGGTGCAGGGTACCGCCTCCGGGGGGCGTGGTCAGCGTGCGGACTTTCTCCTGATTGGCTGGTGGTGAGGTAAGTGGGCTTCAGCATCGTCCACCTTCTGGTTCCGACCAGTCTGGGGTCTCTGTGCTTACCGACAGCATACCTTTAACTCCTCCCACCTGGTGAGGGTTTCAATATCCGCAAAACAGCTCAAAGATATTGCTCGGTACACCGCTGAGGGGGAACCGGGAAGGTTCCCCGGGCTCCCTTAGAGTTGCTTCGCTCTTCCTCCCTTGTCCCCGCACGCACGCTCAATCGCCCAGTTGTGTTCCACTGTGTCCCCACGGACTGTAGCCCGCCAGGCTCCTCTGCCCATGGGATGAACCAGACAAGAATCCTGGAGTGGGCAGCCACTTCCCTCTCCAGGGGATCTTCCCGACCCAGGGACCGAATCCGCGTCTCCTGCACTGGCAGGTGCTTTCGTTCCCAGTGAGACACCTGGGAAGCCCTGCCTCCACGCTGCTTCAGGAGTTAGTGCCCATCGGCACAGTAGCTGCTGCTCACCCGCTTCGCTGCTCCACAGCCCATGGGAACTGGTTCCCGAACCAGGGATCCAACGGGTGTCCCTTGCATTACAAGGCAAGTTCTTAACCAAATGGATCACCGGGGAAGCCCCTCAAGTAATCCTCATGAGCTTCTCTGGTTCCTTTAGTCTGGCCTCTTCTGGTCTTCTCTGACGTGGAGAATGCTGACATCTTCCAGTCGCTGTGTTTTAATTCTATGTATGCTTAGTCACCCAGTTGTGACCCACTCTCTGCGACCCCACAGACTATTTAGCTTGCCAGGCTCCTCTGTCCATGGGATTCTCCAGGCGAGAATACTGGAGTGGGTAGGCATCCCCTTCTCCAGGGGATCTTCCCGACCCAGGGTTGGAACCTGAACCCGGGTCTCCTGCTTTGCAGGTGGATTCTTTATGCTCTGAGCCACCAGGAAAGCCTTATTGTTCTGTGGGTCCCTTGAGGTGGAACCAGGATCCTGCCCCAAGGCTGTACTACTGTTCCTGAATGTTCCTCCCTTGACTCTGCATCCCTTCCCAGATTATCAGCTGTCCAAATTCGCTCTTTGGAAGGTCACTGAGGCTGAACAGAAAGACTCCCCACGCCCAGGAACCCCTGCAGGGTCCTGCTTGTTTCTAGTTTCTCAAGGTCCAACTCAGGAGTTCCTCTCTTGTGAGCTTTCTTGGAGTTTCCCTGTCACCACTAATGATTTTCACATAGGATTCTGTCCTGATGTCACAGTTCACAAGTATTTTATTTGTGTATATGTGGGCTTATTTTCCCTCACAAAATCCTTGAGGGTGGTGAATAAGTTTTCATCTCTATCTTTCCAGCATTTAGCCTGATGTCCATTACATAGTAAGCATACATGCTTGTTAAATCAGCCTGGTGGAACTTCGTGGCCCTGAGTTGTAAAAACATTAACACATTTAAACTGAAAACAGATTTGCCCCAACAGGAGTGACGCTATCAAGCTTTAATCTATTGTTTAAACAAACTCAGCCTCTCAAGATCAATTCAAGCACAAAGGAAGAAATTAAAAATCATAATCCCACTGTGCAGAAGTAACCATAATTTTCACTTGGCACATATTCTTCCAATATTTTTATGTATCTTTCTGAACAAATATTTATAAATTATAAAATTTCTAAATTAATATACGTATAATTTTACTTCAAAATATGACACACATACAGAAGAATGACAAAAATACAAATGTAAAATGAAAGGACTAGAAGATGAACCACCCAAGTCAATATAGTAAACATTGCCTGAAATTAAACGCTGATGACTCAGTACAGAGTCTGCCTGCAATGTGGGAGTCCCAGGTTTGATCCCGAGTCTGGAAGATCCCCTAGAGAAGGGAAGGGAATGGCTATCCACTTCAGTATTCTGGCCTGGAGAAGCCCACGGACAGAGGAGCCTGGCAGGCTACAGTCCACCAAATCACAGAGTCAGACATGCTAAACAACAGTTTCACTTTCACACTTTTTGATGTGCATGCCTTCAGAAATAAATCAAAACCCAACATTTGCAAAATAGATAGAACCATGATTTGCATAACAAATTCTGCCAAATCATAGCATGCAACACAAAGTGTCACAGTGCAAATTACTTTAACACCAGCTTCTAGATACAGCTTTATCCCCAGCTCCTGAAACTATATTTTTCAAGGTAAAAACCACAGTAATAGAGGTTCCTCATGGACTCAAGTGTTCCAAAGTTAATAACACCAGCCATTTCAGCAATGCACCTAGTGTAAAAATTCTGATCAATGTTTGCCCAGATGATGTTTGTCAACCTTTCTCCTGAAGCTACCATAGGAGTTTTGTAGGGACCATCTCTGGTCCCTAAAGCCCTGTATCAATCTTCTAATCCCCATCTGTGGAAGCACTAACGAGCCTCTTCTCGTACCTACGCTCTCCCCCCTCCCTAACAGTAACCTGATTTTCGTGGCTATTGCTTCCCTTCTTTTCTCTTCTCTGTATTCACACCACCTCAGTGCATAACCTTAAACACAACCGTGTATCGCTCAGCCTGCTTTTGGACTTTCTATGAATGGATTTATACAGCATGCACTCGTTTTGCACAGAGCTATATTTCTAATGCCCATCCATGTTGCTCTGTGTAGTTAGTTTGCTCTCTATCACTGCTGTCTAGTATTCCTCTTTATTCTCGCTGGACACTCGGCTCTCTTCCAGTTTCCTCCTACATTGTATTTGTATAAACATTCTTACACACACCTCTGGTGCATGGACCCACACCTCACTGCTGGATGCATACCTTGGATAGAATCGCTGAGGACTTGGAATAGAAAAACAAGGTGACTTCCACCAATAAGGATACAGTCTTATAAAGGAGACAAATACACCAGGAATACCAAATTTTACCAACCAAGATATCATGGAAGTCCAAAGATGAGCAGCAAATGTTGGCCAGAATGTAGACAGGAATTCCCATCCTTTACTGGTGGGAGTATAAATCAGCACTCCACATTGGAAATATTTTGGCATTATCTAATGATGTTAAAGATATGTGTGCCCCCATGACCCAATAATCTAGTCTGCCTGGAACACTGCTGAACTACATTCCCCAGTCCCTTTGAAACTGGAGAAAGAGGGCACATAATTGAGGTCTGATTTCAGGAGTATGAGTAAGTAGTAATATGGGCCATTTCCAGGACTGGCCATAAAAACCTTACATATGAGGTTCTCTACGCTCCTTTTCCCACGCTTCTGACTACAAAAACCAACTGTTGGTTGAAAAGTGCATAAAAGCTTAGAAAAAGACAGTGGGATTAAGCCACAAAGCTATGTCCACTGCATTCATGAAAATGTAACTAAGTGGCTCAATCCATTTGCAAGTTACTTTTGACCCCTAGGCTGATTATCTGTCTGACATCTCTGTGTTTACTATATGCGTAGCTTCAAAAAGATTGGAAATCATTCAACAAATCTCAAGTGAAAAACTATGTGTTGGGCACTGGGTTTGGTGATAAGGAAACAAAGTTGAATATGACATAGGACTACCATCAAGATGCTCAGATACTAGTGGGATGCAGGACAGAGGAATAATTGACTGGATTTAATAGAGTGGGGTGCATGCCCTTGGAGGAGTCAGAGGAGCTGGGAGGAAACTCAGACTCCTGCCATTCTGGGGCTCAGCTATCTTCATGAGGAAGACAGAAGCGACAAGAAAGGCACAGGATCCAACAAGCAGTTTTAGGGAGAGGAGAAATGAATAGGGTCAAAGGGAAGACTCCAGACTAAATCAAGAGAAAAGGTTAAGTATTGGCCTGGGGGAAAAAGGCGAGGAGGGGAGGTGGAAAGAGGTGAGAAGGGCATTCTGACATAGAGAACAGGAAATGAAGACCCAGACCGGGAGAGAGGACGGTGCAGGATGGAATCTGCAAGTACAGTAGGGGCTCTTTCACAGTCCTTTGCTTAAACGACTAATTGGTTTGGCTGGGGCTCTCTATTTCCTGTAAAATAAAGTGACTAATGCCCATGGCACCGAAATGCCCATGGCCGGTGGGCTGCTCTCAGTTTATCTGCTCACTCTGTACCCTTCAGTTGAGTTGTGTAATACCAAGAATCAGCTTGTCCGTATCTCCATCTGTTCATCCTGGTTGTACTTATCACTGCAATTTAATCATTTCATTAAATCCTGTTTAAAAGTACAAACTTCCTGCCTGAAAAGGAAGAGAGTTGCTGTTTCTATGGAAACTAAGTTAAAGACTTAGGGAAAATCTGAAAAAGGTGTGGGAGAAACATCCATAAAAGATACAGGAAGAAATCATTAAAATATAGAAGGATGATAAGCTTCGATTGATTTTTCAAGTGTCTTTAGGATCTTTGTCTACTTTAAAAGAATCGGTGCAGGAAATCGTAGACAATGCAGTACAGCTCTGGCTTCTGCAAGAAAGATATTAATGACATGTAACTCCAAGCTTGTAGGGCAAAGGTCATCATCTGTGCTTTGCAGATAAGAAAAATGAAGCTCAAACGAGATGACCTTGATGGATCTTGATTTAGGTAAATGAGCAGTGCGTTCAAGGTGCATTGCGTCTCCTTAACACACTCCTTAAAGAACTTTTAAAACCGTCAACTTATTGCAATGCTTGGCACAAAATGTGATGAATAAATAATCATTATTATTATTATTATAAAAATAGCGAATGTTTCTTGAGCACTTATCAGGTACCAAAGTGAGTGCTAAAATCTGCATTAGTTTACTTAATGTTATAATACTCCTATGAGGACGGTGTTACCATAACTTCCAATTTATAGATTAGAAAGCTGAGGCTTGGAAAGGTTCATAACCCAAGGGGATCTGTCTGCAAACCCAGGCTCCCAGCCTCAGGGAACACCACTCCCTTCTTGACTCCTCCCGAAGTCTGCCTGTGGATGCCTCTCCTAAGTTATATTCTGATTATTCTCTGCTGTTTCTTGCATCTCCAAAACTCACTCCATACTGGAGTGTCCTGGTGGGTTATAATTAGGCCCTGCAGCATGCCAGCTGGGCCAGAGGTGATTCTCATCCTTCCTCCCTCACCTCCAGCGTCAAGGCCTTTGCCATCTGCCACACAGCCAGGGAGCCTGAGATTTTCTCTTGCTTAAGGGAGTGAGCCTGTAGGAGCCTGCCTCAAAAAGACCCTGCTCAGAGAAGATTCAGGCCACACGCTTGGCCCTGACACCCCTGCACCTCAGCATCTAGCGGCCAGCATCCGGGAATTTCCTTTATTGATTGCTCAAAGCAGGCAACGAAGCAGTGTCTTAAGACTCCAGCTCACCAAGTGAGGGCACACTCTCCAGTCTAGACCCAGAGAGCCCAGTGTCAGCCAGGATGAGTCTCCTTGCAGAGGCGCTGTACCGGCCCCATAGTCATGTCAGGGAGACGCAGAGTCCTGGAAACGTGACCTCTGTCCTGTTCACCTCGGGACCCAGGCCTGTCACCTGCAGGACCAAGCTTAAGGCCAGAGGTAGGAGCCTGGAAAGAAAGCCAAAGACTATGGGATCCGGAAGGGAACTTGATCATGGTCAGGTCCAAGCCTGTTGTTCACAGACGGGCTGGCTCTCACTTCATGTTACCTGCTTAACCTGCATCCAGCATTTAGGTCTCAGACTTGATGCTGTCAGCTTCCTTCAAGAAGCCTTCCCTGACTCCGCAAGTTAGGATCGGATCTCCTGATAGGCACACCCCTAGTTCCTACACTCTCCCTAACCCTGTCTCTTATTTTTGTCTCCACGCAGACCTCTGCTTACACTTGAAATTAGCCCTGCTCATGGGCTGCAGCCCAGCTCCTAGGACAGGGCCATTCAACACTTGGCAAAGAGTGAGGAAGCGACCTGCTCTATCAGGGGAGCTGGGACCTAGGACTCAGTGTGTGAAGTTGAGTCCCAGCCTCCGCTTTCCATCCAGCCTCAGGGTTCCTGACCACTTCCTCAGCACCACGAAAGTCCTTTCAGACCCTCTGTCTGCCCAGAGACTCCAAGGTGTCCTACACAGACAGGCCTTTCCTGGGGTGACAGTCACTTCCCTGGGTCCCTGGGGGGGCTTTCTCTGGTTGCAGTGAATGGGGTCTACTCTCCTGTTGCAGAACACGGGCTTCTCACTGGCATGGCTTCTTGTTGCAAAACATGGGATCTAGGCACGTGGGTTTCAGTAGTCACGGCTCGCAGGATTTAGAGGGCTGGCTCAGCCTGGTGCACAGGCTTAGTTGTTTCGAAGCTTGTGGGATCTTCTCAGACCAGGGAGGGATCAAACCGTGTTCCCTGAATTGGCAGACAGATTCTTTGATACTGAGCTGCCAGGGAAGTCCCATTCAGTCTTAACAGGAAACCCCAGGCAGGTCAGAAAGATGTTCCCACCCACCTCCCACTCTACCCAGGAGGTCAAAGGCAGAGACACAAGTGTGGTTGACTGTAGGTGAATAGAAAGCAGAGACAGGTTTATGTGATTTAAAAAGAAGGCACACTTGTGTGGGGAGTGTTTTTGAACATTTTGAACTTCACATTCACCAAAGCCTTTTTTCAGGGGAATCTCATCAACAAGAATAAATGACCTTCCATATCACTGCTTTGAAAAGGCTTTTAAGGAAATGTATGATTTCAATTAAAATGAGAAAATTTGGGTGAGTTGCTAAGAAACAGGACCCTATCTGAGTCCATAAGAGATTGTGCCAATAACTTCTGGTTATAGATGGGTTTCCTTGGAAACAATTCCTGGGAATTCTTAAGTATTAAAACTGAGCAAGAATAAAGTCTTCATAATAGACGGAGATGAGGGCAGTAAAAAAAAAATTGCTAATTGAGCAAATGCGCCAACTATAAAGGTAAGACGTGCCTGTAAAAAAAAGGATACTTAAAGACAATAACCTCAATCTGTTCTCTGTTCTTTATTCTGCTTTATATGTATATATAGATAGATAAAAAATGATCCATCTTCCTGGAAAAAAAATTCTAACAGTAAGGAAGAGAGAGAGCTGTTCTTTTCCCCCTTTACCCCTGGGACCCATCCTCAGAATTAGTCACTAGCTTCTTAAATATGCCTCAAGATTTCTTTGTAGACACCTACATGGATATCCATATCTTTATTTTATACAAATGAAAATTGTATACCTCTTTCACAGACTTGTGATTTTTTTTTTTCCACACAAGATGTCTCAGAGACATTTTCATGCCAGGACATAGAGATCTGCTTCCCTCTTCTTGACATCTGTGCACCAGTCTGGGCAATACTGAGAGAAAATATATTTAACCCATTCTTTAATACTGAGTTACAGTGTTTCTGTTGTTTGGTTACTGCAAACAATGTATCAATAAACAGTCCTGTGTATTAATACATCTTTGCAGACATAGGAGCATTTAGCTTCAGGTAAATTCCTTAAAATAAAATAACTAAGTCAAATTTCATATGCTTATTTCTAATAATGTTTTAAAAGTTACCCTCCAAATCTATTGCACTAATTTATTCTCCCACAAACAGCAGAAGGATTCTAACTTCAGGCCCCACTCTTGTCTCTAAGCAACACTGGGCATCATGGAACCTAAAGGTCTATGTCAATCTGATAGGAGAAAATATCTCACCTGTTACATTTGGCATTTCCTTTATTTTGAATGATATTACATCTTATATGTTTATCGTCCACTGACATTTCCCTGTATATGGATTGTCTGTGGTCTTCTGCTCACTTTTCTGTTGAATTATGTTTTCCGAATTGATGCCCAAGCATCCTCTGGGCTTCCCTGGTGGCTCAGACTGTAAAGAATCCGCCTGCAATGCGGGAGACCTGGGTTCGATCTCTGGGTCGGAAAGATCCCCTGGAGGAGGCCATGGCAACCCACTCCAGGACTCTTGCCTGGAGAATCCCCAAGGACAGAGGAGCCTGGTGGGCTGCAGTCCATGAGGTTGCAAAGAGTCAGACATGACTGAGGGAATAAATACAAGCATCCTTTGCTTACCAAGAAAATTAGCCTTTTATGTTTTCAAATATTTGTTTGCCTTCTTTTCTTAGAACAAAAATATCAGTTGTTCCAGCCTCAGGGGGTTGTTACAAGCCTCGGTTAACATTTAATTTACAAATACATGGGGTTTTTTAAGTAACAAAAAATTTAAAAAGACAATGTATATAAAAGTGTTTTTACTGATGCAAGGTCCTAACTAAAGTATATTGGTTTTCTTGATTTGTTCTTATTAGCAAAGCAGGAGAGTCTGTTGGGAAAGGCACACACTGAAGAATCCAGCTCAAACTGTAGCTCTGACCCCTTCTCACTAGATTCCAACATCACCCCCTCCCAACTTCTGACTATCAAAAATATTTCCAGACCTTGCCAACTATCTTTCAGGAACAAAAACGCCCCCAGCTGAAAACTAATGTTCTAACCCCACTCTCTCCTTACCCCTCAAATCAGGTAAAATGTTCTCAGCCTTCCTGGACCTAATCCTGCTCAAGCGACTATGACATTATGTGGTAAACATTTGTTGCCAGTCTGTCTTTCCCATTAAACTGTGGAATATCCAAGAACAAAAACTGCGCCTTCAATCCCTTTATCTGTTTGTCTTTGATCAGTTTCTAGAACAGGTAAAGTGCTCAGTGAACATCTGATAGAGATACAAGATAAAATAGCAATGCAGAAATGAAGAGTTGTTTCCTAAACCTGGTTGTACATTATAGTCACCTGATGATATTTTTAAAATACAAATTCTTAGCTAGAAGCCCAGATTCCTGAATCAGTATGTTAGGGAATAAAAACCCAGGAATATTTACTATTTAAATTCTGGGGTGATTCTAACACAGGTGACCTACAGCAGGATCTGATCTAGAAGAAAAATCACAGTGACCAACATTTAATATCTCTGCAGACCACCTCACAGTGCTCACCTGCATCACTGCAAAGAGGTAAAATATTCCTGCATGGAAATTCTTCTGCCTGAAACGGTAAATAATTATTTTATAAGGTAAGTAGAGAAGTTGCCAAAGAACAGAGCTAATGATATCATGCTCCCCGATTTCAAACTATACCACAAACCTGCAGCCATCAAAGGAGTACGGTGCATATGTGCATGCCAGGTTGCTTCAGCCGTGTCGGACTCTTTGTGACCCCATGGACTATAGCTGCCAGGCTCTTCTGTCCACAGGATTCTCCAGGCAAGAATACTAGCGTGGGTTGCCATGCCCTCCTCCAGAGGATCTTCCTTACCCAGGGATCGAACCCATGGGTTCTTACATCTCCTACATTGGCAGGCAGGTTCTTTACCTCTAGCGCCACCTGGGAAGCCCAAGAGTATGGGACTGACACACAAACAGACACGTAAGTTAATGGACCAGAGGAGAGAGCCCAGAGGAGAACCCACACTTGTGCAGGCAATCTGCAGCAAAGGATTTAAGAATATGCAATGGGGGAAAGATAACTTTTCCAGTAAATAATGTTGGGAAGACTGGACAACTGCACACAAAAGAATCAAGTTGGACTACACTTTCACACCGTGCACAACAATAAATTCAAATTTTAAAAAGACTGAAAAGTAAGACCTGAAGCCATAAAACTTACAGAAAAGAAAACATAGACAATATACTTGTTCACATTGGTCTTAGTAATACTTTTTTGGCTGTATCTCCTCAGGCAAGAGAGTGAAACCAAAATAAAACAAATGAAATTATATTAAACTAAAAATATTTGCTTGCAATATACTTGTATGGTGACATTTTGTAGTTAGACTTACGATGGTGGCTATCATTTTGAAATGTACAGAAATATCCAATCACTATACTGTGTAATAGGAACTAACTCAGTGTTGTTTTAGGTCAACTGTACTTCCAACACAAACCTACTCAGAGAAAAAGAGATTGGATTTGTGGTTACCAGAGGTGGGGGTGGCGAGAAAGGGAGTTGGTTGAAGGTGGTCAAAATGCACAAACTTCCAGTTATAAGAAAAATGAGTACTGGAGACATAACATACAACATAAAGATAATTAGCGCTGATGTATGTTACACATGAAAATTGTTGGGAAAGAAAGTCTTAAGAGATCTCATCACAAGAAAAAAAAAATTTTGAACTTCTATAATGTATATCTATGTGAGATAAGGGATGATTAACCTTGCAGTAATCATTCCATGATATATATAAGTCAAATCACAATGTGCACCTTTAATGTATATGGTGCTGTATGTCAATTATACCTGGATAAAACTGAAAGAAAAAAAATTTTTTTACATTCCCAACAAGCTTCCAGAAAAGGCATGGAGGGCTTCTGCATGTAGTCAGAGCAACCCCCCAGCCAGAATGACATGTAGAATTCTCAGAAACAGCCCTTCTGAGATGGAGCATCTGGTCTACCTTGATTTCCTATTCCCATGGTCCACCGATGGCAGAGCCCAGCCCTTCAACCTCCAGGGACCACAGGTGGCTCCTTCCCTGGAAAGCACACTCAATCTCAGTGGCCCTTCCTTCCAACAGAACTCAGAAGAGTTTTGCGGCAGAGGATAGAGTGTCAGTTTGTGCTTGAAGCAGTGGTTAAGAGCCGGGGTCTAAAAGCTGTGTCATTTGTAAAGTAGTCCCCATACAAAGCAATGCTTAAAATACATTTAAGACTGATAGAGTTGCAGATGCTGAAAAATCTCCTTGTAAGGGGTCTGCAAAGGTCAGGCCTGAAAGAATGACAGAAAATCAGGCCAGAAAGTCATCAGGAGGCAGGGTGGTGGGGGTGGACTAGATTAGGAAGTTGAGGGGATTGAAAAGAACACTGTCAGTCACCCTGCCCTGGCCAGAGGCGAGAAATTGTTAACAAGGTGGAGCCCTATTGGCAGTCTGAGGAAGTCTTCTCTCTCTCTCTCTCTCTCTCTCTCTCTCTC
>ML661325.1:16492559-16856904 GCA_007570785.1 Antilocapra americana | reverse complement strand
CTCTCTCTCTCTCTCTCTCTCTCTCTCTCTCTCTCTCTCTCTGCCACTGGGTGGACCAGCCGTCTCCGGCATCTTTAATGATGCTGTTTTATTCTGAAAGCTAGGGCTCTGTTATGGCAAATCATTTCATGGCAAATAGATGGGGAAACAGTGTCAGACTTTACTTAAGGAGTCTCCAAAATCACGGCAGATGGTGACTGCAGCCATGGAATTAAAAGATACTTGCTCCTTGGAAGAAAAGTTATGACCAACCTAGACAGCCTATTAAAAAGCCGAGACATCACTTTGCCAACAAAGGTCTGTCTAGTCAAGGCTGTGGTTTTTCCAGTAGTCATGTATGGATGTGAGAGTTGGACCATAAAGAAGGCTGAGCACTGAAGAATTGATGCTTTTGAACTGTGGTGTTGGAGAAGACTTGTGGTTTGGAGAAGTAAAGAGATCAAACCAGTGAATCGTAAAGGAAATCAGTCCTGAATATTCATTGGAAGGACTGATGCTGAAGCTGAAGCTCCAATGCTTTGGGCACCTGATGGGAAGAGCCAGATCACTGGAAAAGACCCTGATGCTGGGAAGGATTGAGGGCAGGAGGAGAAGGGGACGACAGAGGATGAGACGGTTGGCTGGCATCACCGGCTCGATGGACATGGGTTTGAATTAGCTCCGGGAGCTGGTGCTGGACAGGGAGGCCGGCGTGCTGCAGTCCGTGGGGTCACAAGGAGTCGGACACGACTGAGCGGCTGGACTGGACTGAACTGAAGCCTCTGTCAGAACACTTTTCAGCCTAGGTTGTCTGTGTTAGTTTGCCAGGGAGGCTGTGACCAAGCACCCCGGACTGAGGGGCTTTGTTAGGGGAAACACTGATGGAAACTCTCCTCCCTGCATGCATTATTTTAGAAGAAGAGGTCCTGGTAAGGCACTCAGCACTAACCAGTGACCACCGACCGGGAGAATCTGGGAAAGGTCAGAAGGAGAGGGGAGAGGCCAGTGCACGTGTCTAACCAACCTCCCAGAGTCCTCCTCCCTGGAATCTGTCTTGGCTGAGGGACGCACACAAAGCCAAGAATGACCCTGAGTCAGAGGGATGGGCCAGAGACAAGCTGGTAACTGACCCCGTCACCAAAACCCCAGACTGTGAGCCACGTGGCAGAGCAGTCCTCCCAGACCCCCTCACCCTCCGGCTCTCTGCCCAGCGCCCCTTCCCAATGAAGTCTCCTGCTTTGTCAGCACGTGTGTCTCCTCAGACAGCTCATTTCTAAATGTTAGACAGGAGCCCATTCTCAGGCCCTGGAAGATTCCCCCTTCCTGCAACAGCTTCAACAGCAGAAACACCTTTTCTCACAGTCCTGGAGGCTGGACATCTGAGATCAGGAGTCAGCAGGGCTGGCTTCTTCTGACAGCTGTGAGGAAAGGCCCAACACTGGAGTTTCTCCTTGGCTGTAGAGGGGCCACCTTCCCCGGTGGTTCCTCACATCATTGTCCTCTGTTTCTGCCTCCAAGTGTCCCCTTTTTCATCAATGAGATCAGATTAGGTCCCTCCTAATGACCTCAGGCTTCCCTGGTGGCTCAGATGGAAAGAATCCGCCTGCAATGCAGGAGACCTGGGTTTGATCCCTGGGTTGGAAAGATCCTCTGGAGAAGGTAACCACTACCCATTCCAATATTCTTGTCTGGAGAATCCCATGGACAGAGGAGCCTGGCAGGCTACAGTCCATGGGGTCACAAAGAGTCGGACACGACTGAGCGACTAACCACACAGTTAATGACCTCATTTTAATTTGATTACCTCTGAAAAGACCAGAGAATGAGATGGTTGGATGGCATCACCGATTCAATGGACATGAGTTTGGGTAAACTCCAGGGGTTGGTGATGGACAGGGAGGCCTGGCGTGCTGCAGTCCATGCAGTTGCAAAGAGTCAGACATGACTGAGCAACTGAACTAAGGCTGAGAAAAGACCCTGTGTCCAAACAAAGTCACACTGTGAGGTACTGGGAGCTAGAATTTCAATATAAGAATTTCTGGAAGAGGGGCATAGAGTCAGCCCATAACAATTACGTCTCCCTCTATCAACCTATCTCACCTCCTGCATGCCCCTGTAGGCCCCTCAACTCTTTCTGTGATGCCCTGAGGAACCTGGGGAATCTGTCTCATTCCACCAAAATGACTTATTGCAGTAAATTAGGAAGATCATGTGCTCTTGGAAAAAACAGAGCTGGGTTTAAATCTTGGTTCTAAGCTATGAGAACTGTGTGCCTAGGACTAGTTACTCAACCTCTCTGAGCCCCCGTTTCCTCGTTTCATGGTAACGAGGTACCTGGTGAGCCACACCTTGAAACCATGGCCAGTTACTTCTGCATCCAAAAGTGATAGCCAGGAGTCACCAAGGAGCAAACTTTGATCTTGAGAAAACAATAAGTAAGATGGCCTATTTGAGTCTGCAAATAGAAAGTAAACATCTACTTCCCTGGGAAGAGTGCATGGGGCATTTATGGCCAAAATCAGGTTTCTGACCATACCTTGGGGTGTGTTTTTGACAGTACCTCTTAGGTCTTAGAAACCTAAGCCAAAGAAGAGCACATTTTCATAGCTCCAAGAAGGATTCTTGGCATAAATGACTAGAAACTTCATGCCTCCTTTTCAGGTATAAAGCAAGACTTCTCAAACTACCAGGAGTAAATGACCTTTCTTTTTAGATTCCAATCCATTGTATGTACATGTTTTTGGAAAACACAATCAAAATGTATTGTTAAAATGTTAAATAAAAAAGACAAAATGCAAGCCATACTTTTTTTAGTATTAGATTCGATGGACATAAAACTAACTCTGTAAAGTTGCTATACAATGTTTCTAGATGCTTTACTGTCAACTTATTTCATTTTTCAGCTAATAAGGAAAAGTTAATTTGACAAGCCCAAGGCAAATACCATACTTTGACTAATACCACTGTCAGGTATTAAAAGGGCATCTTCAGCCTCCACTGTGGACAACCCAAGGCAACCATCCACAGGGGGCAGGGGGTAATTATTGTTGTAATATTAAGAATGAAATATAGAGCTTCAGATGTTCAAAATAAGTTTTTCTCATCCACAGCAAGAAAATAGACTTGACAGTCAAACTTTGTCGGGAGAAGAATGCCTGACTGTGTGCATGTATTCTCAGTCACTTCAGTCGTGTCCAACTCTTTGTGACCCTGTGGACTGTGGCCCACCAGGCTCCTCTGTCCAAGGGATTCTCCAGGCAGAATATTGGAATGGGTTGCTATGCCCTCCTCCAGGGGATCTTCCCAATCCAGAGATCGAACCCACGTCTCCTGTGTTTCCTGCATTGTAGGTGGATCCTTCTCCGCTGAGCCACTGGGGAAGCCCCAAGAGAAGAAAAGAGTAACTTAAAATTGTCACTTTCCACCTCTAAAATATCAAGATACAAGCATGGAATATAGATCAGTTTTGCTTTATGCCCTGGGTGAGTAAAATGTAGTCCACCTCCCACATAGGTATGGACATTATTATTATTTAATATCAGAGTGTTAATAGAAATAGCACCTTTCATATGTAATGATTAACAACCCACAAAGGATATTCACATCAGATGCACATTTATGTCTCACTTTCCCTAAAGTCATATTTTTATTCCCATTTTATAGATAAAGAAACTGAGATAGCAATAGAATCAGGGCACGATCATTTTTCCCAGATATGGAGGTAAGGTGAGGTATATGCCAAAGAGGTCCAGTGGGAAGACTCCTGTGCAGATTATACCTGGAGACAGAGTAAAGGAGTCAGCGGTATAACAGAGACCTCCCATCTTAGGGTCATTCTTGGTCATCATCACCTTCACCATCATCAACCACCATCATCGTTATCATGCACCAGGAGACAAATGGGAGAGCAGGAAATAATACAAGGGTCTTGCCCTCAAGAATCTTAAAACCTGTATGTGATTTTAGGCAAGTAGCTGAGTGTCAGTTTTCTCAACTACAAATTGGGAAAATTTTCTACCTCTAAGTATTCCTGTAGATTTAATGATAAAATGCACATAAAGTGTTGAACACTGAGGAGGCACCCAGTAAGTGTCCCTTAACAATTTGCATTTAGTCTTTACATCAATTAGTCAAATATCCATCTCTTTGCTACTTTGAAAGACAAACAATTCATCTGTCTCCACACCTTCGTGTCTTTGAAATGCTTACATTTTCATGTATATTAGAAAAAAATCACTAAATTAAGAGTTCTATCTACTGCAAGAAAGAATAACCAAATATCCACCCAGAAGGAAGACTCTAGAGAAACAGCAAGAACACATCCCTGGAGCATCCTGGTAGCACACCTTTCCACCATGCACTTCTGGCAAGCTTAGATCAAGCTCCATTTTCCGCTCTGTGTTTGCTGGAAGCAAGAGATCGAGGTTCCCTACTTGTTCCCACCATGGAGCCTGGGACAGCCTGTGGGGGAGGAGGAACTGGGAATGATGAGAGAATCTGCGTCTCAGGGAGAAGCCAATTGCAAAGCCAAACCAGACAGACACCTCGGCTGAGATGGAAATACATGTGTGCGGCAGAAAAGCAGAAATTGGGGGAAACTGGAGTCGAGGGATGAGCCGCAGGGACGTTCCAGGAGCCTGGGCTCTGTGCCAGGCACCAGGAGGCCCCTGAAGACAACTCAGCAGGCCCGCTCCGCCAGCAGCAGAGAAGGACAGGCTCCCCTGGCCAGAGGCCTTCGTCCAGCAGTCCCTGGGCGAATCCCCTCCCGGCCCCTAGCCTAAGCTCCTTTCACACTGTACATGGTGCCCTTCCTTCCATTGCACCAGTTTCTATAGACTGGGGCAAGATACAAACACCCTGTAAGTGCCTGAGCCCCTCAGGTGATTCTAAAAACTTCCCACCACTGCCCTTGCAGAGAATCCACTGCAACATCTTATTAGTGTGAACCATCAAATTGGTCCTTCAGGTGAGGACACGGACAGTAGCTCTTGGTCCTGAGAAGTCAGGGGGAAGCAGGCAGGTGCTGGGTGCGTGCAGAGGTGGAGAGCAGGGGCTCGATTCCACCCCTCCTTTTACTCTTCAGACCGAGACGGTGTGACTCCCCTTGGGCACTTCTTCAAGTTTCCCCCCTGTGTTGCTTTGTCCCTCTTCAAGTTTGCTCTAGTTTCATGGTAACATAACCCCACCCTACTGAAGTCGGTTTGCCCTGCCTGCAGGAGGTGAAGAGTGATGGAGAGGAATGATGTCTTTCTGAGTATCAGCAAACCTGGGTTCAACGTCAGGCTCTGGGGCTAATTGGCTGTGACTTTCCACTGGTCTTTTTTCACTCCCTGGGCTCAAGGAGGGTTGGACAGGGGACTCTATGGTCAGCTAATCTGGCCCTGCCACAGAATTAGTGTGCATGTGTGTGTAGTTGTAGTGAGGACATTTGAACAAATATTTAAGTGTACAGTATACAGCACCACTGGGCTTTCTTGGTGGCTCAGTGGTAAAAAAGAAAACAAAAACCTGCCTGCCAAAGCAAGAGACTCCGGTTCGATCCCTGGGTTGGGAAGATCCCCTGGAGAAGGGAATGTCAACCCACTCCAGTATTCTTGCCTGGAGAATCCCATGGACAGAGGAACCTGGTGGGCTACAGGCCATAGAATCGCAAAAAAAGTTGGACACAACTGAGCGGCTAAACAACAGCATCATTAACTATAGGCACAATATTTGTGGTTTTGACAGTCAGCCCATCCATTCACTTTAGAGACCAGAGGGCCTGCGGGCGGAGCACTTCCTGCCCACCGGCTCCCGGATGGAGTCCTCCCAGAATCCCAGCCTGCCTGCAGACCGCCGGGGATGAGCTGCATCGGGAGCCGAAGCAGGGTAGTCCTTCTTCCACCACTAGGTGTCAGTGTCCTACCTTAAACACCCCTCCTGACGCTGGGAAAGGCTGAAGGACGGAGAAGGGGACGACAGGGGATGAGATGCTGGGTGGCATCACCCACTCGACGGACGTGAGTTTGAGTAAACTCCGGGAGCCAGTGATGGACAGGGAGGCCTGGCGTGCTGCGGTCCATGGGGTCGCAAAGAGTCGGACACGACTGAGCCACTGAACTAACTAAATTCTCATCCTGATTTACTGGAAGCTCCCACAGTTTTGGTTCTTGGCACTTGGATCCAGTTTGCCTATATCTTTTTGGACGCTTCCTCCCAAGGACTCAGCGCATATTTACAGATGTCTGCACTCCTTACCTAGCATTTAGGTAGCAATCCTAGCAGTCCTAGGTAGCAGTCCTGTTAGGGGAAGCACACTGATTGAAACTGCCCACCCTGGCCAGGCACATGGTAACCATTTGCATGAGTTGTTTTATGACAGGAGATCCTGATAAAGAATACAGAATGAATAAGCCACCACCAACCGGAAGAGTTGGGGAAAGGTCTACAGGAGACACTGCTGAGCGATGCGATGCATGTGCCACCAGGAAAGACTCTGAATTAGAATGATTGGCCAAAGACCTCCCGGAAACTAATCCCATCATCATAAAACCCGAGACTGTGAGCCACGTGGCAGAGCAGTTCTCCTGGGTTCCCCTACCCTACTGCTCTCCACCTGGGTGCCCTTCCCAATAAAGTCTCTTGCTTTGTCAGCACAAATGTCTCCTCGGACAATTCATTTCTGAGTGTTAGACAAGAGCCCAGCTTCGGGCCCTGGAAGTGGTCCCCTTTTCTGCAACAGTCCTACCAGTCCCAGCATTTAGGCTGAGACTTGAAATTAGCACAGGACTTGTGGACAGACCATGTCAGACTGATGGAACAGATCAGCAAATAGGGCAGTTCCCTTAAGCTAAAGGTGCTCTCCTGGTGCCTCAGTGATAAAAGAATCTGCCCGCCCACGAAGGAGGATGGGGAAGGCAGGGGGCAGGGGAGTGGGACCTGGAGGCCAGCCAAGCGGATATCATTGTCTCTAATGTGGCTGGTGGGCTTCCCTGGTGGCTCAGTGGTAAAGAACTTACCTGCCAATGCAGGAGACCCGGGTTCCATTCCTGGGTTGGGAAGATTTCCTGGAGGAGGGAATGACAACCCACTCCAGTATTCTTGCCTGGAGAATCCCATGGACAGAGGGTCCATGGGGTCCCAAAAAAGTCTTACAACTTAGAGGCTAAGCAATAACAACAAATTAAGCTAAAAGAAAGCTTTTCTTCTCAGCACTAAACCATATTGTAATCAGTTTGAACACAGTTACCTTGCATAGGACAAATAGCAGGGTCCTGCCTCATTTCAATTTACATACAGTTCCAGGGGTCTGAATTATGCTTGAGGGTCTGGATGTGGCTTGATGGTATGAGTGATGCCTGTGGGTTGCATTCTGAGGAGCTCTTTTTCGGAGAAGAAACGGAGGCCACCAGCAGGAGACCTGCCCATGCCTCCTGGCCCTGCTCACCGCTCTGCAGAGGCTGCAGCTGCTCATCCTTTTTCTCCGGTGAGTTACTCTGCAGGCTGGTCAGGCTCAGAGAATTGGCTGCACTTTTTTACTTCCAGTCTCTCTACTCCTCCTTCGAGAACATTCCCGGGGGCAGGTGGCATAAAGAGCTAATGATATTGTATAATGAAAATCTGGAAGCTTGTATGCTCACCTCAAGTTGAATCAAAGAGCAGTGTTGAAAGTGTTAGTCTCTAAGCTGTGTCTGACCCCATGGACTGTAGCCCACCAGGCTCTTCTGTCCATGGGATTTCCCAGACAAGGATATTGGAGTGGGTTGCCATTTCCTTCTCCAGGGGATCTTCTCGACCCAGGGATCGAACCCAGGTCTCCTGCACTGCAGGCAGATTCTTTACCATCTGAGCTACTAGGAAAGTTGAATCAAAGAGCTGAGATACATACCAGTTAATCCCATACAAACTAACATACATGCAAGCTAACATACATATCACTCCATACAAAGTGGGCAAGCAATAGGATTTATCATATTATAGCACTGGGAACGGTATTCAGTATCCTATAATAGCTTATACTGGAAAAGAATCTGAAGCTATATGCCTGAAACGAACACAATATTGCATAGCTTTTAAAATTGTATAAAAAGCAGAGAGCGAGGTCCTCTCTGTTAATCTCACAATCTAGACCTCTTGGCCTTTAGCAAAAGAAAGGGAAAGAGCTTGGTAATTCGCTCTCTGAGATGGCTTCTCAGTCCCAGAACTTCCTAGTGTTTGTTTTGGCCGAAACTCATTAGGAGCTTTGACACCTGGAATGGTTCACACTGGAGGGAACGTGCAGAGTAGAATGAGCGAGAGAGGGAAGGAAAAGGGGGCACAGGAGTGATGCTGGCTCGGGCCGGGATGCTGAGAAGGTGGGCAGTGCAGTGCCTGGTTGAGAGCGTGGGAGGGATGTCTCTCATTGCTGCAGCATCAGTTTCACATAAAGCTTAATGGTCAATTAACATTTCAGCATGAAGTACCCAAGGGCAGAGACTCCGTGTCTCCCCTCTCTAGACCCTCGCTCGGCGTGGAGAAAGACTGCAACATATGTTTGTTGAGCTAATGCCTCTGCAAGCTGCGAGGGCTGGACATCCACATTAAAGGAGTTTTATGGGAGGTGACCAACTCATCCCAAGGCAAGTACTGAAAAGTCCCAAATGCCAGGAAATTCTTCAGTCCTGGGCAAAGACCGAGTCAGCTGGGCACCCCATGCTATGGCCATAACCCGCTGCCAGACCGGACAAGTAGAAGTTCAGCACATAAATTCATGATATTTAATCATTCATTTATTTGTTCAATCAACAAATGGTTCCTGAATATATACACAAATAACTAGATACTGAAGAGTAGTAATTTACAAACATGGTGTTGCAGAAACCAACAAGCGACCAAGCACCACACTCAAAGAGTTGGAGAACTCAGGTTTATTACGCCGGCGGGCCCAGAGGGCTTAACACTCCAAGTTCTGAGCCCCGAACAAAGGGGTTACAGAGTTTTTATAGACAGACTGTAGTGGGCAGCACGAGCTGCTGGTAGGCTGGTTTAAACTAGGGGGTTTCACGCGCAGGAATAGCCATCAAGACAGGGAGGGGGATGCCTGACCTTTACACGGACAGGCATGATTAAGCAAGTTTGCAGGGGCTGGGCAATTGCAAAGAGCAGGACAAGGGTGAGTGAGATAAGCTCCAGTTCCTAGTACTGCAAATCCCCACTTTCTGAGACTACGTGACCTACGTGATCCAGACTTTGCAAGGAGCAAGCTGAGTTACAGAGGCAGAACAAGCAGGAGGTTATGTAAAATTTCAACTTTTCCTCTTCAATGTGGATACATTTTCTTGCTTTGCTCAGTTCATTAATTGGAGAGGCAGTGCTAACAAAAACCAGAATCTATGCTTCAACTGGCCAACCTTAGCTGAATGAATTAAACTATCTCTCCAACTTGGCAGAAGATGATATAGGATTTTATTGAAAGGGGTAATCATGGCTTGTGTTGGAGCCTAGGACCGAGTCCTCATCCAGGCAGTGGTGCCCTGGGAAGTTGGTTTTCTCCATAAAACAGTGACTAATAATAGTACTGGTGTAGAGTTTTTGTGGAGAGCAGATGAAATCAAGGCTTTGTAAATGTTAGCATCTTTGAGCTTCACCAGCTTCTGAGTTAATCATAATGTTGGTAAGTTTATTACAAACTCCTGACTGTGGGTAAGTTCTGCTGCCAGTTTGATTGCTGGAAGTCAACCTTTCCCAAACTCCTACCTCCGAAATATTTGAGGGGGATTCCAAGGGATGCCTTATACTCTTATCGCAGAGTCAGTGAGCTGGGTCACCCCAAGTAGCAGCCAGCACTGCCCCAGGCTCTGACGGTCCCACAGAGGATCTGGGCCAGCTGTGAATCCGTATCCCGATGCCACTGCTGATGTGGGGTGAGCCATGGCCACTTGAAGTCAGGCAGAAAGAGCTCTGTTAGTGTTTTGTGCAGATGGCAGGGAGGGTTCCCACAGTCAGAATGCTGGAGTCCGAAATGGTATAATCACAGGGAGCCCATGCTCTCCTTCCAGGGTTTATACATGTCAGCTGCCTCCACACCTTCATCTTTCTGGCAGGGACTGGGTTCTACTCACTGTGTCATTTCTTCTCTTAGGGTAGTTGTTCTCCAATGGGGAGCAGTTTTACAGCCCCTCCCCAGGGTACATTTGGCCATGTCTAGGGATGTTTTCGGTTGTCAAACTAGGAAAGAGGGATGCTAATGAAACCAAGTGAGTGGAAGCAAGGAATGTTACAAAGCATGCTATCCTGCATAGAAAAAGCCTCCGAAATAAAAGTTATCCACGAAAAATGTGAATAGTACTGATGTTGAAGAATTCTTTGGGTGATTTTTTTTCCCTCAAAAAATCCTGATATTCTCCCTTCTGACTTGGCCTCCCTGGAGTCTATTCTTATTTCTCACACATATTTCCTTATGTCTAAGCTCTAAGATGGGTAGGACTTAAATCTCTGCCCCTGTCCTTGGTCTTATAAATTAGCAGATAAATACAACTGTGTACTGGGGCTTTCTCCTAACTATTCGACTTGTAGCATAGAAGCTCTATCCCCCACCCATGTATGCTATTATATTAAAGTTTATTATATTAAGTTGCTGCTGATTCTTTTATTCAACAAATGTTTGATGAGCATCTACTCTGTACTAGACATGGTAGCAGACACTAGACACGCAGCGATTCATCAACCAGACACTGCCCCCTGCCTTCATGGAGGATACGGGATGGTTGGAGAATGAAACACTAGACAACCCTGATGGCACAGCGGTAAAGAATCTGCCTGCCAGTGCAGGGGACAGGGGTTTGACCCCTGGTCCGTGAGGGTTCCAGCTGCCGCGGAGCACCTAAGTCCGTGTGCCTCAACTACTGAAACCCGTGTGCCCTACCTCCTATGCCCCACAACAAGAGAAGCTCACACCCCACATCTACAGGGGAGCCCCCACTGCAACTGAAGAAAGCCTGCCCAGCCACGGAGACCCAGCCCAGCCAACACTAAAATAAACTAAAAACAGAAAAGCTTAAAAAGAAGATAGGCAAATGAACTTTTTGTTGTTGTTTAGTCACTTAGTCATGTCCAACTCTTTTTCGATCCCATGGACCGTGGCCTGCCAGGCTCCTCTGTCCATGGGATTTCCCAGGCAAGAATACTGGAGTGGGCTGTCATTTCCTACTCCAAGGGATCTTCCCCATCCAGGGATCAAACCCCCATCTCCTGCACTGGCAGGTGGAGTCTTTACTGCTGAACCACCCAGGAAGCCCAGACAAATGAACACATGATTACAAGTTTTAGCACATGCCATGAAGGAAAAGCAGAGGTTACTAGGCAGACGCAGGGTGGGAAGGGGAGCATTTAGGTCAGCAAGGCAGAAAACCTTTCCCTGAAGAAGGAATGTTTGGGTCGAGGCCTGAGAGAGGCAAAGAAGTAAGACCAGTGAAGAGACAGAGGAATAGAATCAGCTCAACTGGCTCCTGAGAGGGGAAGGGGCTGAGCCGTCGGGGAGCAGAACAGGGACCATGTGGCTGAGTGAGCTGGGACCTAGTTTATATTGTTTTAAAGGTCCCTCAGCCTGCCATGTGGGCGATGGGTTGAGGCTGACCCAGGGAATTGAGAGAACCATTGGATGGCAAACGCCACTGTCTGGGAGGTGGAAGGGGGCGGCCTGGCCCACAGGATGACATGAGGACTTATCCCAGAAGCCTGTATCCCAGAGTGGGCAGTGGGTGGACACTTGGGAAACCAACTATCCCTGCACGATCAGCTCAACAGAAATCAGCCCTCTCCTTTCCTCCCCCACACATCTGCTGGGGAGGAACCGTGCACAGCACGGGCCTGTATCTCTTTCTACAAAAAGATTTTTTGCTGTTTCTCTAATCGGTTGAAATATTGAGTGGTTTTTATTTATCTGTGGCTTTGGGGACAGAGGGATGGCGGGGGGAATAATGGACGACTTGTCACAAACAAAACCCAATTTCCTATGCTTTCCAGAGCCGTTCATCATCCTCTCTGCCTGTTGCCATTTCTTTCTGGAGTCAGGCTGGCCAGGATCTGCCCAGAGTCGGAGGTCTGGGATCTTCTCCTTGAAAAACCTTCCTACTGTGTCTGAGCAAGCCCCCCTGAGAGTTAGACGTCCATGACCTCAAGTCAAGCTCCAATGTGAAAACTAGGTGGGCAACAGACAAGACCAGGGAGATCCTGGCGGGCAGGCCCACTCCAAGAGGGTAGACGCACCCAAGTGCCCAAAATCCCAAGGAAAGCAACGCAGCCACCTTCACGGTTCCAGTGGTGACCATCATCTCCACAGAGGGCTCCACGTTGGGACCCTCACCATCCAGACCGATGCCATCCAGACCAGACGGAATCAACAGGCCTGGGCCTAGATTCGGTGGGCTGGAGAGATCGTGCCTAAGGCAGGGATGATCAGCTGAGCCTCTGGGGCAGAGTAAGTACCAGGAGCCCATTATAGGGGAAGTCCAGCTGGGAGGTTTTAGTAAATGTCCACAGGTAGTGAGACGTTTAGTGAACATCTACAGGTAGTAAATGTCTACAGGTAGTGAGGATTGAAAGATGCTAAAAATCGTAGTTCCTGCCCTCAGGGAGCTGGCATTTGGTTCAGAAATCACAAAAGTAGGTTAATAATTCTAACACCATAAGTCCTATGATGGAAGTGAACACAGGGCATTCTGAGGGATGAGAGGAGACAAAAGGAAGAAGCTGCTAACTCTGCCAGGGGAACCAAGGGAGACTTTCAGGAGGAGGCAATATTCCTCTGTTCCACAGACAGCCCACTGGAACCACCCAGGTTTAAGTAACTGCACTTAGAAAAACAAACAGAAACGCCACCAGCACACTGTTAAGGGTATACCTGGTCCATTATTCATTTTAAAAGAACAACCAAGTGAAATTACTTCCCCTCATGGATTTTTTCCTCTATAAAATTACCCTGAAGCTTGAGTTTTCAAATAGAAAAATTCTCCTTAAAAGTAGACTGCTTTACATTTGGCATTTAAATCCAAGCTCCAGAAGTGTTTATGCTGTTCAGGAGACCTGCTGTTCAGGAGCATTTGAGGTTTCAAGGATTGGGGGAACTTTACTGGGAGGAGATAACAGAATGGGGACTGAGCCACACGCCCCCAGCCCTGATCTTCTATCAGGGAAACACTTTCAGGTTGAATAAATGGGGCTGAGGAATTGGGGGTGGGGAGGTCCTAGCAGCTTCTATTTAATACCTCTGGCCCAGGCTGCAGAAGCAGGGTAAATTTCTGAAGCCCTGATCAAAGATTTCCTATTAGAAGTAAGGAAATTCTGAGCCTATTTTCTCTAAAACTAATTTTCAAGTGCAATTTTACGTGTCGCCCTTCATCCTGTCTGTCCTAGAGAGAGACCATAATGCAAGTTGACAGTGACGTATAAGAATTAAAATTCCACTCTTCCCCCTTCCCCCCTCCATCACCTTCTCCCCTCCCAATTGTTAGAAAGGGAACCAGTAGGTCAATTTTTTTCTAGATCTTTCCTGGGCGCTCACTGTGGGAGGCCTTGAGCTCTGCAAGGCCCTGGGGGTGTTGGGGAGAGGTGGTGGTCTGAGTTGGGGGAGAGGAGAGAACCAGATTAACTCATAAGATAACAGTTTCCCTGGAGAAGGAAAGGGCAGCCCACTCCAGTGTCCTTGCCTGGGAAATCCCAGGGACAGAAAGCTTGCAGAGCTACAGTCCATAGGGTCCCAAAGGGTACGATAGGACTTCATGACTAAACAAGAACATTTTGACATTCACAAAGTCTCTTCACTTATGTCATTTGGTGCAAATCTCTCCATGAACTCCTTGAGGTGGTGGGACCAAAGCAGATCACCAATATATTAAAGAACTCAGAGGAGATTAAAATAAATTCATAAAATACGTGAGCTATGAAATCAGCTGAAATTGCTCTGACATTGAGAGGTGATTGTAACAAAAAGAGACATTCAGATCACAAACAAGTGTTGTTAAATCTTGAAAAGGAAGAGATCAATTCCAAATGGAGGCAGTAAAAAAGTTTCTGGATTGTTCAATAATCCAATTAATGAAGAGGAAAGAATCATTTAATACGTTTAAACATTTTTGCTGGTTGACACATAGACAGTGGCAAACTGACTATAGAATACTCTCATTTCACAGTGTTTAGTGTACATTCTATATAAGAAAACTTAAATATAACTTAATTTTCCCTTCTCCAAGGGGTTTTCCTGTCCCAGGATGGAACCTGGGTCTGCTGCATTGCAGGTAGATTCTTTACCATCTCAGCCACCGTGGAAGCCCACAGCTTATATACACTTATGTTTCTGAACTTGATAAAAGTTCTCCCAAATTGACAATTCTTAAAATTTGTACAATATAGGTAGAACTGAAAAACCTCTTACTACTCTTAACAATGAAATAAAAATTTTGATTAGCATGCAGGAGGAAAGAGTACAGTATCTTTCTATTCTCTCTGCAAAGATATACCAAAACCGTTGACGTATAGAAAGGTAATCATACAACAATTAGCTAAAAAGTTAAACAAAGAGAATATTATGGAAGTATGCCATGTAGTTAAATAGTAGTAAATATTAGTTTTCTAGTTTATATAATGTTTATGGTATTTTAAAATTTTTTCAATGTATAGTTTACGGTGATTTCTTTCCTCATTGTAAGTTTTATAGCAAATTTTGTATTCATAATTTTGTGTTCTCTTGCTTAAACAGGGCGCCCAAATTATATAAGTTTTACCCCTACAAAACCTGGACATTCCTCTACTTTATACCCATTTAGCAGGTGAGGAAACAAAACTCAGCCGTCTTACCCTTACCCAGGGTCGCACTATCAGAAAGTGACAGGGGCAGGAAACAAGCCAGTGCTTTTCCTTCTTTGTGATGCTGTCTCTGCCTCAAAGAACTTGAATGCATTAGATAAACTCCCACACATTTCCTTTGCAGAGGCAGAAATAAAGGCAGAAGGTTTAAGAAACCCAGAGGACCTAATCACATTTCTAAAGAGAGACTCCGCGTGGCTAAGGGCGCACATCCCATCTCCCTTCAGGACCTCTGTCTGGACAGAGGAGTTCAATTTACAGGCAGCTCCAACATCACGATTCCAGGCTCGGAGCAACCCCAGAATCGAGACGTGGATGCGTGCGTGCTAAGTCGCTCCGTCGTGTCTGACTCTCCGGGACCCTGTGGACTGTAACCTGCCCGGCCCCTCTGTCTGTGGGATTCTCCAGGCAAGGACACTGGAGTGGGTTGCCATGCCCTCCTCCAGGGGATCTGCCTGACCCAGGGGTCGCACCTATGCATCCTGCATCGGCAGGCAGTCTCTTCACCACTAGCGCCGCGTGGGACGCGGTGTGAAGTGCAGGCAGGGCACATCAAGAGCACTCTGGGAGTTCAAGCTGGCCAATTCTTGCTGTGCCCTCCTGCTTGGCGCGCACTCACACCGCCTGGGCCTTCACCCTCGGGAGCAGTCCTCAGGGTAACATGCCCCATGTCGCAGAGCTTTAAAGAAAAATCTCAAGCTGAGAGCCCGTCCCCAGTTCTCCAGGATGCTGTGGAACCCAGAAAAATAATCACCTGCCTCTGCCTGAAGGCAGAGCGATAGGTTAGTCGATGTCTTCCCGCCCGCTGCGGTCCCCACCGAGAACCGTCCCACAAGCTCTGGTACTTGAGAGAGGGTAGTTACTGTTTTCGTTGTTAAGCCCTGCCCGACTCTTGGTGACCCCGTGGACTTTAACCCGCCAGGCTCCTCCGCCCACGGGATTTCCCAGGCCAGGGTACTGCAGTGGGTTGCCATTTCCTGCCCCATGAAATTTCCTCCCAACCAAGAGATGGAGCCCCAGTCTTCTGCACTGGCAGGAGGGCTTTTTGTTTTTTGACCGCTGAGTCACCAGGGAAGCGCACTTGAGAGGGAGTACCAACAATTAAATCCAAATACAGAGCAAGAGGCCTCGAGCTAAGGTCAGAAGCAGGTGGGAACGGAGATTGGAAAGCAAGGACTTTCAGAAATCATGTTGTGAAACAGTCACAGCCAGCAGATTTCAGTGGATATGTCTTCAGCAATCAACATATTAGATATCATGCTTCCATAGACAATGGCTTCCCAGGTGGTGCTGAAGTGAAGTGGAAGCGAAATTGAAAGTTGCTCAGCTGTGTCCAACTCTTTGCAGCCCCATGCACTATACAGTCCATGGAATTCTCCAGACCAGAATACCAAAGTGGGCAGCCATTCCCTTCTCCAGGGGATCTTCCCAACCCAGGAATTGAACCCAGGTCTCCCACATTACAGGAGGATTCTTTACTAGCCGAGCTACCAGGGAAGCCCAAGGAATCTGCCTGTCAAAACAAGAAACTCAAGAGACAGGATTCTATCCCTGGGTCGGAAAGATCCCCTGGAGGAGGAAATAGCAACCCACTCCAGTATTCTTGCCTGGAAAAATCCCATGAACAGAGGAGCTTGGCAGGCTACAGTCCATGGGGTCACAAAGAGTCAAACACAACCGAACCTCTGAGCACATGGGGCATATGAGTATGCCCCATAGATAATGGAAAGGAAAAAAATGCTTTGTTTTCCAAAAATATTGACCACTCATGAGTCCCTCAGACTGATCACATGGGGCATCAGTTATTCATACGTTTTTGCTGAATAGAATCCAATGAACACACACATGGGAAGGGTCACCTTAGGACAAGGTCATGGAATCCCTTATCTCCAGAGAATGCCAAGGCAAGAATCATGGAAGTTGATGCTCAGTGCATAATAAAAATCGAATGTGAGTTTATGGTTGTTTTTATTTTGTTTAGTCCAGTTCTTAGCCATGTTCCTATGGTCTTCTTAATAATAAAAACCCCACTGGACATGCTGATTTGAACTTAACGCAAGAGTTTGGAAAGTTGAAGTCAGAGATGGTAGTTAGAGACACGTGGCGCCTGGAGTTCAGACAAGGCAGGCCCACAGGGAGGCTCTGCTCTGTAGGGGAACTGGAGAGAGGCCTGGGAGACTTCCCAAGCACGGAGGAGCCTGGATGGATCCAGGAGAGTAGAAGTCCAGCCCCGCTGCAGCCCGGCCTCAAGGCAGCCTGGGGACCTCGGAGCCAAGGTCAGGGGAAGTGAAGTGAAGTGAAATCCCTGAGTGGATCAGGGAGGAGCAGCTCATCCCCCTTCAGAGGTAAGTAGGGCCTGGGGGCTGTTTCATTCCCTTGGTGTTTTCCAAGCTTTACAAAAGAATTCAGAGAGAACTTTCCTTCTCACCCTCAGCAGCCTTGTAAGGCAAAAGGCCTGCTCCTTGGCCTGATAGCCCCAAACCCTCCAGGAGCCAAGAAAAAAGTTGCAGGTGTCACGGAAAGTATCTGAGGTTGAAAAGAAAGCGAATCCATTAGAACTGTCAGCTACAAATTGGCGCTTGCCAGGAGCATTGCCAAGGACCGGACAAGAAGAGCTTTTGCTATCTGCCCTGTGGAGACTGAGGGCTTCCCTGGTGGCTCGGACAGCAAGGCGTCTGCCTGCAATGCGCGAGCCCCAGGTTCGATCCCTGGGTCAGGAAGACCCCCTGGAGATGGAAATGGCAACCCACCAGCGCTCTTGCCTGGAAAATCCCATGGACTGAGGAGACTGGCCGGCTACTGTCCATGGGGCCACAAAGAGTCGGACACGACTGAGCTTTCTTTCTCACAAGCATTTCTCTACCGAGACTGAACCCCAGGCTGCTATAGCTGTTGACCTTCATCAACCCCTGAGGGAGTCCAGGGTGGGGCGAGGCCCTCGGTGCTCCAGGGAGTCTGGTGGGACAGGTCTTCAGACAGATAGATATGAGGTCTTCTCCTCATATCTGGAGAAGCACCAAATCCCTTCATGGTGACATCAGATCCTCATGACTAACAAAAAGCCTTTTGTAAAATGAGTGCTTCATGGTGTTGAACCCCCCTTCACCAAACCTTATATATCGACTTTCCCCAATGCCGTTTTGGAACTGTCTCTCAGAGCTGTCTGAGATGCTGCCTCCCAGGCTGCAGTTCCCATTTGCTCCAAAGAAAACTTGACTCGAATCTCTCAATTTGTGCATCTTGTTTTGGTGACAGAACTGACTCAAATGCAAATTTGCCGTATGACCCAGGGAGCTCAAACCCAGGGCTCTGACGACCTAGCAGGGTGGGAAGGGCTGGGAGGCAGGAGGGAGGGACCGTGTGTGCCAGGCCGGTTCCTGCAGGTGGGTGACAGAAGCCGACACAACTCTCGAGCTGTTATCCTCCCATTAAAAATAAACAAAAAGGAAGAATCCAAACTCCTGGCTACATACCTACAATAATACAGTAGTTAAACCCAATGCGCACTCAGACTTTATGCCTTTGCCCTTCCTGTATTCCTCACTTAACCTCAAGAAAGCAATACAAAGTTTCAGTACTTTTTTCCCAGTTCATGGTAATTGTTACTGATAGAATTTCCATAAAATATAGCCATGAGGGGCTTCCCAGGTGGTGTTAGTGGTAAATGCAGGAGACGTAAGAGACATAGGTTCAGTCTCTGGGTCAGGAAGGTCCCCTGGAGGAGGGCATGGCAACCCACTCCAGTGTTCCTGCCTGGAGAATCCCAAGGACAGAGGAGCCTGGCGGGTTACAGTCCATGGGGTCGCGAAGAGTTGGATATAACTGAGTGACTAAGCACAGCACAGCACAGAGAGGCAAAGAGAAGACCGAAGGAAGAAGCCGGGACTTCCCTGGTGGTCCAGGGGCTGGAATTCCAATGCTGCCAAGTTAGGGGGCCAGGTTCAATCCCTAGTCAAGGAACTAGACCTCACAGGCTGCAACTAAGACCCAATGCAGCCAAATAAAATGAATACACTAACAGATGTTTTTTAAAAAAATTTTTAAAAGGCAGAAGCCGTGTGGCAGCAAGACTCATGAGTAACTAAAAGCCCTGAGTATGCTAAAAACTCTGAGCTAATTAATGTAGGAATTATACATACAAGATGTTCACTGTGTAAGTCTTTCTAAGGGTAGGGTCAGTTTGAAAGTTTTCATATTAAATTTTTTCATCATTTAAACTCCCATTAATCAGAAAACAATACATCAGTATTTCATTTTTAATTCTTATTTTAATTAATTTTTACTGGAGTATAGGATTTCCCAGGTGGCGCTGGTGGTAAAGAACCTGTCTGCCAACTCAGGAGACACAAGAGATCTGGGTTCCATCCCTGCAGTCAGAAGCATCTCCTGGAGGAGGGCATGGCAGCCCACTCCAGTATTCTTGCCTGGAGAATTCCATGGGCAGAGGAGTCTGGCAGGCTATAGTCCATGGGGTCGCAAAGGAGTAGGATACAAGCGAAGCAACTTAGCACAGAGTCGCTTTACAATCTTCTATTAATTTCTACTGTCCAGCAAAGTAACTAAGCTCTACACATACATCCATCCCTCTGTTTTGGAGTTCCTTCCCATCTAGGTCACCACAGAGGACTGAGGAGAGTTTCCTGAGCTATACAGGGAGCTGCATGGTTTCTCACCTATTTCATACATAGTATCAATAGTGAGCTTTTATGTCAATTCCAATCTTCCAGTTCATCCCACTTTCCTCCTTCCCTCTTTGGTGTTCACACATTCCTTCTCTGCATCTATGTCTCTATTTCTGCTTTGCAAATAAGATCATCTGTACCATTTTTCTAGATTTCACATATACGCTAAAACACGGTATTTGTTCTTCTCTTTCTGACTCACTTCACCCTGTATGACAGACTTTACATCCATTCACATCTCATATAAATGATCCAATTTTGTTCCTTTTAATGGCTGAACAATATTCCATTGTATAAATGGAATATTCTTTATCTATTCCTCTGTTGATGGACATTTAGAGTTTTTCTTAAATCTTGAAAAAACCCAATCAGTATAGAACTACTGTCAAATTAAGTGAAGCAGCCCATGTAGAACCATGTGTCCAATGGTTGAGGGGAAAAAAAAGAGGATCTAGATATAGTGGTTAAAATATTGTTATGTTTCCGGATTTTAGCCCACCTCAAATTCTTTACCTTCAGCCCTGCACAATTCAGAGAAATTCTGGGTCAACTCTACATAAATAATATAGACAAAATGGAACCCCTATACTTTCCCTTCAGAAAAGAGAAACTTCTCAAGTCCTGCCTCTTTGGCTTTGCGCCTGGAGTCAGCCCTCGAAGACTCTTTAAGGCCAACCTACCTGATGCATATCCTACCCCTAAACTGAGCCCCGAATATTTCCACGACATCACTAACTTTGTTGCTCATTTTCCCACATGACGCGCACCTGTTTGTCACCTCCTGGGGGCTGACACGACCAGCTACTCTTTCCTCCTGGCCCTTGCCTCCTCTCAAGGCTGATTTCATCTCTCCACCTAGGTCGAGCTCCTCAAGGCTGCCTTTTTGATACCTAAGGCACGGAGAGCCCCTCAACCATCATCATCACCTCATCCAAAAGCAAAGCTGCCATGCTTTCAATTGCCTGCTCCTGGCTGTCTTTTCCTCCTGACCATCTCTTATGCAGCCTCGCTAGTGTTAAGACTTTCAAGACATCCCTCTGGGGTCTCAACCCCTTTCAGCTGACACTTTGCTTCCATTTTACAATATGTTTTTTCTAGACTCTACAAAAATCAATGAGTGCAGGATAACAAGTACAATAGTCTTGTGTGGCCTCCCTAAGATTGATACCACATTTTTGTTGACCTAGTTACTGCATTTCACTATTACCAGAAATCAACTGATCAAGCAATTTTGAAAGTATTTTGCTTCTATTTATTTCATTTTCACTAACTAGAATGACCCCATAAAATTCAATTGGTTATTTCCAAAAGTAGACTTAATGCTTGGCAATCTTAATACTTATATAATTTCCAAGAATGCTGGATCTGCATTCTCTTTGAAGTCAATAATGCAAGCCTCTAATTTTCCACCACTGCCATTCCAATTGGACCAAAAGATTTAGAATAATTTAGTGCCCAAACAGGATATATATTCAGCATGGAAAGAACAGAGAGATTATCATTAAGTCTTTGATCAAATCACATCTTCTAAGCCTCAGGTTCATGACCAGTAATAAGTGCTTTTTTAAAAAAAACTTTTATCTATCCCCTAAAAGTCTGAGAGTCCATTGGATTAGGGATTGTATTTCATTTTTCTCTGAATCTGCAATGCAAAACACAGTTCTGTCAAATAGCAGTATTAGATTAATCTTGAAAAATGAATATCCACAGATCTATGAACTTGTGGCTTCCACAGAAATATCCAAAACCCCTGACTGACATCATTAACAGCTTTGTATGGCAGCAAGTCATCCAGTTATGATGAAAAAGAGCCCCAGACACATTAAAAGTCTGTCCCAAGTTATGAGATTCAGTTTTATGCCAGGATCCCAGAGGGTCATAAAGCACAATGGAAACTGTGCCAGACTCTGTTTTAATCCAAGGCAGCACTTGAGTCTGTGCTCTGTTGGGTAAACCACGGGATGTGAGCAAACCACAGATATGAAGATCAGAGAGGCCCTGGATGTGAGTTGAGTTCCATCGGCCTCCCATTTAAAATGTTTTGGTTTTAAGAAACTTCCTTGAGCAATGTTAAGCAAAAACTGAGGTTTTTTTGGATGAAAAGAAATATCAAAATGAACTCACAGCCGAGAAGTACAGATAGGTTCCAGGAAGACTGGGTACGAGGAACTGGGACACAGTCTCCAGATCGGGCCCCAGGCCCACCCATCTCTGAGCCCCCTCTTTAGGGCCATCCCTTCTTCCCTCTGAACATCTCTTTACAGAGCAATTTTTCTTTTGCACTTGTAAACAGGCTAAACATGGCTGCCCAGATTCTGTTTCTTCTGCTTTTCTATTACTATACATTTCTTCTCTGAGTAGGATAAAGGCAGATGGATTCCTGTGTCAGCCTTTGCATCAAACAGGCATTCCCATGGCCTTGGAATCAGAGGAGCCATTGGATTTACATAATTGAGCAGAGAAGAGAATAGACATGTTTTAAGTAAACTAAAATATATCCAGAGAGGAACTAAGCCTACATGAGCTGCAAATAAATAAAGAAGAAAATAAAGTGGCATTCTTTAAAATTCACAGTGGGGTGAAGAAAAAAGAGCTGACTCATAGGTTTTAGATTTCAAAGTTTAGAGTTGGCTGATATGCCCAAGCACACCTAATTTTTTTTTCTCAAGCCAGATTGCAATGGGATGGAGAGAATGAGGGGCAAAGGAATGTAACAGTGAGACAACCTGCTCTCTCAAGATCTTGAAAATAGGTACAAAGGACCATGAAATGGAAGCTTAAAGCAGATTGGGATACAGTTGGGGTGTGTGTATGTGAGTGTGTTGAAACATGAGCGCTGTCTGTGGGCTGAAAGATGAGAAAGAGAAGACCTCAAAAAGGGCGTCCTTGAAGCCAGATGCTGGGGAAGGGAGTGTGGCCAGGAAGACAGGGGAGGACAGACGCTGCTTCTTCCCAAGGGATGGGGCTCCCGCCAGCTTCCCAGGTCCTCTCCGAAAGTGGCCACAACACACCCTCTCAGCCAGCCCCTTTCTCACTCTCTCTGATCATGTCACACTTGCTCACGCCTTCATGGTCTTGCACACCTCCACTTGGAGTGCTAGCTGTCCAACTGTCTCCTGTTGAACTCTGACTTTTCCTCTCAGACACAGCTCACAGATCACCTTCTCTGGGAAATTTTACTGATCCCTCCACTCAAGGAAAGGAAATCTTCCTCTCTGGCAATCAAAGACATAAGATACTTTGGTGTTTTCATTCCTTCTAACTTCCCACCAGAATGGAAGTACCTCAAGGACTATGCCCAGTTCACACAGATTGAACATTCAAGAAATTTTGAATAAATGAGGAAAGGAAAATCACTGGATGCTTTAGGAGCTTTGAGATGGAGAAGAAATTATAGCTTCTTGCTGGGCTGAGAAGGATGGGACCAGCTGAAGCTTGAGGAGAAAATAGAACTGTTGGGACAGTCTCTGCTGGGAATTCCCTGGAAAGTCAGAGACAGTGGAATAATTTGGAAGCAGTGAGAGCCGAGCTGAAGTTCACATGCCAATGGCATCGACTAATAAATAAAACTCTACACAGTTAAAGTTCATGACCTTCCTTTAAAGTGAAAAGCAAGTCTCCTACAGTCAATAGCTTTATCTGGGAAAGAAATTCAGAGTGATCAAGTCAGATTTGTGAGACCTCAGGGACAGAGCGTCTCAGACAGCTGGGGCTTTCTAAAAGGCATAAAAATACCGACATTCTGTCAAGGTCCATGATCAAAGCCTTGCCAGACTCAACTCATGAAGAAGAAAATCCACTTAATAGTATTAAGAAAATCTTTGATTTTTAATCTGGTGCTGTGCAAAAATTGGAATTTTGTTCACCAAGTAGAATTAAGGCTCAATTAGAATGTTTTTAAAAATTTGTATATAAGCACAATTTAGCAATAGCAACTAATTTGTGTGGCTAGTAAGAAATCATCAGATATAAATCTAATAGACACTTGAGTGTACTTGCCTCATCTCATTCTCTTTCCTGGAACTCTGCAATTCCAGAACATCATGGAATATCAGACCTCAGAGGAACCTTGCAGAACCTCTAAGCCAATAACCTCATTTTCTCAGAGGCCAGGAAAAAAAAAAAAAGTGACTTTTCAGGCCTCTCATCTCATTAGTGGTAGAACTGAACTGAAAACACAACTTTTCTCATCTTTCCATCAAGTGATATTCCCACTGCACCATGTCATGAAAATAAAGTTAAATTATGTTCAATTAAAGAATTATTCACCATGGTTCAAAAGTTTACTGTCCAAAAGTATTAGGTTAAATAATGTTTTCATGCCAAAAATCATAACCACTCAGATTTCCAGAAAATACTGTTGTTTTCTGGAACCCTTTGTTTCCTTGAAGCTTCAGAAAATCAGGGGTCTATAATAGCTAACAAATCTTATGTGCTCTAAGAGTTCTGAAAGGAAACGATTGTTACTGATGTAGGTCATGGTAGGTACAGGATGGGAAAGCAGGGACTTGACAAAAAGCCTGGAAGAGTGAACCCAGAGAGTCAGGAGAAGGAATCACATCCCTGACCAAGATAAAAGAAAACACCACAGCAAAGAGTTCAAGGGAGCCTGGTTGCCAAATTTGATTGGAATTAATTTGTTTAGAGGTCTTCCTGGGAGGCTCAGTGGTAACGAATCCACCTGCCAATTCAGAAGACATGCAATTAATACCTGAGTCGCGAAGATCCCCTGGAGAAGGAAACAGCAACCCACTCCAGTGTCCTTGCCTGGAAATCACCTGGACAGAAGGAGCTTCGTGAACTACAGTCCATGGGGTCGCAAAAGAGTCAGACACGACTGAGTGCCTAAACAACAATAATTCGTTTAGGTTGATGCTTCTCAGAGCATATTCCTCAGAACACTGGTTCCATCACATGCTCTATATAAAAAAAATAATAATGAAGGAGGAATTCTATGTTCAGACATGAGTGAGAAATGCTATTCACCCTCTTGGAAGGTCCCATTGCACATCAGGTTATAAAAGGTGCCATGTTTTCCTACGGTCAAGTGTCTTTATTTTTTGTGTGTGCAATAATTTAAACATGAAAAAGCCATTCTGAGCTCTAGGACTACATGGAAAGAGACTGCTCATCAACTTTTTGCTCTTTGCAGACACTGCCATCAAGGTCTTTCTCATGATTTTTTTACATGTGTGTGTGCTATGTGCTCAGTCAGTCGTGTCCGACTCCTTGCCACCACATGGGTTATAGCCCCTCAGGCTTCTCTGTCCATGTAATTTTCTGGGCAAGAATGGTGGAGTGGGTTGCCATTTCCTTCTCCAGGGGATCACATAATGTTTGTTAATATCCTATGACCTCCTAGTTCTGCTGGAGACACTTGAGAAAATATAGTTTAGCAAATTGACTCTGGACTATTGAACCTGATCGCCAACAAGAGAACATATTAAACGCAGCTCCCTGGACCTGGGATTTGCATTTTCATCAAGCACTCTAGGTGATTCTGACACAGGTTGTCCAAGAATCACACACTGAAGGGAATACTGACAGTACTAGGTAGGCATGGGTGATGATGACCTTGGGGTTGAAGATCAAGACATGGCCACACACAATGTAGTTAAATTGAACTAGAGCTCAGTTATCTCAGAGAATATTTCCAAGCTTCTGTAGGGGAAAAAAATCCCATCTCCCTGAAACAATCAGTGGAAGATTTCCTAAGAGGAGGGGCGGTCACAGCCCTACCATCCAGGATGCTCTGTGCCCAGGGGATGTCTCACTGAGCATCTCTGCCACCATCACCGGAACCAGTGTGGTGGGCAAGGGCTTCCCCCTTTCCTTAATTTTTTTCTGAGCAGGGAGCGGCATTCATTCACAGCGTCAGTAAGTCTTCTGGAAAATAAAAGAAGAAAGAGTAATATATAACCGAATAAACTAGCTCTCAAGGGCTTCACTGGAGAAGGAAATGGCAACCCACTCCAGTACTCTTGCCTGGGGAGTCCAGCGGACAGAGGAGCCTGGTGGGCTGCCGTCTATGGGGTCGCACAGAGTCTGACACGACTGAAGCGACTTGGCAGCAGCAGCAAGGGCTTCACTCAGCTCAATATCAGGCTTTCTTCTCCGGAGCTTGTAGCCTTCACCCTGTAGAAGTTTCTACCTTGTTTCCGTGGCGTGGGGGCCTTCTCTCCAGAGGTGTCCTGGGTCTGCTCAGCTGTGCGCATCTCTTCCCACCTCCCCGTTCACCCAGCGTCTCCATTCTGGTAGCCTGAGATCAGCCATGGTAGGAGCGCTTACACCACAGAAATCAGCACAAATCAGGGAACTGTTTATTTATTTTTCAGAGCTACTTGTTAAATAGTTATCAGCACATCACTGCTTCAAATGCACCATCCAGAATGCATAATAGCTCCATGGATAAAAGTGAAGGCTGGTGTGTTAACACAGATCTTGTTTTGAATCCCACAGCTGTCTCCCTTACTAGTTATAAAACCCTTACTGGACTTGCCTGGTGGAGCAGTGGGTAAGAAGCCACCTGCCAATGCAGGGGACACAGGTTCAGTCCCTGGTCAGGGAAGATTCCACAGGCCACGGGGCAATGAAGCTCGGACGCCACAGCTTCTGAGCCTGCACTCTGGAGCCCACGGGCTGCAACAAATGAAGCCCGAGCACCTGGCAGCTCATGCTTGGCAACAAGAGAAGCCACCGAGGTGAGCAGCCGGGCACCGCAGCTGGAGAGTACTCCCCGCTTGCCACAACCAGGGAAAGTCCATGCACATCAACACGGCCCAGGGCAGCCAGAAATAAGTAAATATTAACAAACAAATAAATTCAAAAGAAGCCCTTACTCTATCAGAGTCTCCGCCTACCCTTCTATAGAAATAAGCGCTCCTTCCATTTACAGGGCTGGGAGTTCTATACGAAAAAACTTAGCCCAATGCTTGACACACGGGCAGTACCCACAGGTTGAGTCTAGACATCGTAAGGCCTTAAATGTAGAACCAGGCGAGGCCCCGAGGAAGACAGGAGTTTTCCATCCATCCTGTCTAGTGCTTTCCTTCCAACGTTCACGCTCCTGGCTGAGAGCCCTGCCTCTTCTGGGGGTGACCGACAGTGAGCATATCTTCAGAGAGCTCTCTGCATACCTGTAGGAGCTTTCTCGATAGATTAAGTGGACCCCCATCAGGATGCAGGCCAGCTACCCCAAGAGATGCCCATATATTAGTGGGTGGGTGTGTTTTATTACTGCCGCTCCACACCCATGGTGGCTCAGTGGTAAAGAATCCACCTGCAATGCAGGAGACAAGGGAGATGCAGGTTCGATTCCTGGGTTGGGAAGATCTTTTGGAAGAGGACATGGCAACCCACTCCAGTATTCTCGCCTGGAGGTTCCCATGGACAGAGGAGCCTGGTGGGCTGCCATCCATAGAGTCGCAGAGTGGGCCAGGACTGAGCAACTAACTGAGCACACACAGAGCAGCCCCTAATGCATAATTATGCCTTGCCTGGAGCTCTTGTTACTTTCTTCTCCACTCACAGGCCTCAAGGGCAAACACTGTGTCTGGGCCCCCTTTGTATAAATTGAACATACATTTTTTGAATGACTGAGACAGCAATGGGCAAGAAAAAAATGCAAAATTTTTATGAATCCTAATAGAGATTTCATTTTTCCCACCTCAGTAAGAGCAGTCTGAGTGCAATCAAGCCATCCCCACGTATGAGGATGCTAGGAGGCTTCCAGAGCCTCGTTACCAGCATCGGTTCGCCCCACCTGCTCCTGTAGCCAGAGAAGAAAACTGCAGTAAAGTGTATTCACCACGGGGCAGCTCAGAGATGCTGACTGTTTAGACTGAATCCCTAAGATCCAATTGTTTTCTTGTTATTTGCCTCTCCTAAGGGCTGAGATGATTCAGTGAGGTACGTTTCCACAATCCAAGTTGCTTAAGGTCTCAGCACCCAGAGCACACTCTTCTGGAGAGAGTTGGCCTTTCCCTTCTCTTGTCTCTTCCTGTGCCCCCCGCAAGAGCCCCACTGTCTTCCAAGAGTCTCCAAACATTTCTTTTATTTCTGCTCTATAGGAGGAAAGAGCTTCTTTTTTTTTTCTTAAGGACTTTAATTGAATTTGACCAGAAATCAGTATGCAACTCATAGTCCCAGATATGTTGAGCAGGAAGAGAGGTCAACGTCTCACTTATTTCATTAGCTATAATTTAATTACATGCAGAAACTCTTTGCAATGGCGTGTTTCCCACAGCCCTTGATGTTCTGAGTATAAGGACAGCTTCATTTGGATGAGGCTATCGAGAACAACTTCTGCCAAAAATCAGGCTTGGAAAATTCAGGTGGCTGCAGGAAATAGTTTCTGAGCTAAGAACACTTCACTCCCTAACCTCCCGGGGGTTCAAATGGTAAAAGATCCACCCACAGTACAGGAAACCTAGGCTCGATCAGTGGGTCAGGAATTCCCTTGGCAGAGGGCATGGCAACCCACTCCAGAATTCTTGCCTGGAGAATGCCATGGACAGAGGAGCCTGGTGGGCCACAGTCCATGGAGTCGTGAACAGCTGGACATGACTGAGCAACTAACGCTTTCACTAACATCCTTTATTCAGCTGATATCTGTCAGAGGTCTGCTTCATCCATAGTACACAGTGCCAGGCCCTGGAATCCAGGACAGGAGGCCCCTGCCCCACCAGGGAGCTTACGTACTGAACCACTGCTTCCATTAAATAATTGTCAATAAGCGATGGTAAATATTATGAAAACAAAGTGTTAGGGGAGGGGCTGGTGGACCTCTGCAGTAGTTAGGGGTGGGGTTCTGAAGAAGGGACACCGAAGCTGAGATTTAAAAGATGAGACGTGGGCCTCACACAGCATAGAGAATGTTTTAGGGCAAAGGACTACTGGGAGCAAAAGGATCCAAGGTGGAAGAAAGCAAACCGAGCGGCCAAACATCAAGGTGGCTGAAGCGTAGCGGGGGAGACTAGGACCCTGGTGCCATGGCCAAGTCACGAGAGCAAGGGAGAACCACGAGAGAGTTTCCAGGCTGTGAGTGGCCTCCTCAGCTTTGTAGTAAATGATTATTCTGGCCACTGCACAGTGAGCCGGCTGGAGGGAGGCAAGACAGACTCCAGGAGGCCCGTTAGGAAGCATCGTCGTGATCCAGGAGAGGGAAAGAGACAGCCTTCCTCCCAAGCACCAGGATGTTGGAGATGCAACCACACAGGAAACATCTATTCCACTAGAGCTTCCAGAACTACTGAGGGGGAGCTACGTCCTGTCCGGCCTACCAGAGCCACGGGCTCATTGACAGAGGTTTCCAGCTTGCGTGACTCCCGATCTCCCGAATGCCCCACGCCCACCCTCCCAGGGCCTGGTGACCGGCTGCAGGCGGTCCCCATCGTCCCTGCTGGGCCCGGTACTGACCCAGCGGTACCGCACAGCACCCGGACGCAGCCGCTGCTTTGGCTGAGTGGGGACAGCAGGCAGAGGAAGGAGCACCAGGCTCAGGCTGCTCTCAGAGCTGGGGAGGCGGGGATGGAGGGAATGGAAATGAGACAGCTCAGGAGTGTAGACCCAGGACTGCAGAGGTATTGTCTGTGCACAGAAAGGATGGAAATGATTCGGGAGTGAAGAGGAATCTGCCGGATAACCCTGGGGAGAGACTGTAATTAGCTTTAAAGGGATGCTGGAAACGGATACACCGATAAGGTAAAATCCTTCAGCTGGGGACACTCAGCACTAACCACTTGCGTCTTGCTCCTCAAGTTGCCTTCCTGTTTTCAGCTGAGGAGCATGGTTCGTGCCGGTTCTGCCAGCTTCAGGTCGTCAGCCTAAAGCCAGCTTGCTCTGGCTGTTAGTTGCTCGGTCCTGTCAGACTCTTTATGACCCCATGGACTGTATGTAGCCCACCAGGCTCCTCTGTTCATGGATTTCCCAGGCAAGAATCCTAGAGTGGGTTGCCATTCCCTTCTCCAGGGGATCTTCCCAACCCAAGGATCGAACCCGGGTCTCCTGCATTGCAGGAGGATTCTTTACCTTCCGCACCAGGGAAGCCCTGGGTGGTGTGCTTTTGTTCCCTTATTGGGCAGTCATAAACACCCACCGTGGCAGGCATGTTGCTGCAGAGCAGCAAGGCTTGGCATACGCCTCAAGGAACTCACCGTTAGTTGGAGCGAGCGCAGTAGCATCGTAAGTAAGGGCTCTCACGGGGGTCCAGACATCGAGCCGAGGCAGCCCAGTGAGAGAGACTTCTTCAACGAGGGCTCATTTGAGCAGGTTTTGTACTGAGTAGGAGAAAGGAAAACAAACTGGGCCCCATGAGCTGAGCCCTGGGAAGCATCATCTCTGAGTTTGGAAGGCCGTGCAGGTGGAGGAAAGAAACAGCCTGGGCAAGGGCAGGAGGTGGGGGAGGCGATCTCAGCTCTGAACTGAGCCATTAAACACATCCAGGAAGAAAAGGCCTGGCCAATCAGAACGGAAGGGAGTTGCCCCAGGGTGCTTCATACCAAGGCAGTTCAGAGGTGGGATAACTCTAAAGAGCGGCAGAGCTAGTGAAGTCCATAGACTAACTGTTCAGTCCCTCAAATGAGAGGAAAGTAGGGATCAGAGAGGCGAGGACACAAGCCCAGCGTCACACAGCAACGATCTCACCGTCGGGGCAGGAAGCCAGGTTTTCCCTCTGCCGCCCAGGCGTGGATGCCTTCCTCTGCACTAAAGCAAGGGTCCCTGAGCCAAATAGTCATTCTAGCCAGCAGTCTAGGAATTCTGCCAGCATGGTGTGCCAACAGTCCTGCGCCAGCAACACCCTCCAGCCCCCTTGGTAGAATGAAGGGCTGGTGGAGGGAGGGAGGAGAAGGTGCAAATTGAGACTCACCAGGACACAACGACCAGTCAAAAGAAAACAAGGGCTTATACATTACCCGGTACTGGGAACAATCCAAACCTCCAGCATTGGGAACATGATTAAACAATAATGAATCTACTCAACTGACTGTTCCTCTCCTGTTAAAGTTTTACAAATATGACAATATTAAAATACCTATAATATAAGAAAGATATAAAGTAATTTTGTTGATCAATTGCTAAGTTCAGTCTGACTCTTTGTAACCCCGTGGATTGCAGAACACCAGGCTTCCCTGTCCTTCATCTTCTCCTGGAGTTTGCTCAAACTCATGTCCATCGACTTGGTGATGCCATCCAGCCCCCTCTGTCGCCCCCTTCTCTTCTAGCCCTCAATCTTTCGCAGCAACAGGGTCTTTTCTAATGAGTCAGTTCTTCACATCAGGTGGCCAAAGTTTTGGAGTTTCAGCTTCAGCATAAGTCATTGCAATGAATATTCAGGACCGATCTCCTTTAGGATGGACTGGTTGGATCTCCTTGCAGTCCAAGGGACTCTCAAGAGTCTTCTCCAACATCACAGTTCAAAAGCATCAATTCTTCAGCACTCAGCTCTATAAAAGGCCAACTCTGACATCCATACATGACTACTGGAAAAACCATAGCTTTGATTATATGAACCTTTATAATCTTATATTAACACTATCTAAAAGAAAAAAACAAAAAAAATAACTGAAAAGGAAAACAAACTAAAAATGTTGGCAAATGATTACTTTGGTAAAAAATGATTTTGCTAAATAAGAATGAACTAAAAGTAGTTTTAAAAATTTTAATAATGTAGTTTTTCCAAACTGTCTTTAATCAGCATGCTATGCCTTTGTATTTACTAAGGCATATACAACATATACACATAAATATCTATATCTATATGGGCATGTATGCTCAGTCGCTGAATTGTGACTGTTTTGCGACTCCATGGACTGTAGCCCACCAGGCTCCACTGTCCATGGGATTTCCCGGACAAGAACACTGGACCGGGTTACCATTTCCTTCTTCAGGACATCTTCCTGCCCAGGGGACTGAACCCACATCTCCTGCACTGGCAGGTGGATTCTTCACCACTGAGCCCCTGGGAAGCCCGTTAATCTATACAGACACATATAAATGATATTTCTCACTTTACCCTCTTCCGCTGGGAACACCAGGCTAGTCATGTTTAAGGTCAGTTAGCAGGCAATCAGCTTGTGTGCCCAATGCAATACAGTGGAAGATAGAAAAAACTTAGAAGATCTAAGCCTGTACCCAAAGTCTTGGAGAAAGTTGACCAGTCCAAGTGCAGACTCTGCTGTATAGAAAGTCCTCATTAATTATTCATTGAGTGAATGACTGAATATGAGTCTCTGAGGGCTATGGATGGAGAATGATCAGCTCAGCAGCTGTGTTCAACTCAGCAGCATCCTCACCTGGTCACTTAGCAGAAAAGCCTGGAACTGCTTTTCCTAGAATCCCTTGCAGCTCTTGGCTCTGGGTCAGTTTTGCCAAGGAGAGGTTCTCAGGGATCTCTGGAAGACCAAGGAGGAAGAGAAATCATGATGTCCAAGGGGCAGCTGCTTGCAGGTATGTGGGCAGAGGCAGACGTTTGGGGATATCACCCTGAGAATCACACTTCTTGGTCCCACAAGCTGTTGAATGACCAACCACAGCTCCCAGCGCCCTGGGAGTTCCTCTTCTTGGAGCAGCAGCTAAGGTTAGTGGGACAGCTTCCCTGAAACCTCTGCACTTCAGGATTTCCTGAAAATGGAAATCTCCGCATTTCAAGGGGCCCTGGCAATCTCTAGCTCCCTGTATTAAACCTCTTTCTACTTGAAATACCTAGAGTGACTTCCACCCAAACCAAGACTGATACAGATGATTTGTAACAAAAAGCAAGACTGAGTGGGTCCTAGTGTTACACGAGTTACATGAATGCTGGCAAAGCTGGCTCACAGGATCCAGTCTAAGCTACAAGAATGGGTCAGACATATGAATGCATGCGTGTGATGGATGCCTCTCCTTCCTGCTTACTTCATCCAGGCTCCCCTTCAAGCCTTCCTTCACTCGTTCAGTTTATTTCTCTAAAGCTTCTGCTTTTACCATCAGTTCAGTTTAGTCGTCTCCGACTCTTTGTGACCCCATGAACCGCAGCATGCCAGGCCTCCCTGTCCATCACCAACTCCTGGAGTCTAGCCAAACCCATGTCTGTTGAGTTGGTGAAGCCATCCAACCATCTCATCCTCTGCCATCCCCTTCTCCTCATGCCCTCAATCATTCCCAGCATCCAGGTCTTTTCCAATGAGTCAGCTCTTCGCATCAGGTGGTCAAAGTATTGGAGTTTCAGCTTCTGCATCAGTCCTTCCAATGAACACCCAGGACTGATCTCCTTTAGGATGGACTGGTTGGATCTCCTTGCAGTCCAAGGGACTCTCAAGAGTCTTCTCCAACACCACAGTTTAAAAGCATCAATTCTTCAGTGCTCAGCTTTCTTTATAGGCCAGCTCTCAGGAGAGATGAGAAAAGGCTTCCCTGCTGGCAAAGAATCTGCCTGCAATGCAGGAGACCCAGGTTCAATCCCTGGCTGGGGAAGATCCCCTGGAGAAGGAAATGGCAACCCCCTCCAGTGTTCTGGCCTGGAGAATTCCGTGAACAGAGGAGCCTGGGGGCTACGGTCCATGGGGTCACGAAGAGTCAGACATGACTGAGCGTCTGAGCATCTACAGAGGTGAGAAAAGCTCATCATCAGCTCTTTTCCTAACAACTGCTAATAAATATTGATTTTTTTTTCCCCAGGAGAATCTCATTTGGGCAGCTAACCATTTGGTTTCATGGCAATGGTATCCAATCCCTTGAAATAAGCCAGATGTGGTCTTTATCAAGTTCCTGAGACACCTCAAGCCCAGGCCACTCCTTTCCCGGGACTGTTTCTGGATGAACCAGTCCCTACATCCTCAGGGCCATAGAAGAGTGGCAAAGCTCACTCCAGAAAGCCCTGTCCAAACCAAGGACATGCTTGGCCATCTCATTCATTCTCATTATCCATCCACTCCACACACACGTCAGACACTGGCGGTGGGTGACGGAGACACAACGGCAGCAAAACATGGTCCCCATCTCTGAGGAGCTCAAAGGGTCCAGGACAGCAACCAATGCTAAAACTGCAATCGGGGAAGGGTGCATCATTTAGAGTCAAATAGTGTTCTCAACCCAACTGCTGTTTCAAAAACAAAAATGAAGGCCAACGGACTAAAGACTGAGCACTGAGCGGAGGTAATGCTCCTTCTGAGTAGGGAACATCCTACAGACCCTTCAGGTTCTGGAGGATCAGGTTTGGAGAAAAGGAAATGGACCTGTTTTTTAAAGGCCCAAAGTGGAAATTCTCTCCGTCTCAGTAGGAAAACAAAGCTGCCGATGTCACTGGCTGGCTGGTGACACGCTGGCTTAGCGCTCAGGTGCACGAAAGTGCCGACATGGCTGCGGGGCCTCTGCTGTGGGCAGGGTGTGCCCTGCGAGGAGGCTTCCAGCTCCTCTGCCCCTTGTCTAATTTGAGACGCTGGCTCCCGGTTGTCAGTTTAGCAGAAGCCAGGTCTGCGACGCCGACAGCAGGATGGATGGTGTGTCAGGGCTCATTAAGACGATGAGCGTGTAATTAATCAGGATTCTGGTTACAGTGCAGGAGTGACGGCTAACAGTTAAACAGGACAACACAACAGTCGTAACTGGGATCCCCCCCAGGAGGGTGGTGAGTTCCTAAAGCGGGAAGACAGGGGAAAGATGGTGTGTGGAGCCCGTATAACTCCTTACCAGCTGTCCATAGGAGCTTGCTTTCATTCATTTCAATTCTCACTATAACTATGAAGTTGATGTTACTAACCCTCGTTTTATAAAGACCCGAGGCTCAGACAGAGGACTTGCCTGAAGTGAAGGGTTAGTAAGAGGTGGAAGCGTAACCTGAACCCAGGTCTATCTGACTCATACCTGCTCTCATCACAGCCATGACGTAAGCTCCAGCAATGGGGGCCTCTGCCCTGGAAGGGCCTCACTGTCTTTGAGCCAGTGATACAGGTTTTCGTTAATGACTGTGATGCAGGCACTCACTCTGTGTGCCGTTACTTTGCTAAAAGTCAACCACTGATTCAGTTCAGTGCAATTCACCACACTTTTGAGCTAGACTTGGCACTGCAGATGCTCAACTGAAGAGGTGACTCTGGCCCTGAAGGATCTCACAGAGCGGGGGAAGACAGACAAGAAAACCAGTAATCACTGAACTGTGTAAATGCCGAGATAACTGTAAGTCTCAAGGTCTCCGAGAATCACCACAAGCATCTGATCCAACAGAGACACGCAGGAAGTCTTCCCAAAGGAGGTGTCAACCCAGGTATAATCAATGAGTAGGAGTTGCTTAGAAGAAGAATCAGGACTAAAGCCTAGGAAATAACACACACACAGGAAGAGGGATGTGAACGAGCCTTGAAGGATGCAGAGAAACAACTAATGATTCTCTTTGGCTGTAGGGGAGAGGGGCAGACCCACACAGGGTGGACAAGGGGGCCTCATATCACCCCTTCCACTCAGCCCAGCCCAGAGGATGCCACCTGGGCCTCAGCTGTGTCAGCCATTGTATCCCAACCGGAGGAAACTGGGTGGTAAGAGACACATGACCACAGGTGGGCCAAGGACAGTCTCTTGGAGACTTCTGTTCCACATCTGTTTTTTTTTTAATCTTTATTCATCTGGGGTTGCTTGAGAGTGGAGGCTGCCAGGGCTATCTCGCCTCTGTGTAAAGAAGGCTCGACAGAGATGAAAGCCAAGATGTAGCACAGATACAGACAGACAAAGACAAAGAGAACCAGAGACAGAGCCACCACCGGAGACAGAGCTGCTGCCAGAGACAGAGCTCGGTCTTCCGGGTGGCTACCTTGAAACCGGTTCTGGCCATGCTCAAAACTTGGAATCTACATACCTTGGACTTTTCAGCTTTATGGAATGATAGTTTTATTGCTTAAATTCTATGGAATTTCTTTGTTTGTTTTGTTTTTTGGTGGGGTTTTTTTGGTCCTAATACAGTGAGTTTGAGATAACCTCTGGGCCATCCAGGTGTGGCTGTGCGAATGGGTCTACAGCTCAGAAGGTGGGTGAGGAAGCATCGGTGGATCTGGGAGCATCACCATGGGAGCTGAGTCTCAGGAGGAAATGTCACTGTTGGTGGGGAACACATGAGTAAAAGGGTAACTGGCCAGTGCCCCAGCCCCAGGGAGAACAGGGAGGGGGACCCAGCCAAGGAGACAGAGAAGGGAAACCAGGGAGGAGCGGGTACCAGGAGCTGGAGGAGGAACACATGGAGGAGAAGGCTGCTCATCGGGGCCAGATGTCACAGAGAAGTGAGAAGGAGGCACTCTCACAGGAGAACTGGGGACGCACGCCCTGCCCGAGTCTGTGAGGGAGAGAGAGGTAATTGCTGTAAGGGAAGTCAGTGTGATCGAAGGTCAAGTTTCATCTTATTTATCATACGTTTTGGCTAGTCTCCTCCTGGTTTCCACGATGCCCCCTGTCCTTCCCCTCGCTGGCTTCCTGCCCTACCTTCTCCGAATTCCTTCTTCTCTAACCAGCCCCTCGGCTCTCAGTGTCTCTCAAGGATCTCATAGTCCCTCCTCTTAAGCACACACTCTCCTTGGGCCATGCCATTCATTTACCAGCCAGGCGGCAGCTTGCGACTATTAAGACCCTGGTACAATCCTGAGTCCCCACACCCACACCTACAATCAGGAGGGCATCCTCTCCAAAGCGACCTCAGATACTTCCACGGAGAATGAGGACTAGAGAACGCCCCTGTGGAGGCAGCCAGGGACCACCAGGGCTGCAACCCACCGTGGGCATGTTGAACACTGCACAAGAGTGCCCAGTTGAAACCAGCTGGGCTGAAATACAACCTGTGCTCCACTCTCTGTGTGCGGCAGGACTGTGTCCCTGGGGAGGCGTGGTCATTGCCTCACTAGCCCAACGGTACCGTCAACTTGCCAAAGCCACACACCAGCAGAGCTCCTACAGCCCAGACGGGCGCCTCTTCTAGTTAGCACAAAGGTGGATTTTGGACCAGCTAAGGCTCAGGGGAAACAATGAATAAGGGGGATCTTTTCAGAAAGCAGAGCAGGAGGCTGGCAGACGAGATAACCAAGGAATTTAGCACTTTGCGATGGTCGGGAGTCTTCAGAAGTCCTGTCCCAGAGGACTGGCCGTTATGTCAGACAGGGGACAGTGTCACGTCTCCATTCTCTCCTTTTCCAACACCGTCTGTAGCTGGTCTGCCCCTACTTGGCCGCCGCATACTGAGCATGTCCGGAGGTGCAGATCTAGAGGATTTGGCTCTGGAGTGTTTAGACCATTGGTCAGTAAAGACATTCAAATGTGAAGGCATGCACTGCCCATCATTTAGAGATCTCCACTTTCAAGTTGGTCAGGACCTTGGGGTTGTCTCCCTCTAGAAGGGAGAATAATTTTTGTAAAAGTCAAGGGTATTTTTGGTTGTCAAACGGTGTGCTGAGGCCAGATGCAAGTTACTAGCTAAGCAGTTACATCTCTCAGCTTCCCTGTACTTATCTACATGTAGCCATTTGACTGAACTTAAGCCAATAATGTATAAAGTGAATTTGTTGAGTATGAATTGGCTTAAAATGAAGATAGTTGCTGGTATTGGCACTAATTTTTTGAACCTTACACTATTTCTGCTGCTTCTTACCTGGAATGCAAAGATGATGGCTGGTGCTCCAGCAGCCAGATTTGATTTATGAAGCAATTCCAAGCTAGAACCCACATACTAAAATGGTGAAGCATAAAGAGAGAAGGGTACCTTTGCCCATAAAAGATACCATGGAACTGACACACCAGTTCTTAATGTTAAGTACAATAAACTTTCATCTTGTTTTTTCTGGTTTTTGATTCTAGTAACTAAATATAATTCCTCACAAATAATCTGTAAGTATGCAGAAATTTCTAAAGTTATTTATCTATAGTTGAGATCTGTCCCATTAACTCCAAAGCTGGCCTCTAGCTGAATGTGCCAGCTGTCACAAACTCAACATTTTCACAATCAAATTCATTGTCACTATATCCAATCACATCCCCACTGAGTCTGTTCTTCGACTTGGGGTGTGCAGGGATGAGTCACTGAAGAGCTGATAAGCAATGAGCACTGGACCTCAGGAAGAAGACTGTGTACCAGGCCTGCTGCTTGAGAGTTAAAGGAGGAAGGGCCCCCAAACACACATCAGGACACTTCCTGGGCCAAAACACCACTGGGGAGTCATTGCAAACTCAGTTTGTTCCAGACCAAGGGTCTAAGGGTAAGTCAGTACCCATAATGAGCAGAGAAGATAGGAATAGCCTTGCAGGAGTAGGAAAAGTATGGCCCAGGTACTACCGTTGGAAATGTCTAGTAATATTTTATAAATAAATGCTTCCAGAGGAAACATTGGAAATGCCTCTCAATCACATCACATAGCCTACAGCCAGGAAATGACTATTCCCTGTTGTGTTGGGTCTGAAAAGAATGAGGGCATGTGAGTAGCCTATGTGAGTGTAGGCTGTGGTACCTGTGCTCTGGATGCATGAGGTGTGTGCAGTGTGTGCTCAGTGCAAACGTGTCCACACAGGTATCTTCTGTGTGTTGGGGAGGGGGGTGGCTAGAGTGTGGAGGGAGGATGCGAGTAGAAGAGTGAAGGAGGCTGGCATGCCTTCACCATAAACTAACATCCAGGACTGTGAGAGTTCACCATTTATCTCATACCTTCCTGTCTTCACACTCCTGCGGGCCCCACAAAACCTTAAGTGTGTGCGTGCTAAGTCACTTCAGTCGTGTCTGACTCTGCAACCCCGTGGGCTGTAGCCCTCGAGGCTCCTCTGTCCATGGGATTCTCCAGGCAAGAAGAGTGAAGTGGACTGCCATTTCCTTCTCCAGCGGATCTTCCCCACCCAGGGGTTGAACCCGGGTCTTAGTCTCCTGCACAGGCAGGCCGGTTCTTTACCACTAGCGCCACCTGGGAAGCTTATGTGGTAAGCACTAACATTGCTTCTATTTTTCAAGTGAGAAGAACGAGACACAGAGAGGCAGAATCCCCCAAAATGAATCTCCTTCGGGAAGGAGTCATCATGCCGCGCTTTCCAAGGGATTGCTGTGTGTATGCAGAAATTCGGAGGGAATGACCCAGAGGGATGGAATCGGAAGGGAGGTGGGAGGGGGCTTCTGGAAGGGGAACACGTGCACCCATGGCGGATTCATGTCAATGTGTGGCAAAACCAGCACAATAATGTAAATAAACAAATAATAAAATAAAACTGTAAAAAACACCAAACAAACAACAAAAAAAATAAGAAACTCGGAGAGAGAGGAGCCCATGCATGTGTTTTTGAGATGTTAGCACCTATTTGTCCGTCAGAGGCTCTTGCCTTATTCATTCGCGTTTATTCTTTGGTTCTTCATTTTCTCAGTCTCAAACTCGAATTCAAGTTCCCCTTACACATAAGGCCCATTTGCTTGGCCAAGCGTGGGAGAAACAAGGTAACAGGCCTGGACGCCCGGAGGTGACACCAATGGGGCAAAACAGCAGAAGCTGGAGGTGAGTGGTGGAAGGGGGATGGAGGAGGAAAGAGAGGGCGGAATTTAGTGAGACCGTGGATGCATTTCAGACCTTGTTTCCTTTACAGACGAGTTCTACCTGACTGAATTTCGGAACCTTGGAGTTTATGATCAGCGTGCCTTCTGAAATCAGCGTCCACAGCCTGGCATGTCGCCAGCATCCCCTGGAGCAAGCACAGCACCAGGCCTGCCCTTCTGAGCCACCCGCGTCCCTGGGTGTCCCCAGGTCTGGAGCGAGCGGGCTGAGCAGGCCGGGGTCTGGCCTCAGCCCCGTGGGGAGAGAGCTGGGTGACTGACAAGGGACTCTCCCTGGTCTCCAAGTGAAGCTAGCAAGGGAGCGGAGCTGGGTCTACGGGGAGAGGGCGAGCTTCCCTGTGAGCCCGTCAGGCCCTATGCAGAGGACCCTGCTGGCGACAGAGCCGGGCCTGTGAGCTTCTGACCCCACACCACCACCGTTCCGTCCTTTCGACTTGCCAAGGGCTTTCCCATCCTTAGGTCTTCCCTCCAAGGCCATTCTGTTCAGAGGAAAGTAAAGCTTTAGAGAGGCTTTCAGACCTCCGTTTCAGAGGCTTCGGGGTAAGTCAGAGTGGAAACTAGAAATCAGGCCCAGGGTCCCCAGGCAGGGATCCAGTCACTTCTCCCTTTTCTCTGGATGTGCCTTCTGAGTACCGGGTGCACAGCGACAAACTGGGCCTGGTCCCTGCCGGCCGGTGAGGGCAGCCCAGCGGGGGAGACAGGCCCATCCACACGGTGACAGGGCACTGCTGGGGGCTCACCAGAAGGGGGTCCCTTCACCCTGGCGCGCCCAGGGCACTGGGGGTCACTCTGCTTGACGAGTGTGTATCACGGTGGCTGGGGTGAGGCCTGGCACTCAGCCCCCCCAGATGTTGGCCCAGGGGTTGGGGGTGGTACAACCTGGCCAAGCCTCACTCCTAACCTCCTTGACTCCAGCTTCCAGGTGAGCCCCGACCTCCGTTCCTCCAGGAACCTTGATGCACAGGCTGGATCCCCGCAGGCCTCTCAGCACCACTAGGCCCTGGGGGTTTGAGTCAGGCGTTAGGTGAATACTTGCTACTCTTTTAGTCTCAGCTACTGGAAACGGCCACTTGGATTTCAAGGAGAATTTTATCTGCTTCCGTCCATGTCATTCATGAATGTTCTTTATCATTTCATTTTTAACAAAATATGAAGGTTACTTTTCCCAGCTCAAATCTGTTACCCACGTCAAAGCTGTTGAAAACGGTTGTTTTGGATTCTGTTGTGGTAAATGTCAGGAGATGAAACCTGGCCTCTTGAAACCTGCTCCTCTTCAGGAAGGAACTACTTTCGTTTGGAGAAACTATCAATACTTTGACAAGCACCTGGGGGTAGAAGGTGAGACGGACAGGAACTCAGCCACAGAGCTGCTGGGTAAAGTGGCCTCTGAGAAAAAGAGCTTTGCTTTGGTCTGGAGTCGGAGGGGCATGACAAAGAGGCAAGGAGACTGGAAGGAGAGAAGCAGGGAAAGAATTAAGGGTAAGCCCACTGGCTTAGACAGTAAAGAATCCACCTGCAATGCGGGAGACCTGGGTTCGATCCCTGGGTTGGGATGATCCCGTGGAAGAGGCCATGGCAACCCACTCCAGTATTCTTGCCTGGAGAATTCCATGGACAGAGGAGCCTGGCGTGACTGAGTGACTAGGCACAGTACCACTAGACCAGACTAGGGAAAGTCTGCACTCCCAGAGCAGGGTTTCTGGGTTCCATCCCTGGTCAGGGAACTAGATCTCACATGCTGCAACTAAGACTCAGGGCAGCCAAATAACACATAAATATGAAAGAGAGTAAACCCAGGCTGGGCGTGGAAGTAGTCAGGAGAGGTTGGCAGAAGGATGCTGCGGCTGCTAAGTCACTTCAGTCGTGTCCGACTCTGTGCGACCCCATAGACGGCAGCCCGCCAGGCTTCCCCGTCCCTGGGATTCTCCAGGCAAGAACCCTGGAGTGGGGTGCCATTGCCTTCTCCAATGCATGAAAGTGAAAAGTGAAAGGGAAGTCGTTCAGTCGTGTCCGACTCTTCGCGACCCCATGGACTGCAGCCCACCAGGCTCTTCCATCCATGGGATTTTCCAGGCCAGAGTACTGGAGTGGGGTGCCATTGCCTTCTCCATGGTAGAAGGATACAAACTTAAAACTGTGAGGAGTGAGTATCTAATGCTGCTGTTGTTCAGTCCCTAAGTGCTATGTCTGACTCTGTGACCCCATGCACTGCAGCACACCAGGCTCCTCTGTCTTCCACTATCTCCCCAAGTTTGCTCAAATTCATGTCCATTGAGTAGGTGACGTATAGCATGGTAACTAAAATTGTTAACGCTGTATTGTATAATTGAAATTTGTCAGGAAAGTAGAGCTTAAAGAAGGTAAATAGGCGAATATGTGTTAATGAACTTGATGAGGACAACATTTTCACAATGTAGACATTAAATCATATTTTACACTTGAAATATCTTATAATTTTTTCAATTATACCTCCATCAAGCTGGAAAAATATTCTAATTAAAAAAAATTTTTTTAAGAGTAAGCCTGGGTCTAGACAGTTGCCCTGGAACAGGGTGGTATCCAGACCCTGACCTCAGAGATCAGGTCATTTCCTGCCAGGAAATTATAAGAAAAAGGATGCCCAACGCACAGCCTGAAAGTGTCCACTGCTGTTGTGTAATCTGTCCATCTCCTCCCCAGACTTCAGCAAATTCTGTAACATGAATACTCTGGGATTTTTAAAACATGAAATACAGTTGATGCAAAGCATTACATCACTTTCAGGCATATTACCTCATGATCTCACATTTGCATGCATTACAAAATGATTGTCATGATAAGTCTAGTAACCATCTGTCCCCAGACAGAGTTACTGCAATCTGAGTGACCATATTCCTTATGCTGTACTACATTTCTGTGGCTTATTTATTTTATAACTGGAAGTATGTACACCCTCATATTTCACACCTCAAACCCCCTCCCCTCTGGAAATCACTCATTTGTTCTCTTTGAGCCTGTTTTCATTTTGCTTTGTTTTTTAGATTCTGCTTATAAGTGAGATCACATGGTGTTTATCTTTTACTGCCTGACTTATTTCACTTTGCTTCTTTTAGTGTCTGGTGGCTCAGACGCTAAAGAATCTGCCTGCCATGCGGGAGACACAGGTTTGATTCCTGGGTTGGGAAGATCCCCTGGAGAAGGAAACGGTAACCCCTTCCAGTATTCTTGCTTGGAGAATCCCATGGCCAGTGGAACCTGGTGGGGCAGCTTGCGGGGCCCCAGAACCTGTGAAACCTGGGAGATGCGCATGAAAGCTGTTTTACTCTGCTTGGAGTTGGAAAAGAAACAATGAGTGCTGCGCTTTTGTGGTTTTCCAACATGCATTTTTAGAGCTTCCCTTGTGGCTCAGTAAAAGAATCAGCCTGCGATGTAGGAGATCCGGCTTCAACCCCTGGGTTGGGAAGATCCCCTGGAGAAGGAAATGGCACCCCACTCCAGTATTCTCGCCTGGAGAATCCCATGGACAGAGGAGCCTGGTGGGCTACCGTGCATGGGGTCACAGAGTCGGACACGACTGAGTGACTAACACGCACACAGCATGCATTTTGGTGGACAGTTCACGGGCTCAGACACCTCCAATGAACAGTGGGTGCTGATGTCCCCGCTTGTGGGTCCAACACAGAGCTGGAGGGTCGGCCTCATCCCGTGTCTCAGGAGCCCCAGGTTTTGCTGCTGTCTCTCCAGGCTGCCTGCAACCCCCAGCACGGGGCCTGGGTGGGAGCTAGTGAGCCGGAGTCGCGTTTGTGCCTGAGGCTCACCCGAGCGCCCCCGATTGCTCTCAGAACATTCAGGATCTTGGCTGCCCCGGGGCGGCCTGACCAGTCAAGCTGTGAGCCGACAGGGCCCCTTGCTTTCGTGCCCCGAGTCTCAGGGTCCTCGCTCAGATGCATCGTCTCTTCTCCATGAGCTCTCTGTAGTGGACAAGGAGGTGTTTTGTCCTTTGGGGGGAGGAGTAATTTCCTCGCTGTGATCCAAGCACTAAATGACTCCATGGACCCTGGTTTCCTCCAGGGCCTTGCTGCCTCTACCCCTAAAACGAAGGACTTCCTGGCTGGGCTCCCTCTGTGAGACACCCCCTCACCACACACACACACACACACAGAGTTGGAGGAGGCAGGGATTAAACACTTTGTGTCCTATGTCCTATTGGCCACCGAAAACTCTCAAAAGCATCCTGTGTTCTAGAACCTGCCATAGACATGGTTGATATCATACATGAATCCATGGATATGAGGGTTATAATCATTGCCCCTTTGTGCGTGAGCACCAAACAGGCAAACTGACCCCCACTATTTGCATGAGCTTGTGTTTGCTGAGAGTAAGAGCTCTGGTTTTCAAATGAGAGCTCACAGTGCCGGACAGCCTCTGATGGGACGGTCAGTCCAGACAGCATGTGCCCAGAGCAGGGGCCCCACTGACGGCTGAGGAGCAAGGACTGGGTGTGCACAGAACCCAGGCCCGGGAGGGGAGGAACCCCTGCGGGGAGAGGAGTTGGAGACTCGCGGGGTGCTGCTCTCCTCGGTGACTGGCAACCACAAGGGCGGGAGGGTGGGTCCCTGGACCACAGACCCGGCCCAGGTGGGCCTGCTGTCCCCAGAGTCTCCCAGTCACTGCACACTAGGGGTGCCCTGTGCGGGAGGCTCCCCTCAGATCCGCCCCAGCACGCTGAGACACCTATTTCTTGCAAGTCATCTGTTACTCAGGAGGAAAGCCAGTCACGGGTTGGTCACAAACCTCAGGGCCAGGCAGATGTGCGGCGTTTCTGAGGGTCGGGCTGGGTGCAGGCGGGCAGGACAGCGAGGCTGCCCGACAACACATTTCCCCAGGCCCGAGCCTCTCGGTCTTCATCCCAGAAGGGCAGACTCCGAGACAGGGAGCAGGCTCTTCGTGTGCACCAGACTGAGATGCCACCTCCCCTGGAGCCTCCTGCCAGCCCTCCTGCCGGTCAGATGGGCCTCTGGGAGAGAGGCCTCACCCACAGGAGACACAAGGCAAGGCTTTGGATGGAGGAGCGGGGAGCTCAACTCGGGTGGAGACGTGCGGAGGTGGGGACGGATGGCGGCCCTCGGCTCCGAGGGTGTGTGGTCAATGGATCCCTCCCGCGGCTATCAGTTGCCGGAAATCAACCCTGAATATTCTTTGGAAGGACTGAGGCTGAAGCTCTAATTCTTTGGCCACCTGATGCGAAGAGCCGATCATTGGAAAAGACCCTGATACTGGGAAAGATCGAAGGCGGGAGAAGGGGACGACAGAGTATGAGATGGTTGGAAGGCATCACTGACTCGATGGACAGGAGTTTGAGCAAGCTCTGGGAGGTACTGATTGACAGAGAAGCCTGGTGCGCAGCAGTTCGTGGGGTCGCAGAGTCGGATAGCACTCGGCTGCTGAACAGAGCAACGACAGCCCCGCCCTTGCCAAGCCTTGCGACCATCACTCATGGAGCGCGAGTGCCACCTGGTGGCCAGATACGGCGTGACCAGCGTCATCAGCGGCCGGAGAAGCAGAGAACCAGACTTCGAGAAGGAGGAATCGCCAAGGTCATCCATCGCCACAGTAACTGTAACGATGGCAACGCGTTATCAACACCCCACGTCCTTCCTGCCGTCATGAACTCCGGCCTCGCTGGGTTTTGAGGAGATCGGCCCTTATTGGACATTCACATAGTCTCTTTAAAGCGGTGACCGTGTAATCTTTTGCCATTTTTTAATTCAGTTGTCTTGTTATTAAGCTGTAAAAGTTCTTTATATATTTTGGATACAATTTATTAGTCAGATACTGTGAACTTTTGCCTTCTGACTTATGGCTTATCTTTACCTAGTATTTTTCAAAGAGCAAATGTTTTAAATTTTAATAAAATCAATTTACCATAAAAAAAAAACACACAACCCAATAGACATTGAAAAGTCTAGCTGTACCAGGCACTGTTCATATGCAAGCCCTTCCCTCCTGGAGGTTAAGTTCTGGAGCACAAGAAGGGAGAGGTAGGAAGGACGGGGAGAAGGAGACAGACACAAGGTATGCGGAATCAGAATCTCTAGGGCAAGACAGCCAGGGGGTAAGGAAGACGGGGATATTAGCGATTCAGCCTAGGTGGCAGGCAGAAGAACAAGGCCCCTGGAGGCTGGCGACAGAGGAGAGGGGGCAGGAAGGGGCAAGAAATGAGCCTGCTTTTGGATCAAAATCAACATTACATTACTTTACATTGGCTCCCCAGGTGGCACCAGTGGTAAAGAATCCACTTGCCAACACAGGAGATGCAAGAGATGCTGGTTGGATCCCTGGGCTGGGAAGATCCCCTGGAGGAGGGCATGACAACCCACTCCAGTATCCTTGCCTGGGAAATGCTATGGACAGAGGAGCCTGGCGGGCTACAGTCCACAGGGTCACAAAGAGTTGGACACGACTGAGCACGCACTCACAATATATTACATTACAATGACCCACCTTTCCAGTCCCATGAAAAGTCAGACAAGGTTTCCTAGAAAATTCTCCTGCCACTAGAGGTTAAAATTGTATTAAATGTTGATTGTCAAATATAAATCTCCGTAAACAGATTTTCATTAAAAGGCTAGCTGAACCATCCTACGGAAAACAAGTGCTGACTCTTACTGCATGCTTTGTGAGAAGGAAGCCTTGTTCCCAGTGCTTCCTCCAGCTACCTCAAAGCCTCCAAACTCCCTGTGGGCGCTCCACTGGGCTCAAGTCACCCGGTCAACAAGTGCAGGGCCAGCCAGCACCTGCAGGAAGGTCACATGTCCCTTCAGGGAAGTCGCCTACCTCCTCCCCAGGAGGAGTAGATGGTGGGCACCCTGTGGCCTGTCATCACATCAGCCACTTTCCGGTGGCAGGCAGTCTGCTTGACACTTAATCAGAAGAGGTTTCAGGCCTCTCCAGTGTGGTCTCCGTTTAGAGACATAAGATGTCAAAAAGCTAGAGAAAGCAGACGGAAAGCAGAAAGAAAGAGGGAGACCTCCGGTAGCATTATAGGCAAAAAAAAAAAAGGTGGGAGAGTATGGTTATCCTTCCTCTTTGGGGATGATGAAAAAAGAGAACGTGGACTTCGGTGGAGGTGTGAAGGCACGAGGCTTTGACTTCCGGAGAATCCAACTCTCGCATGTGCCGGTGAGCCGCCCTGGTCCCACCAGGCTGTGGGGACCCACACACAGCTTCTCAGCTAAAAAGCAGTCACTGAGTAGAGAAGCCCAGCATGGAAGGTTCTGGGCCTACCTAGGCTTGCGCCATTGTCCAGGATAGATGATTCTAAAAAAAACTCTACCAAGTTTTACCTTAGTCGTGGGGAAATTAAATTTCTTATTTTTGTCATTTCTAACTTCCCACTATTCTTATTCCTACTGAATAAGGAAAGAGAAAAGATCGTCATATTGACAAAAATTATTTAATCACAATAAAAGCATGCAAAACAATACTGAAAAAAGTCTCTAATTGAGTGAAAGCTTTATGATAATAGCAATAACAATATACCCTAAAATAGCCCCTAGAAAATTGAAAACTGCAACTGATATCAGCTCCTTCACCAGTATGGGGGACACAGATTGTCACACTGCCCGTGTTTTTCTTTTTTTTTAATTTTAAAATTATTTTTATTTTTAATTGTTTTGAATGGATAAAGAAGATGTGGTATGTAGGAACAATGGAATATTACTCAGCCATAAAAAAGAATGAAATAATGCCATTTGCAGCAACATGGATGGACCTAGAGATTGTCATAGTGACTGAAGTAAACCAGACAGAGACAAATATCACATGGTATCACTGATATGTGGAATCTAGAAAAATGGTACAAGCAAGCTTATTCACAAAACAGAAACAGAGTCACAGATATAGAAAACAATCTTACCGTTCCTGGGGGTGGTGGGGAAGGTGGGAAGGAGAGAGGGATAAATTGGGAGACTAGGACCGTCTATGCTTTTTCAGTTGATTTCTCTTACCATCAGGAAGTCCAGTAACTCAAATGCCTGCTATGTCCCTGAAACCGTCTGGTACTGGAACTGCATCAGTGGATGAAACAAAGGTTTCTATCCTTGCGGGGCTTACTCTCCCAACAGAGGAGACAGTGAAGCAATAAAGTGAAGTCGCTCAGTCGTGTCCAACTCTTTGTGACCCCATGGATTGCAGCCTGCCAGGCTCCTTCGTCCATGGGATTTCCCAGGCAAGAATACTGGAGTGAGGTGCCATTTCCTTCTCCAGGGGATCTTCCCGACCCAGGGATTGAGCCTGGGTCTCCCGCATTATAGGCAGACGCTTTACCATCTGAGCCATGAGGGAAGTCGCAGTGAAGCAATAGATTTAATAGATAAGTAAATAATTTAGCATGCTGAAGGGTGTTAATGTCAAGGATTTTATTTTTAGCAGAGGGGTCTGAGATACTAAGATGGGTTAGGCCTCAGGGAGAATGCAACATTTAAGCAAAGCCTTGAAGGTGACTCTTACCTTCACGAAGCCACAGAAGTTGTAGGTCCAGTGCCTTACCTGTATACCATCAGGATGGTCTTCTCCCACAGCACTTCTTAGAATAAACTTTTACTCCAAAATGCCCTGCTGAGTACATTTACACTGGAAAGCAGTAGCAATTTCTCTCACTGTACATGTTAATTCTGCTCCCAGAACTTCTACAACTAGGGTTATGAGCCAAGTAACAGCTTCCCAAGTGTTTCCATGGTGAAGAATCCACCTGCCAATGCAGGAGATGTGGGTTTAATCCCTGGGTCAGGAAGATCCCCTGGAGAAGGAAATGGCAATCCACTCCAGTATTCTTGGCCTGGGAAACTCTAATGGACAGAGGAGCCTGGAGGGCTATAGTCCATGGGGTCGAAAAAGAGTTGAAAACAACTTAGAGACTAAACACACACATGACAGCTTCATAGAATACAGCTGGTGGTACATCTGTGGGTCTCAGATTACTCGGCAATGTGACCGTGGTGTTTATTAGATTTATCTACGTGAAGTTCCCAGGAGCCCACATGGCACTCAGAGGAGTCTTACTGAATTTTCCTCACTATTTTTCTGTATCTTATACAACCACTCCCTTGGGTTCAGGCATATGGCTTCAAGAAATACCATTTAGTTCTAATGAAAAGCCTACATTTAGGACCCCTGAGATGACCTTAGGCCTGTAGTCTCCAGTAACTTTAAGAATTACTCTTTTAAGGTTGAGAAAAATCCCTTAGCACCCAGTACTGTCTATTGACAGTGGTTGGTTTAGATGCTAAGTCGTCATGTCCAGCTCTTACAACCCCATGGACTGTAACCCGCTAGGCTCCTCTGTCTCGGGATGCTCCAGGCAAGAGTACTGGAGTGGGTTGCTATTTCCTTCTCCAGGGGATCTTCCCGACCCAGGGATCAAAGCCAGGTCTCCTGCATTGCAGGCGGTCTCTTTACTAACTGAGCCACCAGGGAAATAGGCACACAATAAATGTTTCCATAAATAACACATGTCCTGATTCCAGTAATGGTGGAATAGATCATTCTTTCTTCCTGTTCTTTGGTTGGCATAATCTCTATTGATCTATTTTGAAGTTCAGTGATTCTTCTGCTTATTAATGAGTTTTTCCAGTGAATCTGCAATTTCAGCTATTGTTCTTTTCAATGCTGGAATTCCCATCTGGTTCTTTTTAAAAAGCCTCTTTATGATATTCTCTATTTGATTCAACATAGTCATCATACCTTCTTTTATTCCTTTTAAGCAAGTTTCCCTTTACTATGAACATATTTGTAATGGCTATTTTGAAATATTTTCCCTCTCAATCTGATATTTGATCACTATCACTGTTTCTGTAGTGAAACAGTGTTTTTTACTTTTGGTTTTCCAGTGTATGGGTCATACCAATCCTTTTATTTTTCTGCATGCCTCATTCATTTTTGTTGGAAACTGGACATTCTAGATAACATACTGTAGCCACTCTGGGTAAAGACTTCTCTGTTTCTCCAGGGCAATTTGTTCTTATCTGCTTAGTGACTGGCTGCATTACTTTAGTGAAACCTACCCATCCTCCGCAATATTAAGCCTCTGACGCTGGCTCTCGGGGAGGTGTAACGCTGCATATGGCCTGTGACTGTGGGCCACAGTAGTACTGACTGGCCTCCTCCATCTTTCTCTGACTTCTAGCGCTGGAGTGGGGACAATGGCAAGCTTCTCCTGGAAGGACGCTTTCACCCTAGGCTGACATGCTCTGTGGAGCTGGGGAGGAGCGGTAGCCTGAGGTCCTCTTGGTTTGCCTTTCACAGCAGGCAAGCACCAGCTCAGGAGATGAGGGAAAGGAATCAGAGCCCCAGAATCCTTAGCTAATCCATTTAAGGCAGAACCATCCTCTACGAGTGAGGGGTGGATAAAAGCAGGGAACTCCCACCTCTCAACCGTATTTGCCTGGGACTTGGCCTCAGCTGGGGGCAGAATGAGAACTACTGAAGTCCTGCTACTCCTGTAAGAAAGCCTCCTGGCTAGGAGTTGGGGAGACAGGGAACCCTGTGCTCCTGGCTTCAGCAGTCTGGAGTGAAGTCTCCATCTCATTGGGCTGGGAGGGGAGAGAGGAGGAGTCTTGGTTCAAATATGATAGACTTCCTTACCAAGAGATTCACCTTCCTTACTCAAAGCAAAATTCACCTTTCTTGTTGACATTTCATTGATTTTCTTGAGGGCATGTTTCTTCGTTTGCTGTTTCTCTTTAGGACCATTTCTGAAGGTTTTGAATGGTTAAGCTTTTAAAAATAATTTTCATGTTTCCCTGGAAAGCAAGTCAGCGAAGCTGCTAATACTCTCATGCCAGAATTCAATCTCCTTACTGCGTTTCAAGAGTTCTTTATATATTGTAGATAAAATCTGTTATCAGATATGTAATTTGTAAATACTTTCTCCCAGTATATAGGCTACTTATTCATTTTCTTAAGTGTCTCAAAAGTCAAAGTTTCATATTTTCATGAACTCCAGTTTATCAAATTTTTCTTTTATGGAGTTAACTTTGCTGACTTGTCTAAGAAGTATTTGCCTGGAGTTACAAAGATTTTCTATTTTTTTCCTACAAGTTTTATAGTTTTAGGTTTCATATTCATTAATGTAACGAATTCCTTTGATGAATTTTCCATTGTTACATCAACCTTGAATTCCTGGGATAAACCCTACGTGGTCATGATGTGCCATCCCTTTTAAATGCTATGTTCACTTTGCTAATAATTTGTTTAAATTTTTTTGGCTCTATGTTCAGGAGGCATGTTGGACTTTAGTTTTCTTCTCTTGTATTTTCCCTGCCTGGTTTTGGCATCAGGAAAATAACTGATCTGACACAACTAGATGTTTCCCCTTCTCCTTAACTTTCTAAAAGCGTACATAGAATTGGCATTGCATCTTCTTTAGCTGTTTGTTGGAACTCACCAGTGAACTCAGCTGGTCCTACAGCTTTGACTGTGAGAAGGCTTTTAACTAAAAATTCCATTTCTTTAAACAGTGCTTTCAGATTATCTAGTTCTTCTTGCATGAGCTTTGTTATTTATATCTTTTGAGGAATTTGTCCATTTCATATAAATTGTCAAATTTATTGGAATAAAGTTATTTATAGTAGTCAGTGACTATGCTTTTCATTTCTGAAATATCTATAGTGATGATCTCTCTTTACTTCTGACGTTGTTGTTGATTATTCACTAAGTCACGTCTGACTATTCTGTGACCCTGTGGACTGTATCCCACCAGGTTCCTCGGTCCATGGGATTTTCCAGGCAAGAATATTGGAGTGGGTTGCCGTTTCCTCCTCCAGGGGATCTTCCCAACCCAGGGATCCAACCCATGTCTCCTGCATTGCCAAGCAGGTTCTTTACCACTAAGCCACCAGGGAAGCCCCTCATTCCTGACAGCCCTGTTATTTCTTTTCAATTATTTGTTAAGAGATTTATCAATTTTACTGATTTTTCTCAAAGAACCAACTTTTGGTTTTTTTATCTTGTATTTAAATTTTTATTTTCTTGATTTCTTGATATTATCCTTATTATTTTTTTCCTGCCCCTCTTTTTTTTTTCCTTGATGACTCTATACAGCTTGCAGGATCTCAGTTCCCCTGATCAGGAACTGAACCTGGCCCCTTGCCTTGGAAGCTCAGAGTCTTAACCACTAGATCACCAGTGAATTCTCTACTTTGGGTTTAATTTGCTCTTTTTCCTGGTTTCTTAAGATGATAGGTGAAATCATCGATTTGAGAATTTTCTTCTATTTTAATATAGGCAATTACCATTATAAATTTTCCTCTAGGATTGGTTGCCTAATCTGTATCTAATAAATTTTGATGTTGCTTTTATTTTCATCCAAGCCAATATATTTCTCATTTTATTTTTTCATTAGAAGTATGTTGTTTAGTTTCCAAATATTGGGGTATTTTCTAGATAACTGTTACTGATTTCCAGCTTTCTTTTCCTTTTGCCAGAGAATATACTTTGTGTCGTTTGAACCTTTATTATGACTTGCCTTCCCTCCCAGAATTCGGTCTGTATTGAAAATGCTCTGAATGCACATGAAAACAATATGTATAATGCTGTTGTTGGGTGGAATGCTCTATCAAGGTCAATTAAGTCAAGATGGTTGATAGTGTTTTTCAAGTCTTCTAAATATTACTGATTTTCTGTCTACACGTTTTAACAATTAATGGAGGTATTGAATATCCTCAACTATTGGGTTGGCCAAAAACTTCATTCAGGTTTTTCCATTCCATGTTTAAAAAAAACCCAAATGGAATTTTTGGCCAGCACGATACACTGTGGGTTGGTTATTTCTCCTTGTAGTTCACAGTCTTTTCCTCACATATTTAGAAGCTGTTATGAACATGTTTAGGATTGTTAATTTCCTCTTTGTGATTATAGACAACCATCTTAATCCTTAATCTTGGTAATATTTTCAAGCTCTGAAATCTACTCTGTTTATTACTAGTATAGTACACCTGCTTTCTTTAAATTATTGTTAGTATAGCTTTGTTTATACTTTACTTCAAACCTAGTGTCTTTGTAGCGAAAGCAGGTTTTGAGAAAATAACATATAATTGGGTCCTGTCTTCTTTCAGTCAGTATAACAATCTTTACCTTTTTATCAGGTGTTTACAATTTACAGTCAATGTGATTATTGATATGGTTAAGCTTAAATCTATTATCTTGCTATTTGTCTTATTTTTCTTTGCGCCTTCCCCCCTCCTTTTGGATTTAACTGAATACTTACTAGTGATCCCATTGTATTCTGTTGTTGGCTTGTTAGCTGTAACACTCTTGGGGGATGAAAGGAATTATTTTAGGGCTTATCTTATATATGTTTAACTTCTCACAATTTTCCTTGAAGTAATATTATACCACTTCAGGCATGGCATGCAAATGTCACCATAGTATATTTACATTCTCCCCTTCCTAAACTCTGTGTAATTGTTATCTTTTATTTTGAAATGTGTTATAAACTCCACAATAAAATATTCCTGTTTTCAACAATTATCTTTTAAATAGACATAATACCATAAAGGGGGAGCTTTAATATTTAGCTACATAGTCACTGTATTTTCACACAGTATTATATCTGTTTGAAAGATTTTAAAAAACATTTCTTGTAATGCAGGTCTACTGGTGTATTTATTTAGCTTTTAGATGTTTGAAAAAGTCTTCTTGTTTTGCCTTTGTTGTTTGAAAAGATATTTTCACTGCATATAAAAGTTTAGGTTGACAGGCTTTATTCTGTCTTGTTCCTTTTACATATCTTTATATAAACATCTTTATATAAAAGATGTTGCTCCATTGTCTTCTGACTCCCATAGTTTTCCATGAAAAGTCTCCTATCATTTTTATCTGAGCTCCTCTGTATGTAACATGCCCTCCCCCAACCCCTGGATGTTATTATTTTTTTTTAATCATGGGTTTAAAACCATTTGATTAAGATGTGCCTTAGGGTGATCGTCTTCATGTTTCTTGTCCCTGGAGTTCACTGAGTATCTTAAATCTATGGGCTTATAATTTTCATTAAATTTGAAAAAATGTTGGCCCTTGTCTTCAAAATGACCCAAAGAAATATGAACATATAAAATAAAAACATTTTTGTCTTTCCCGTTCCATCCCCACATCCATCTTTTCTCCCTTGAGGACTCCAATTGTACATACATCAGGCTGCTTAAAGTTGACTCACAGCTTATTAAAGCTCTGTCCCCTTTTTTCCAGTCATACTTCACTCTAAATTGAGTATCTGTTTTCCAGTTTTCTGATCTTTCCTTTTGCTGTCTAATCTACTGTTTAACTCACCCAGATTGTGAGGCTTTGTTTTTTAAATCTGATTGTATATTTTTATCTTTTATATATTCTGGTCCTTTTTATATCTTCTAGGTCCTAATTAACATGGCCAATCCTGTGTCTACGTCTGGACCACTACCTTCTTGACACACACAGTTACAGTCTCTTTTTGCTTGGACCATAAAGCATCTGCCTACAATGTGGGAGACCGGGGTTCGATCCCTGGGTCGGGAAGATCCCCTGGAGAAGGAAATGGCAACCCAGTCCAGCATCCATGCCTGGAAAATCCCACGGACCGAGGATCCATGGGATCCTGGTGGATCTACCTGGTGGGCTACAGTCCATGGTGTCGCAAAGAGTCAGACACGACTGAGCGATTTCACTTCACTTCACTTCTTTGCACAAATAATTCTATAATTTGTGTCATTTCTGGATCTCTTTTTCCTCCTTCACTTACGGTTTTGTTTTCTGGCTTGCATCCCTGACAAGTTTTTCACTGGGTGCCAGAAGTTTTGCTTCTTATCTTGTTGCATACTGGAAATATTGGTATCCCCATGTTCTTGTACTTTGTTCTAGGAGACAGTTACCTAGAAACTAGAGACTCTGCAGCCCTCGGTGCAGGATTGATTCTACTTTCCTATTGAAGGCACACATTTCTGACTATCCTACCCAGTGCCCTATGGACTACAAAGTTTTCTACTGCGGTGAGCTGTAATCCAAACTATTAACTGCTTTGTGTGAACTTCAGTGACGACTCCCTCTGCTCCTTTCAGGTGGTTCTTTCTCCAGCTGCAGTAGCTTCCTGCACTCAGCTTAAGTCTCAGGGGACCTCGCCAGCTCGCTATGCTCTCTCTGTGTGCAGCTCGCTTCTCTCTTGTGCCCTACCCTATAAGCTTCATCCACTTTGGCCCCTCTGGATTCCCAGGTCTGTTTCCTCAACTCAGGGAGACCTCTGGGCTCTGCCGTGCTGCTCCCTCCCAGAGCTGCAACCTTGAATCTCTCTTCAGGCATCAGCTGAGGCCATCACAAGACTCCATTCATTTCCCTTCTCTCAGGGATCACTGCCCTGCACTGCTTATGGTCCAATGTATGGAAATTGTTGTTTTGTATACAGTAGCAGGCCTTTCAGATTTTTTGAGAGAGAGTATTTCCAGTTCCTCTTCTGAAAGTAAATGTCAAAGCCATTTTTGAAGGCAAGATTTTTACTACAATGTTGATGGTTCCTTTTAAGAAAGGGGAGTGGAAGATATCACTTCTTGGGAGGTTCTGTTATGTTCTGAGAAAAACAAAACAAAACTTTCAACACTGGAAGATCTGAGCTCAAATTCTAGTATTGCTACTTTGGACAAATTACCAGTTCTTTCACTGGTAAAATAGAACTAATAATATATATTATTAGGTTGTAACATTTGAATGAAATATAAACCATCTATTATGTATGAGGCACCTCATACAGTTTACTTTCCTTCTTTTCCCCCCTAAAAAAAAATGAGTATCAGAAGTTATTTGTTAGGGCCATGCCTGCACTGGTAAGAGTGATTTCAAGCTTTTTTCCTCTCAAATATCCTCTCTCTCATAGGGAAAAAAATAATCATAATATACTATTGAAAAGCCAGACACATAGAATAAATCTAGGAAAACAGTCCGTGACTTTTTACCCTGTGAAATGAGTGGGAAGGAAGAGCCCTGTGTCCAGCCCTGTCTACTTCTGGTTTGGACTTGGCAGTTTTTAAAGTGGGGAACGATCCAGAATTCCAGCTCTGTCAGGAAAAAGCAAACAAATGAAACAGATGACAAATTATTTCTCTAAGACCTAAAGCCAAGCTGGCTCCGATAGCTGCTGGAAGGGTAGTAGAAGTCAATTTCCTGGAGTATTCACAGAATCATTTGCAAGGAAACCATTCTCCAGACATTTAAAGGGGAGGCTAAGGGTAGATTCTAGTCTGCGGACGCCACACCGTCAGCATATATTCAACAGGCAGCTGCTGGGGACCACTGCCTCCCACTCCTAAGGCCTCCCCACCGCCCCTAGAGGGCTCTGACTCAGGCGCTGCAGTGGCAGAAGCCAGGGTCTGTCCTTGTCAAACACACGCTAGAGTCTAAAGAAGCAACAGCTACCAGAAAACCGAATGCGCTTTTTGGGAGGTGATAGCAAACGGCTCCAGGAAGACAGAGACGAAAGATCAGCAAACTTTCAGAGAGGAGGTGACTGAGTATCTCAGGACACGCGCACACGTGGAGCAGGGGAGGAAAAGAGAGCATTCTAAATCAAGGGAGGGAGGCTCGCACTGGGCAATGGCCGTGAGGTCTGACCTACATAGGATTGGAATGTGTCAGTCAGAAATGTTTTTAACTGAAAAGTAACAGAGTCCTCCACTGATAGAGCCTCAAGATCTCGAGGTCTGTTTGCTCAGAATGCCCAGAGGTATGTGGTTACTGGCACTGAGTCAGGAGCTCAAGAATGTCATCTGGGAGGCAGGTTCTTTATTTCTGCGAGGACACCTTTAACATGGTGGCTTTCCATCTCTGTACTTTTCACCTCATATTTGCAAGATGGTTGCCACAGATCCAGATCCCTTTAACTAGTGTTATGAACAAGGAGGGAAAAAAAAAAAAAAAGAGTTGAAAAGAGCTTTCCTTTAATCAGGGCAGAAAAAAATTTCCAAGACTTTCCCCCAGATCTTCCATTACATCTTACTGGCCCAAACTGGGTCACATGACCATCCTCAGAGGAAAGGCCGGAGAAATATCTGGACAAGAAGGAGTAATGTGAAAGGCCTAGAAAAATCAGGATCCATCCCCGGGCTGGGCATACTACTGCCTTAAACAAGTGTTCTCAGCAAGCAAAAAGGATTCAACAACCGTAAGACGAGCAGTGAGCAGTAACTACAGCCCCGTTTTTGAACTTTAATTCAGATTCCAGTGAAAGAGCATTTTTCAAGAGTTCTAAAGGAAAACGGAGTCCCAGATGATCAATTAGGCCTCTAGTTTTGTAGATTTATTTATTTTGTCCTCTCAGGTCTCAAAGGGACCTTACTGTTTTTCCTAAGAACGACAGGCTTCCCCAAACTGCGGTTTCAAATCTAGATGCTATTGAATCTCCTCCTGCGGTTCTGTAGATTTTACCTATTCTACAAATTCAGTTTCAAAAAGAGGAAGCTAAAATGTTTATTCATATCAAACCTCTCCTTATACGTTTGCAACTTAATGAGCGCATGACCGCTGCCTTTCTTAAGCACCACGAGACCGTCCAGTCAGGCACACCACAAACACCGAACACTTTGATGAAGCAAATGGACTCGTTAGTCAGTGGCTAGCTGGACCGCTGGCCTCCAGTCAGGTTTCTATTTATACTAACGCCAAAGACCTGGTACCTACTGCGGTAATTCTGAGAAAGAACCCTTTCCTCCCCCTTCACGGATGGTGTCTCTTCACTCTTCCAAGTCTGGTAGGGCACATACCAGTCACGCGGGCCACTGGGACGTGCCTCTAAAAACTCCCACTTTGAAGACCCCCTCAGAGGGCTCACTTCCGAGGAGACGGGGGAGAAAGTGCCTCTTTCCCTCACAGACTCCACAGCACTCCTTCAGGCGCTTACCAGTCTCACCTTCAACTTTTCCTGAAACAAACAGGAAAGTAAGGACTTCGTTTTTTGGTTTTTTTTTTTTCCCTGAGAACTCACACTGAAGAAATAAAACAGCAAAGCTGTGAGAGGAAAGCCCAGGCTTAGGAAGGTAAAGGAAGAAAGAGAAGGGAAGAGGTAGGACTTGAAGTGTGTTGGCAGTCTCTTCTCACACAGCCCTTCTGGAGCGCCATCCCCTAATGACCAACAACAGATTACTTCACGCTTTACACCTTCTTAGACCTTGGGCACCAATCCCATTTCTCTACAGCCACAGGGTCCTCTTGTGGGACCGATGTAACCCAGAGAGAAAATTCACTGAAGGGGTTAATTGATGACTAAAAAAATTCAATAGATATCGAGGGACAAGGCCTCAAAGATGGCTTGGTTCAAGTGAAAGGACAGAAGAAAGTGGTATTCTTGGGTGACTTCGGAGGCCTGGAGCTCCCAGCCAGCCATGGGGAGGCTGGCGTGCGAAGACCAGGGACAGCCCGCCGCCTGCAGCCTGGCTTCTCTGACAAGATCAGAAGGTTTCAGGGGTGGAGGCGGAGGATGAGGGTGTGGGGAGGGAATACCCACACCGAACAAAAGACGGAACAGGCAAGCTGCAGTGCTTATGATCTAAGAGAAAACGTACAAATGATACCTTGCCTGAGCCCTCTGCTGTGGACCAGATGGGGTGTGAGAGAGAGAGAGAGAGAGAGAGAGAGAGTGTGTGTGTGTGTGTGTGTGTGTGTGAGATTACTGGGATTTTCAGGCCTGCAAAGACAAAGGTTAAAGCCCAATGCATTATTTCACTTAGGACACATTTGGAGGAGGTAAGTGTGGAAAGAAAATAGATAAAGGGACAGGAAAGAGGAGATGAGCTCCTGCCTCTTCTGTGTAGCCACAGCAACAGTCGGGTGCTGTTACGGGCTGTCTAGAGGAGACGGGCTGTCCTGGATTTAAACATCTCACATGTAGAGGTATGCCTCTTTCCACATCTGGGCAGTTACCCTTCATTCCCTCCTGTGAAGAAATGCAGAGCTATATTAGAAGTCACCGTCCCAAGACATTTACTCCATTTTCACAATCCTTCCAGAGCCCCCCACCTGACCAGCTGTCACCCGAGGGAGTGATGGAGCATCCATATTCAGGGAGTATAGTTGTAACGTAACACCAACCGGCAGAAAAAGGCGAGAGGCACAGGGACAAAGAGTGGGGAGTGGTAACATGAAGCCAGACATAAAGATTCCAAGGCTGGAAGGAGGAAGGAGACAGCTGGGACAAGGGCGTGAAGAGAGGAAGACAGACTACAGCAAGGAGCGAGAAGTCAGCTACCAGGTATTAATTCTTCCCTCCAATTCAGTGTCACTCAGTCTTCTCTCAGTATAAAAGCACACCTATTCTCACTCGGCACAGCTATAACCTCCGGGCTGTGCGCGGCCTGGCTGCAGCATGTCGGGCACGCTTCTGGTCCCGCTCTGCTTCCGGAAGCCACATATCAACGTCAGTTTCATTTCCTTGTAGTTACCTCTATCATAGTGAAAGTGAAAGCGTTAGCTGTGAACAGTGACTGACTCTGCCAAGGGAGCCTGCCAGGTTCCTCGGTCCATGGGATTCTCCAGGCCAGAATACTGGAGTAGCCATGCCTTTCTCCAGAGGATCTTCCCGACCCAGGGATCAAGCCCACGTCTCCTGAATTGCAGGCAGATTCTTTACCACCTGAGCCACCCGGTTCATAACTATGGAGGCTTTACAAAGTCACCTGAGGCTATAGCTTAAAACAGAAAACACAGCCTTAACCGTGAGTTCCCAGCTGGAGGGAGGAGCATCCCCCACCCCCGCCACCGATCTTAGAGTCACACGAGTCCCCCACACTCCTTTCCTTGCTAATTCTATGAGAAGGAAGTACGGAATCAGCTAAAGCACTCATTTGCTGTTGCTTAGCCACTAAGTCGTGTCTGACTCTGTGATCCCCACAGGACTGTAGCCCATCAGGCTCCTCTGTCCATGGGATTCTCCACAGGAGTGGGTTGCCATTTCCTTCTCCAGGGGATCTTCCTGACCCAGGGATTGAACCTGTGTCTCTTGCACTGGCAGGCGGATTCTTTACCACTGAGCCACCTGGGAAGCCCCAAAGCACTAACAGGAACAGGCTCTCAAGAGGAGGCACAGGGTTGCAGCAAAGGTACGAACAGTCTCTTGGGCATCCACAGTGAGGCCAGCCTCAGTCCAGGCCCACACAAAAACCGACTGCTGTTTTTGTTTTCCTTACGCCTTTTTCTTGGTCACGCATCTTCAGCTACCTAAACCGTCTGTCTGGAAATGACTGTGGAAGAAATAAGCAGCAACAGGCTAAGGTGCTAGGGGAGACCATGTATCGGGTACCTTGGCAAAGTTACAGCTCAGAAATGAGTGTTTTCCTCTTTGTGAAGCAAAGAAGCATCCACGTGAGAATGGCTTCTACCAAAGCCATTTGTGACCAGTTGTGGCTCTACCAAACTGCGTTCTGCTTAAGCATATAAAAACCAATCGCAGGACAGGGCTCCCCTGGCGGTCCAGGGGTCACCAGTCCGCCCCACGGTGCAGCACGCGCAGGCTCAATCCCGTGTCAGGGCACTGAGACCCCACGGGCCACAGAGCAGCTAAGCTGGCGCGCCTCAATGACCAGGCCTGCTCTGGAGCCTGGGTCCCACCACGAGCGTCTGGACACTGCAGCGAAAGATCCTGCGTAACACAGCGAAGACAGCCGGGTCAATAAACAGTAAACCGCAGGGCGAGTTCAAGGACTCCCAGGGCTTGGGGACTGCTGATTCGGAGGCCACGCTCCCCGTGGGCACACCTCTCTGCCCTGCTGCGGGGGGCCTCACCCCCCACTGTGAGAAGGACTTGCCACAGCAAGTGGACGAAACTCCTTGAGGGTAGAGGACATTGATTCTCCCTACCAAGGCATTGTCAGAGGGCTCAGAAACTCAGGGGTGCAATAAAATACAAGCAGAAATGATTTCATCAGTGAGTTGTTAGCTAGACAAAATCCACAGGAAGATGAATACTCAATCAAGCTCAACATGAACACACCGTGTGACAGGTGACTGATTTGGGTTTCCTCATGAAAGACAAGTCTGTTCCAGAAGAAAGTAAGTTATAAAGTCTGAGAGCAAAGAGTAAAGAAGATAAAAAATCTCTGTTAAATGACTACTCACTAAAGAACAAATGAGAGCAAAAAATATACTAGGCATCAACTGAGAGATAACAATGCTTATAGGTCATTGAAATGGTTATAGGAGAAATCATAGAATTTGTTTTTAAAAAAGACAATTGAATCATGGTTTTCTTTCAGAGATGGGTAATAAAATGAACTAAACTATTGGATGAAAAATGGGTAAGAATCTGACAGATTTGAGATAATTTGTTATGCAGCAACTCGTCTTTTTACTTGGTTGGTACTAATGCTAAGATTTTATTAATTCAGGAAATAGCTAATTAATATAGGAAACACTCATAATCCTATTAAGAACCCCAATGCTCTGTTTTTCAGTCTACATAAAGATGTAGCGAGTAAGTGTTTGATATAATCAGGTCTAGTGGAAGGAAACTTACCATAGATATGACTTCTTCAGTGTATAAATTGGACTAAAAAACATATTGTGGAATGGAGACATCTATTTGACTTTATTTATGATGCCAAGGTGTCAATCAATACTTGGTTAGTTAGAGGTAGAAAGACATTCATTTTGATTGTCTTCAGGAACACAAACACAGTTTCTTTGTGTCTGCTCGAACAACTATACTGTGCAGTCTGTCCCAATAAAATAAAATTGTACTTCTCTACTCACCACTACAAACTAGTTAACTGTTCATTTCAGCTATACATTCATTATTATACTCTGCTTCATGACAGGTATTTCATTTTATATAAAATAAAAAATGACTATAGCTTGTGTTAAAAAAGATAGATCATAGAAATGTACCTTTTGACCAGGAAAATTTTACGAAACAATCTCATCACATTTCAGTTGAATTTGTCTTTCAATTTCATAGTTTTTTTTTTTAACTGTGAATGAAAACAACTTATGGATTAAAAAGTTTTCTGTTTAACTGGACAGGAAAAATATTATAAATTCAATTTCTGAATAGAGAAAATAAGATGCAAGTAGCAGTGCTTCACAGCTGTAATACTTCATTTTTAAAGGTAAACACAGTAGCAATCATCATTTTGATTCCAGAGAATAAAAAAATTGAACTGACTAATCAATTTGGAATTCTGAAGCCAAAAGGATCCTTTGACTATACTGCCTAACAGACAAGTCATCCTAAAAAGTTAATCATAAAGCAAAATTTCAGCCTAATTAAAACGGCTGTTTCTGATACTATGGTACTAGAGCTTGTCTGTTTTGTTGGGTTTCAATCTGCCATAAAAACCAGGCTAGGACCACATGCAAACAGAAGCATACAAGGCTTGATGAAATTGAATATGGAGGATTAAGCATTTAAAATCTGGGTTATAATTCTTGTTGCAACACAAGTTCTACTGCATAGAATTTAGAACATAATTCTATAGAACATAATTAATTTACAACAGCCTAAGACTTTTCAGTAATAAAATTATACTTAAAAAAATATACCATTATCCCTATATGTTACATTAACTGTAGATTTTACAACCACTTCAGCCTTGTATTAACTTAGAAAAGAATAACTTGTCCCTGAAAAACTCTAAAGAGTGATCATATTTCAATCAAAACTCCCCTGAACTAACAATCAGCAGTGACCACATTTTGTCACATCGTTGTTCTAACAGGAGTAAAAATGATGATAATGAGTTTTCGAAAACAGGCTAGAGAATCTGCATCCAATTAGTGATGAAATGTATTTCTTCACAACCATTGGACTTTTAGAATGTTTTTAGTTGTTAAACAAGTGAAACAGCTGGGGGAACAAACTGCCAAACCTGCCCAAACTACTTTTGTTCCATAGAATTTGATCCCTTCTAAGTCGACAATGGCATACAAACAGCTATGATGAATCCAGTCCTTATAAATGGAAACAAATGTAATGAACCTACAGAGGAGGTTTAAAAATAACTTCATTTGCTTTTAAATATTCAAGTGTAACATTTCCATAAGAGACTAAAACAGACATTTCAACTGTATCAGATTTGTCAGTTTCCACCTGATTCTAACCTGCCATTAATACATAAGGTTCACTGGGCTGCCAAAGAGCCCAGTTAAGTGGATCGTGGGAAGATACGAAGGTATCAGTGGAAGGAAACCACGGATGCCACAGCCTTTATCCAAACAGTATGAGACCCGTCTTTGCATCCCTGAAGCAAGAATGGCCACTTTCTCCAATTAAATTGCTCTATACGAAATAAAGCAGCATTGTCTGTGAAGAGTTACTCCATACCCATAACATTTCACTACTAATTCGAACATTAAAAAAAAAAAAAACAACAAACAGATCAAATCCATGTACCCGTGATCCTTTTGTATCTTAAAATGTAGCTATATTCTTAGTTTTCACCAAGAATTATATTGGAATGAACTAAAACATCTTTTAAAGTCATTTTAAGTATACTCTTATTTGTTACTACATTTCTATATAGATTATTTAATATTGCTTGTGGACATAATTTAATCGATAATATATCATAATTTCAACCACTACAGTGATCCAGAATGAGATTCTGGCTATAGAGGGAGCTTAATTATTAAGCAACACTTTCCTAAAAAGCTTCTGAATTTCTGATTGGTAAGAAAATCAAACAAAAAAGAGCATCCCTCATTGAAATAACACTGAAGTTCAAGCTCGGGCCCTCTTCTTTGTGTTCAGCATAATTAACTCTCCAGGACAAAATAATGAAACATTAAGTCACATTAATAAGTTACAGTAATCTTCAAGAAAACTCAATGGGCGACTCTGGCGTTACAAGTGTATATCTTGGATCCAGCCTAGGGATGAAGTCCGGGAAGTTTTTAGATGCACCGGTCCCAAAAACATCAAGGACTTTCCGGTTCATGACAGCAAACCTACAAAACAGAGGACACAGGGAACAAGTACTTAATGATGTTATAAAAGAAGAAGATTCACTCTATTTATCTTCCATGGGATGGGAAGACAGAAGAGCTGACATGGCGAGAGACTCAAGGGCGGATTCAAAAGTCATTTTGCTACTCTTCCTCAAGATGCACTGTCTCAAGTGTTCTTTGAAAAGATGATAGTCCCCAAACCTGAAACCCCAGAGATTACCATCATTGTTTCAAACCCTTCCAGAGCTCTTTCCACTAGATTGTGTCAAACAGAAAAATAGGTTCACTGTGATTTTCTTGATTAATGGATGAATACAATTATAAGAAGCTACATATACAATGAATGAGCTGACATTTACTGACAAGCAAAGGTATTAAAGGTAATTCCTCCCATAACTGAAATTTTAATGTCTCACAATCAACAGAAAATACATTCAAATGTGCAAATATTTAATGACTGAAGAAGAAACAGATTATAGGTTTTCAAATTTCTAGTACACACAACAGAGTAAAAACATGCCCTCACTTTATCCATCACCTAACCTAAGAGATAAAAAATTTTTTTAGACACATATTCAGCTAATGTGCAGGATGGACCTTCTGCATCTCTGCGCCTGATTATAAGCTCTTCTTCTCTGGGGAACATACCAGGGTGAAAGTAGCTTTGAGTCACTGGCCAGTGTCATTTTTCCAAGAACTAATAAATGTGACTTTTAGCTCCTTTCCAACGCTAAGTTCCCTTCCAAAATAATCAATGGGTTAAACTCACTGATGTGCAAAGAAACATAAATGACAAAGAAATAAATGATCAAATGATAACAATATAGATTAATAATGTAGATTTTAAAGGATTAAATAATAATAATAATAATACACAGTGTCATGGCTAAAAGGAAGAATTCTGCAGCCAGACTGCCTGGCTCAACGTGAGATCCACCCTTCACTAGCTCTGTGACTCTGCTTCAACTGTGTGCACCTCCGTTTCCTCACAGGTAAGACCAAGGTGTAAACAGTACCTAGTACCATCTCACAGAGCTACGTTAAGGAGCACACACACATGAGTGCGTACGTGTGCCGCATGTGTCCACGTGTATGGCTCAGAACTACTGCTGGGACACAGCACTACACAACTCTTTGCCCCTATCACTACTAATGACAGCGATGTCGATGGCGGCTGCTCTTTGCTGAGTGCCTACCAAGTGCTAAGGGCTGCCACAGGCCTACCAACTTTCCCACAACCATACAAAGTAGGTATTATTGCTTCACTGTAGAGAGAAAGAAACTTGAGGCTCATGAGGGCAAACAACTTTCCCAACCAGTGACACAGCTAAGGGTATCAGAGCTCGAGTCAAACCTAGGTTTGTTCAACTCCCAAACTCACAGTCTTTGTAACAGGTTAAGTTGCCTCTCACAGAATTAGATTATAATCAGGAAATGCAAACACCACCACCAATAAACAAAATGACAGTAAAAGCAAAGAAAAATATGCTTATAAAAATCAGGTAAAAGAATATGATTATTTTTCATTATTTTTCCCAAATGGAAATCAGTGTACTGTTAAGACAGGATTTCTAATGAATCAGTTTAGCATTTTTAAACAAAAAGAAACATCCCATATAATTCTTATTAAATTTTAGTTCAAATTTGTTTTACACCTAGATAGCTACCTTACCAAAGGTAGACAAACAGATTCAAAATCTTTTTTGTGGTAACTGCTTTTTTTTACGATCAGTTAAAATATCTCATAGATATCTTACCTGCCCTTGGTGAGTCTTAAAAGGAACTTCCAGTAAGATGGTCGTAAGGTCTGAACTTCCATGACAGCCTAAGATTATTCAATTTGAGACTTTTTTTTAGTAAACAGCAAATCTTATTATCTGTCTTAGGCAACAGAATACTTTTATCTCTATTTTTTATTGCTCATTGTATTAAAAAAAAAAAAAACCCACCCCGACATGGAAAAAAAAAGTGTAAGCTAATTTTCTAGAATCTTTGTAAATGTGCCTTCAAATAAGAATATTGTTCATGAAATAATGATTGAGTTAATAGTCATTATTATTAGGAAGCATTGACTAGACATCCATTAGATAGTTGTTACTTCACTAATTATAATGAGTTTACCAGCCTGGCAGGATTATGGTGAGAAACTGTGAATAAAAGCTGTCCCCCAAATCCTGCACAAGTCCTAAGATCATTAACGTCAATAACGGTGATTACAGAACTTGAAGAGACTGAACAATGCTTTTATTAAACAATTATTCTTATTTATTTCCATGGTATCTTTTTTTTCCAGAAGTAAAATTAAATGAGGACATTCTAGCTAAGATACTGGAGTGATACTTTTCCTAAAAAACTGTACTCCACGGAAACCTAAAAATGGTTGTGTTAGTAAAATATGACCTGGCCGGCTAAGTTAACATGTTTAATGATTTGATACTTGTAAGCTATCTTGCTAATAAGACAAAAAAGCATCCAATGTCAAAAATGGACATGCTTCCAGGCCTTTCTTTTCCCCCCATTGGTTTTAATACACATTAGAAACAAATAATTCTATTTCTCATTTCAAAAAGCTATACTTACTGCCTGGAAGCAAATTGCTGTAGAGATGGAATAGATGATAGTGTCTGCATGGGGAAAATAGGGGACCTTTCCTGCTTCAATGCCTTTGAAATACATTGTCTGCAAAACAAGCATAATGGGAGATTTATAAGGAAAACAACTTTAAATAGCATTACAACAAAGTGGAGCAATACGTTCCTTATTGACAACTATCTTTTCTACCTTTCAAAACCCTAGGACTCCTTCCAGAGCTCAAATCACAGATATATCTTCCCTGACAGTGTTAAGTGTCAGCTATTTCCTTTCCCTCAGCCCCTCACTACAAGCCCCAGATGCCAGTAATAATACTTTTCTGTGAAATTCAACAGCACATTATTTCTACCTCTTTCATGTCATTTATTCTTCAATGCTTTCTGTATAGTGTCCAAGTCCTCCCTTCTCTGTCAGATCTATTCATTGAGTTCAGTTCAGTTGCTCAGCTGTGTCCGACTCTTTGCGATCCCATGGACTGCAGCACGCCAGGCCTCGCTTTGCGTCACCAACTCCCACAGTTTACTCAAACTCATGTTCACTGAGTTGGTGATGCCATCCAACCATCTCATCCTCTGTTATCTCCTCCTCCCGCCTTCAGTCTTTCCCAGCATCAGGGTCTTTTCAAATGAGTCAGCTCTTCGCATCTGGTGGCCAAAGTATTGGAGTTTCGGTTTCAACATCAGTTCTTCCAATGAATACTCAGGACTGATTTCCTTTAGGATGGACTGGATGGATCTCCTTGCAGTCCAAGGGACTCTCAAGAGTCTTCTCCAACACCACAGTTCAAAAGCATCAATTCTTTGGTGCTCAGCTTTCTTTATAGTCCAACTCTCACATCTATACATGACTACTGGAAAAAACCATAGCTTTGACTAGATGGACCTTTCTTGGCAAAGTAATGTCTCTGCTTTTTAATAGGCTGTCTAGGTTGGTCATACCTTTCCTTCCAAGGAGTAAGCGTCTTTTAATTTCATGGCTGCAGTCACCATCTGCAGTGATTTTAGAGCCCCCCAAAATAAAGTCTGTCACTGTTTCTACTGTTTCCCCATCTATTTGCCGTGAAGTGATGGGACCAGATGCCATGATCTTAGTTTTCTGAAGGCTGAGTTTTAAAGAAACTTTTTCACTCTCCTCTTTCACTTTCATCAAGAGGTTCTTTAGTGCTTCTTTGCTTTTTGCCATAAGGGTGGTGTCATCTGCATATCTGAGGTTATTGATATTTCTCCCGGCAATCTTGATTCCAGCTTGTGCTTCTTCCAGCCCAGCATTTCTCATAATGTACTCTGCATATAAGTTAAATAAGCAGAGTGACAATGTACAGCTTTGACGTACTCCTTTCCCAATTTGGAACCAGTCTTCCAAGTCCAGTTCTAACTGTTGCTTCCTGACCTGCATACAGATTTCTCAAGAGGCAGGTCAGGTGGTCTGGTATTCCCATCTCTTTCAGAATTTTCCACAGTTTATTGTGATCCACACAGTCAAAGTCAATAAAGCAGAAATAGATGTTTTTCTGGAACTCTCTTGCTTTTTCAATAATCCAACAGATGTTAGCAATTTGATCTCTGGTTCCTCTGCATTTTCTAAAACCAGTTTGGACATCTGGAAATTCACGTACTTCAAGTTCAAGTACTGTTGAGGCCTGGCTTGGACAATTTTGAGCATTACTTTACTGGCATGTGAGATGAGTGCAACTGTGTGGGTAGTTCAAGCATTCTTTGGCATTGCCTTTCTTTGGGATTGGAATGAAAACTGACCTTTTTCAGTCCTGTGGCCACCACTGAGTTTTCCAAATTTGCTGGCATATTGAGTGCAGCACTTTCACACCATCATCTTTCAAGGTTTGAAATAGCTCAACTAGAATTCAGTCACCTCCACTAGCTTTGTTTGTGGTGATGCTTCCTAAGGCCCACTTGACTTCACATTCCAGGATGTCTGGCTCTAGGTGAGTGATCACACCATCATGACTATTTGGGTCATGAAGATCTTTTTTGTACAGTTCTTCAGTGTATTCTTGCCACCTCCTCTTAGTATCTTCTGCTTCTGTTAGGTCCATACCATTTCTGCCCTATATTGAGCCCATCTTCACATGAAATGTTCCCTTGGTATCTCTAATTTTGTTGAAGAGATCTCTAGTCTTTTCCATTCTATTTTTTCCCTCTATTTCTTTGCTTTGTATTTTGCTTTTTGGTATTTCTTTTTCTTGGGGATGGTCTTGATCCCTGTTTCCTGTACAATGTCACAAACCTCTGTCCATAGTTCATCAGGTACTCTATCAGATCTAATCCCTTGAATCTATTTGTCATTTCCACTGTATAGCCATAAGGGATTTGATTTAGATCATACTTGAATGATCTAGTGGTTTTCCCTACTTTCTTTAATTTAAGTCTGAATTTGGCAATATGGAGTTCATGATCTGAGCCACAGTCAGCTCTCGGTCTTATTTTTGCTGACTGTATAGAGCTTCTCCATCTTTGGCTGCAAAGCATATAATCAATCTGATTTCAGTGTTGGCCCTCTGGTGATGTCCATGTGTAGAGTCTTCTCTTGTGTTGTTGGAAGAGAGTGTTTGTTATGACCAGTGCATTCTCTTGGCAAAACTCTATCAGCCTTTGCCCTGCTTCATTCTGTACTCCAAGGCCAAATTTGCCTGTTACTCCAGGTGTTTCCTGACTTCCTACTTTTCCTTCATTTATTCATTCATTGAACATGTACTGGTGTAAACCTGGTTAGTGCATAACAAATAGTAACACACTCTAATCAAGATATCTATATAGATTAAATTGTAGACCATCATATGTATATGTATATATATTTATGTCTATCATGTATATATGTATGTGTATATATATATGTGTGTGTGTGTGTGTGTGTGTGTGTATGTATATATATATATATATATATATATGTTAGCTCCCCAGAGGAAAGAGTAACTACTCTGTCTGGGACAAAGGACCAAAGAGAATTTTAGAAATGACTACATTGAGTAGTGCTTCTCAAACATAAGAATCACTTCTTAAAAAACAAATTCCCAATTGTCATGGCCTGATGCTTTTGTAATACAATAAGCATGAATTATTAGGAAAAAAATCTAAACACAAAATTGAACTAAATTTTCACTATTACATTCAAAAAACAAATTACTCTATTGAGGTGCTATTAAAGTTTCCAAATGCTTCCTCTCAATTTCTGTCCTTTCTTTGTCATGAGCTGGTAATGAACAGTTCATGGACCAATGTTAGTCTGCTGACTACGCTTATAACAGTGTAATCTTCTAAGAGGTCTAGGATCAATAACTAAATAAGAGAGGAAAAGCAGGAGTAACAAATATGGTGAAAACGCATAATATTTATGAGGAATTTCCAGCAAATCTATATGGCTAGAAAATGGGATAATTCATGGAGATGGGTTTTCTGGAATGTGGGAATGCTAAAATGAAACTAATAGGAAAAGTGGAAAGATGACCAAGACAGAATGGTGTTTCAATAGGTTGGAGGGAGGTTTAAGAAGATATGAGTGGTCCATGAAATAAAGAACATAAAATAATTTTTTTCAAAGAAAAAAGGTACCTACACAGGTGATTTTTACTTAATATTCATTATACAGTAATACAACATTTTAACATAAAACTAACTTCAACTAAAACAAAGGGACTGCAAAGGACATGTATGCGGTAATATTGAAAATGTAAGCTCTAATTGGATAACGACGATATTAAATAATTAGCAGACTTTTAAAATATATGATATGCATTTTGTTTATACCCTGATGGCATTGTTGATTTGTCATTTTTAAGGAGTCTTTATCCTTTAGTTTTATTTTTCAAGGACTCTTTCTCCTGAGTTGTTTATGAATGGAGTGACTTGATGTCTGAGACTTGTTTTCAAATAATTTGGTACCTGGGGATTTGGAGCAGTATAGATGAAAGGAGACTGGCCAAATGCCATTAACTGTTGAAGCTATATGATGGGTACATGAGGTTATCATGTTATTCTTCCCATGCTTGTGTATATTTGAAAATGACACAAAGAAGAAAAAGGAAAATTGGCTTTGTAAGTACTTTTATAAGATTAGAATTTGCTTTTGAAACTGGCATATATATTGTTGCTGAAGTAGCTAAAAGGCTCTATATTGCTTGACTGTATCTGCATAAAAATGTTTGCTTACCTCTACCAATTTGGAAGCTAAATACATGGAAATTGTTGTGCTTTTATAAAACATCATTGATACTCCTGCCAAAAATCCTGAAACAATAAATAAGGCAAAACCAATCAGAACTCAAAGTACTTCTTTGTTATTACGTTACTCACGTTACTCGGAAACGTTAATTCACTTAAATAGGAAAGAATGGATTTACAGCACTGCCTTTTGCTACAACAAAATTAAAGACAGTAGTATAAGTGAGGATATGGGTGAATTCTTATTTATCATATTGTTTTACACTTAAAAATTGACCTTCAGAATTAGGAACCACAGTTCTGATAACACAAGAAACTTCACATCTTAAATTTAACTTTTAAAAACAGCAGTGGTCTCACCAAATATAACAATTTTTAAAGGCTACTGGTATCATTTCTCATTTTAAGCGGAAATATTCATTCATTTATTGTCCTAATAGCTCAAATCATACTTAGTGCTGTCACCACACTTCTCTCCATTGCTTTCATTCTATAAATGGAAAAGCAAGGTGGCGGGAGATCTGGAATACTAATAGCAGGGACATTACTAATAAATACCTGAAAAATCATCTAGTCAGCTTAAGTTATAAAATATACTGAGCTTACAGAAAATGTTTAGTTTTTATGTTTATAAAATTACTTGAGTTCCTTAAAAAATTATTTAAAAACATGTCCCAGTGGGAAAACCAGAATGTTGTTAAGAAATCATTAGTCACTTATTAATATTTTATGTTCTTTTGTGACACATTCCCTAGAATTTCTGGCCAGTCACAGGACAGAAACCAAGTCATTATGCTGCCGACTCAAAACATCAGATGGCAAGAGAGCCTTGGTATGTTCAGTTTCACAAATACAAAAGATTAATACTACTGCCTTGATGGGGATTCTATTAGAAAAAGGAAGACACGAGGAAATCAGATGAATTTGAAAACCATTTCTGCTTCAATCCTATCATGGATTGATGAGATAATAAATGTATGTCATATACATTTTATATATGTTATATTAATATATATATTATATTGCTTTACCAGCTACAATGGCATGCAGTTCATCATCCAGATTTCTGACCCAGCGCAGGAAGCAACTAGTACCCTGTATCAAGAAGAAAATACAATTCCTTCAGTTGTTTCAGTTCTAAGAGAAAAACTGCACATTGGTGATCTTATTTAAATCAAATAAGGTACAAGATACCATGAAAAAAATTAGATTAAAAAAAGAAATGAAGAGCTCTGGAAATGATAAAATGAAGGTCAACTCACTAATTTATTAATACAAGATATGTTTTTCTCATCTTGTGCGGTGCTGTGTGCTATGCTAAGCTATTTCAGTCGTGTCCGACTCTTTGCGACCCCATGGACTGTAGCCTGCCAGGCTCCCCTGTTCAGGGATTCTCCAGGCAAGAATACTGGAGTGGGTTGCCATGCCCTCTTCCAGGGGATCTTCCCTACCCAGGTATCAAACTTGCATCTCTTATGTCTCCTGCGTTGGCAGGCAGGTTCTTTGCCAGTAGTGCCACCTGGGAAGCCCTTTTTTACCTAGAATTGCTATCAAAATGAATCAACTCTCTAAAGCAGTGCTCAGAAAACTATGGCCCACTAGCCAAATCTAGCCTGCTATCTATTTTTATATGGCTCATAAGCTAAGAATGTTTTTACATATCTCAATAGATAAAAGTAAACAAAAATGCTTTGTGACACATGAAAATCATATGAAATTCTAATGCAGTGTGATCAAGTTTTATTGGAATACAGCCATGCTCATTCATTTACATACTGTCTATGATTGCTTTTACACTATAAGAGCAGAGTTGAACAGCTATGAGTGAGACCAAATGCTTCACAAAGCTTAAATCTGTACTATCTGGCCTTTTACAGAAGAAATTTTCTGACTCCTGGTCCAAAACAAAAATAGCAACAATGCATTGTGGGGTTTATAACATATAAAATAATAAATGAATTACACAAAGGATCGGAAAATGGAATTAAAAGGTATGGTAAGATTCTTAAACTATACTGAAGTGGTATCAATATTATTTGAAAATATTGACCAATAAACTAAAAATATTTATTATAAATATTAATAAAATCATTGAATTTAAAAAGAGGTATAAACAATAAGTCAATAGTGAAGACAGACTATGGAAAAATACAAAAAATTAAAATAAATTTAAAATATACCATCAAAAATAATCAAAAGACAGCTGAGGTAGCTGTATTAGTAACAGACATAGTAGACTTCAGAGCAAGGAATATTACCAGAGATAAAGAGAGATATTACAAAATGGAAAAAGGGTCAGTTCACTAAGAAGACACAGAGGAAATAAGGTTTGTTTGCTCTCCTTCTCTAAATTGCATTTTTATGAAGATGCAAAAAATTGATACATTTTTCAAAAATCTCATATGACTTAGGAATATGCTATATCAACATTTTTTATAATAGATTTTCTGACCAAGTTGTATCTTATTTAGTTTATATTACCTAGGCAAATAAAGAGTAGCAAAAATGAAAACAAACAAACAAACCTATGCTCTCAGACATGCTAGATGGTGGAGAATAATCAACCTAGGTTAACAATGTTAGAGACAATTCACATATAAACATTTAAGAGTTTATCTTAAGAATAAATACAAACACTATGACACAAGAAATGAAAAAGAATGCTAATAAAAACATAATCACCAATATTCTGTTCTGTTACTGTGTATTAAAGATATAAGTGGTTTCCTAGTTAAATCATATTGAAAATGTTTTCAATGTTAGTTATGTTTCATAACAAGTGATTAATTAATTATAGTTTGGGGCTTCCCTGATGGCTCAGAGGTGAAGAATCCACTTGCAATGCAGGAGACCTGGGTTTGATCCCTGGGTCGGGAAGATCTGCTGGAGAAGGGAATGGCTACCCACTCTAGTGTATCCTTGCCAGGAGAAAATGTTTTCAATGTTAGTAAACAAGTGATTAATTATCTATAGTTTACAGTTTGCCACTTTTTCACTGGCTTACTTCACTCTGGATAATGGGCTCCAGTTTCGTCCATCTGAGTAGAATTGCTTCAAATGAATTTTTTTTTAATGCTGAGTAATATTCCATTGTGTATATGTACCACAGCTTTCTTATCCATTCGTCAGTTGATGGGCATCTAGGTTGCTTCCATGTCCTGGCTATTGTAAACAATGCAGCGATGAACATTGGGGTACACGTGGCTCTTTCAATTCTGGTTTCCTCGGTGTATATGCCCAGCAGTGGGATTGCTGGGTCATATGGCAGGTCTATTTGCAGCTTTTTAAGGAACCTCCACACTGTTTTCCATAGTGGCTGTACTAGTTTGCATTCCCACCAACAGTGTAAGAGGGTTCCCTTTTCTCCACATCCTCTCCAGCATTTATTGCTTGTAGACTTTTGGATGGCAGCCATTCTGACTGGTGTAAAGTGGTACCTCATTGTGGTTTTGATTTGCATTTCTCTGATAATGAGTGATGTTGAGCATCTTTTCATGTGTTTGTTAGCCATTTTTATATCTTCTTTGGAGAAATGTCTGTTAAGTTCTTTGGCCCACTTTTTAATTGGGTTGTTTATTTTTCTAGAATGGAGCTGCAGGAGTTGTTTGTATATTTTTGAGATTAATTGTTTGTCTGTTGTTTCATTGGCTATTATTTTCTCCCATTCTGAAGGCTGTCTTTTCACCTTGCTTATAGTTTCCTTTGTTGTGCAAAAGCTTTTAATTTTAATTAGGTCCCATTTGTTTATTCGTGTTTTTATTTCCAATATTCTGGGAGGTGGGTCATGGAGTATCCCGCTTTGGGTTATGGCAGAGAGTGTTTTGCCTATGTTATCCTCTAGGAGTTTTATAGTTTCTGGTCTTATGCTTAGATCTTTGATCCATTTTGAGTTTATCTTTGTGTATGGTGTTAGAAAGTGATCTAGTTTCATTCTTTTACATGTGGCTGTCCAGTTTTCCCAGCACCACTTGTTAAAGAGGTTGTCTTTTCTCCATTGTATATTCTTGCCTCCTTTGTCAAAGATAAGGTGTCCATAGATGCGTGGATTTATCTCTGGGCTTTCTATTCTGTTCCATTGATCTATGTTTCTGTCTTTGTGCCAGTACCATACTGTCTTAATGACTGTGGATTTGTAGTATAGCCTAAAGTCAGGTAGGTTGATTCCGCCAGTTCCATTCTTCTTTCTCAAGATTGCTTTGGCTATACGAGGTTTTTTGTATTTCCATACAAATTGAGAAATTATTTGTTCTAATTCTTTGAAAAAGACCTCTGGTAGCTTGATAGGAATTGCATTGAATCTATAGATTGCTTTGGGTAGTATACTCATTTTCACTATGTTGATTCTTCCAATCCACGAACACGGCACATTTCTCCATCTGTTTGTGTCCTCCTTGATTTCTTTCATCAGTGTTTTATAGTTTTCTATATACAAGTCTTTTGATTCTTTAGGTAGAAATACTCCTAAGTATTTTATTCTTTTTGTTTCGATGGTGAATGGAATTGTTTCCTTAATTTCTCTTTCTGATTTCTCACTGTTAGTGTATAGGAATGCCAGGGATTTCTGTGTGTTGATTTTGTATCCTGAAACTTTGCTATATTCACTGATTAGCTCTAGTAATTTTCTCGTAGAGTCTTTAGGGTTTTCAATATAGAGGATCATGTCATCTGCAAACAGAGAGAGTTTTACTTCTTCTTTTCCAATCTGGATTCCTTTGATTTCTTTATCTGCTCTGATTGCTGTGGCCAAGACTTCCAAAACTATGTTGAAAAGTAGTGGTGAGAGTGGGCACCCTTGTCTTGTTCCTGATTTCAGGGGGAATGCTTCCAGCTTTTCACCATTGAGGATAATGTTTGCTGTGGGTTTGTCATATATAGCTTTTATTATGTTGAGGTATGTTCCTTCTATTCCTACTTTTTGGAGGGTTTTTATCATAAATGGATGTTGAATTTTGTCAAAGGCTTTCTCTGCATCTATTGAGATAATCATGTGATTTTTATTTTTCAATTTGTTAATGTGGTGTATTACATTGATCGATTTACGAATATTGAAGAATCCTTGCATCCCTGGGATAAAGCCTACTTGATCATGATGTATGATCTTTTTGATGTGTTGTTGGATTCTATTTGCTAGAATTTTGTTGAGGATTTTTGCATCTAAGTTCATCAGTGATATTGGCCTGTAGTTTTCTTTTTTTGTGGCATCTTTGCCGGGTTTTGGGATTAGGGTGATGGAGGCCTCATAGAATGAGTTTGGAAGTTTACCTTCTTCTGCAATTTTCTGGAAGAGTTTGAGTAGAATAGGTGTTAGCTCTTCTCTAAATTTTTGGTAGAATTCAGCTGTGAAGCCATCTGGTCCTGGGCTTTTGTTTTTTGGAAGATTTCTGATTACGGTTTCAATTTCCGTGCTTGTGATGGGTCTATTAATATTATCTATCTCTTCCTGGTTTAGTCTTGGAAAGTTGTACTTTTCTAGGAATTTGTCCATTTCATCCAGGTTGTCCAGTTTATTTGCATATAGTTGCTGATAATAGTCTCTTATGATCCTTTGTATTTCTGTGTTTTCTGTTGTGATCTCTCCGTTTTCATTTCTAATTCTGTTGATTTGGTTCTTCTCCCTTTGTTTCTTGATGAGTCTGGCTAACGGTTTGTCAATTTTATTTATCTTCTCAAAGAACCAGCTTTTGGCTTGGTTGATTTTTGCTATGGTCACTTTTGTTTCCTTTGCATTTATTTCTGCCCTGATCTTTAAGATTTCTTTCCTTCTACTAGACCTGGGCTTCTGCATCTCTTCCTTTTCTAGTTGCTTTAGGTGTAAAGTCAGGTCATTTATTTGATTTTTTTCTTGTTTCCTGAGGTGAGCTTGTATTGCTATGAACTTTCCCCTTAGCATTGCTTTCACAGTGTCCCATAGGTTTTGGGCTGTTGTGTTTTCATTTTCATTCGTTTCCATGCCTAACTGAATTTCAGTTTTGATTTCTTCTGTGATTTGTTGGTTATTCAGCAGTGTGTTGTTGAGCCTCCATATGTTGGAAGTTTTGAAAGGTTTTCTCCTATAATTGATATCTAATCTCACTGCATTGTGGTCAGAAAAGATGCTTGGGATGATTTCAATATTTTTGAATTTATCAAGGTTAGATTTATGGCCCAGGATGTGATCTATTCTGGAGAAGGTCCCGTGTGCACTTGAGAAAAAGGTGAAATTCCTTGTTTTGGGGTGGAATGACCTATAGATATCAATTAGGTCTAGTTGATCTATTGTATCATTTAAAGTTTGAATTTCCTTGTTACTTTTCTGTCTAGTTGATCTATCCATTGGTGTGAGTGGTGTATTAAAGTCTCCCACTATTACTGTGTTGTTGTTGATTTCCCCTTTCATACTTGTTAGCATTTGCCTTACATATTGTGGAGCTCCTATGTTAGGTGCATAAATATTTATAATTGTTATTTCTTCTTCCTGGATTGATCCTTTGATCATTATGTAATGTCCATCTTTATCTCTTTTCACTGCCTTTATTTTAAAGTCTACTTTATCTGATATGAGTATTGCCACTCCTGCTTTCTTTTGGTCTTTATTCGCATGGAATATCTTTTTCCAGCCTTTAACTTTCAGTCTATATGTGTCCCTAGGTGTGAGGTGGGTCTCTTGTAGACAACATATATAGGGATCTTGTTTCTGTATCCAGTCGGCCAATCTTTGTCTTTTGGTTGGGGCATTCAGCCCGTTTACATTTAAGGTAATTATTGATAAGTATGGTCCCGTTGCCATTTATTTTATTGTTTTGGGTTCCAGATTATCTATCCCATCCGTGTTTCCTATCTAGGCAAGTTCCTTTAGCATTCGTTGGAGGGCTGGTTTGGTGTTACTGAATTCTCTCAGTTTCTGCTTGTCTGAGAAAATTTTGAATTCTCCTTCAAATTTGAATGAGATCCTTGCTGGGTACAGTAATCGGGGTTGTAGATTGTTTTCTTCCATCACTTTAAGAATGCTCTGCCATTCCCTTCTGGCCTGAAGCGTTTCTGATGAGAGATCAGCTGTTATCCTTATGGGATTCCCCTTGTGAGTTATTTTTTGCTTCTCCCTTGCTGCTTTTAATATTTGGTCTTTGTATTTGATATTTGTTAATTTGATTAATATGTGTCTTGGGGTGTTCCGTTTGGGGTTCATTCTATTTGGGACTCTCTGTGTTTCTTGGACCTGAGTGGCTATTTGCTTCCCCAATTTAGGGAAATTTTCAACAATTATCTCTTCAAGGATTTTCTGATGGTCTTTCTTATTGTCTTCTTCTTCTGGGACTCCTATGATTCGAATATTGGTGTGTTTAATATTGTCCCAGAGGTCTCTAAGATTGTCCTCATTTCTTTTAATTCTTTTTTCATTTTTCCTTTCTGTTTCATTTATTTCTGCCATTCTGTCTTCTACCTCACTTATTCTGTCTTCTATCTCTGTTATTCTACTGTTGGTTCCCTCCAGAGTGTTTTTGATCTCATTTATTGCATTATTCATTGTATTTTGACTCTTTTTCATTTCTTCTAAGTCCTTGTTAAAGCTTACCTGCATCTTCTCAATCCTTGCCTGCAGGTTATTGAACTGCAGCTCTAACTTATTTTCCAGGTTTTGGATCATATTCACTATCTTTATTCGGAATTCTTTGTCAGGTAGACTTCCTATCTCTTCGTCTTTTGTTTGGTCTAGGGGGTATTTATCCTGTTCTTTTACTTGCTGGGTATTTCTCTGCTTTTTCATCTTGTTTATCTTGCTGTGTTGCCCCTTTATTGTGGGGGTTCCTCACTATGGGAGGGGTTAGATGTGTGGTTTGTAGAAGTTTCCTGGGTGGGAAAGCTTGTGTGGTGTTCTGGTGGGTGGATCTGGGTTTCCTCACTGTAACTAACAATGGAGTGTCCAGTAAAGAGATTTGAGGTGTCGGTGGACTTGGTTTGACCTTGGGCAACCTGTGTATTGAAGCTCCTGGCAGTGTTCCTACGTTGCTGGTGAATTTGCTTGGTATATCTTACTCTGGAGCTTGTTGGCCCTTGGGGGTTGATTAATTTCAGTTTTGGTATGGAGGAGGTTGATGAGTTCCTATCGATTAATTAACTCTTGGATCCAGGAGTTTTCTGGAATTCTCAGGGTCTGGGTTTAGCCTCCTGTCTTCCAGTAGCCTCAGGGCTCTTTTATCTCTGCACTGATGGTGGCAGAACCTCTAGTTTAGTGATGAGAAGTTTCTTCACAGTGAGGGACACCCTGTCGGGTACACAGAGTTACATGGCATGGACCAGAAGGAGAAGAGAGGAATCCGATGGTGAGGGAGTGAAGTGGCCAGTGATTGCTCCTCTGTGTGCCCTCCACAGCCTGGATCCCTTGGAGATGTTCACAGAGTTATATCGAAATGTGAAGAGTGTGGAAGGAGACAGAATTGACCAGAGAGAGAAAGGAGAGAGTCAGATGGATAGAGACAGATCCAGCCAGTGGTCAGTTATTTCAGTGTTCTTCACAGCTGGTAACTCTCAAGCAGAGTCCCAGAGTTGGGTAGAGGATATACAGAGGAAGAGGACGTTGAAGGTGTCTTGGTAGGAGAAGAAAAGAGAAAAGAAAAAGAAAAAAAAAGAAAAAAGGAGAGAGAAGAATGGGGAGAGAGCAGTCAAGCCACTGATCTCGCTCCAAGGTAACGATGAGTATTGGAGCTTGGGTCCTTAAAGGTACAAAGTTGATACCCAATACTAATAGGCAAAGATTAAAAATCTTGAGTAAAGACGGGATTCTCAAAATACTATTACAAAGAAAAAGATAGAAAGAAAGATAAGGAAGAGAAAGAAAAACAAAAACAAAAACAAAAAAACAAACAAAAAAAAAAAAAAAAAGAGGAGAAATAAGAATGGGGAGAGAGCAGTCAAGGCAATGATCTCACTCCCAGGTAGCAATGGGTACTGGAGCTTGGATCCTTAAAGGTACATGTGTACATGTGTTTAGGTGTGTGCTTATTATATACGTGTGGGTACATTTACAGGAACATGTAGAAAGAGGTGGAAGAACATTAACTTTGTTTATTTGAGTGAGTGTAGGAGAACAAGTGAGTGGGAGGGAGACGAAAAATAACTCATTATTTATATAATTTACAGCAGAAAATCCTTACTGGTTCTATCAAGGGTTGATATCAGCTAGAAGGGTCTGAAAATGTTTAAATTAACACTCAGGTAGTAAATGTTATTAAGAAAAACACGTAGGCCAGCTGTATTAATATTATTTTTGACATTAGAAGTATTAGGAAGTTCATAATTTCTCAAGTGATTACATTATTGAAAAAAAGGAGTTTTTGAAAAGTCTTTAATATTATGAATAAATACAACTATATCTAGACTCTCAAGCTTTAAAAGACAAAATGTCTCCAACTTCTATTCCTAATGTATTATCTATGCTGCTGCTGCTGAGTCGCTTCAGTTGTGTCAGACTCTGTGCGACCCCATAGACAGCAGCCCACCAGGCTCCCCCGTCCCTGGGATTCTCCAGGCAAGAACACTGGAGTGAGCTGCCATTTCCTTCTCCAATGTATGAAAGTGAAAAGTGAAAGTGAAGTCGCTCAGTCGTGTCTGACCCTTAGCGACCTCATGGACTGGAGCCCACCAGGCTCTTCCGTCCATGGGATTTTCCAGGCAAGAGTACTGGAGTGGGGTGCCATTGCCTTCTCCAAATGTATTATGTATATCTGGTGATATTTATGAATACTACAGAAAGAAGTGTTAAGAAAAGTGATAGATGAGTTAAGGCTGTATCTCATTTTAACAGTCAGTTCAGTTCAGTCGCTCAGTCATGTTTGAATCTTCGCGATCCCAGGAACTGCAGCACCCCAAGCTTCCCTGTCCATCCCCAACTCCCAGAGCCTACTCAAACTTATGTCTATCATGTCGGTGATGCTATGCTATTTGTTTTCCACTTTTCTTTCCTCTTCTGAAAGCCTTACCTTGTATATGCTAACAAAAGAGCCCAGAAAAGCTCCGAGCTGGAAGTTTTCTTTATTGTAGAAGAGAGAAAGTAGCCGGGATGGCTGTGTAAACAGATGTCTAAATGCAGAGGGAATTCGAAGGCAGCACTGGATCAAGTATCCCACGCTAAACATTCTGATGAAACCCTGGAGAAATTGGGAGGAAAGTCTGATTTATAACCAGATTTTGAAGTCTGACAGGTATAAACTTTACTGTCACAGAATCAAAACAGCACTAAAAAATTTAAGCTTATATCGCAGCCATTTTCAAAACTAAGTCCTAAAACCTCAAACAATTTTAAAAGAATTACCTTAAAAATAATCATGAGAGTTTACAGTGGATATTCTTTCTACGATTTACCAAGACTTAAAAAGTTTCCCAAGCACTGGCCAAGTCTGTCTACATACCAGACTTCTATTTTTTGACATTTTGTTGACAATGACTGGGATTTATAATCCCTAAACCACAAATGAGTTTTAGAAACAAAAGCACTGAAATTCCAAGAAAAAAAAAAAAAGCCAAAAAACAGTGAACAAAACCAAACACTTTTGGAAATTTTAACAGAAATTTAAATGATCAAGTTTAAAGAATTTTCCAGGAAAAGAATGAATTCTAGCTAGGTTTTAATTTCTGTGCTCAATGTGTCAGACTAAAACATTTCCAGGGAATGGTACCCTTAAGGTAAACTAAACAAAATTTGAAATAGCAAATTTGCTATAAATCCACATTTCCTGTCAACATTTCCCCATAGTACCTGCAACTATTTATAGTGTAAAAGGGAAGGGAAAAGATGACTAACGTTGGTCAATTTCATTTAAGTACTTAGGAAAATGAAGTTTGAGGTCACTTAATACTGAGACTGAAAAATTCCAGTCATCTTGAAATAAAATGTTATTTTAAAAAGTATTTTAAACATTATTCAACCGATACACTATAACATAGATCTCCTATCACCCTTCTCTTTCACCCCACTGGGATGGAAAAACATCAACATTCTTAGTAGTGTTTGCTGCTAAGTTCCAAAGATCAGGTTTGTATTTTCTGGATAGCAACCTTCTTTTAGAAAAATTTGAATTACTATGAAGAAACATTCATCAATTTATCTGAAGCTACCTAATATCTGGTTAAAACATGAAAATTAAATTGTCCAATCAATTAGTATGACTTATCATGCATTTGTTTAACTGAAACTGCTTAGTCTTTGGTTAATTCATGAAATGGTCACACTTATATCTTGCCGTTGGTAATCTTGTAATATTAACCTGAGGGTTCAAAGATCACACTTATGTTCCATCATTTCATGCTATTTTCAAGAGATTTATTATCCCTCTGTCTGTTCACCCTTTCATGTATTCAGGAAAAGTTCAGTGAACGGCTCTCACGCGCCAAACACTATATTAGATGCTGGGGATGCAGCAGGGAAGGGAATGCAAAATTCTTGCCTTCATGGAGCTTCCAGCCCCACTAGAAAAAGAGAAAATAAGTAAGCAAACATAATTATAGAATACAAAAAGTGTTGTGAAGGAAACAGTCAGGTCACTGGGTGAGACAGTAAAAGGACAACCTGTATTAGATTACTGCTAAGGGAAGACTACTAAGGAGCTGACGTTTAAACAGACACAAAAGAGAAGGATCTAGCGGGAAAAGGGCGCTTCAGACAGCTTGGACAAAAAGCACGAAGCCAAAAAGGAGACCGGCAGATACCAACCAAAAGTTAGTGTGAACGGAGTACAGTGAGTTTGGGGGAATGTAATTCATTTGAGCATTTACTTAAGGGTCTGATTTAACATTAAGGGCAACTGAGCCCATGGAAGAACGAGGGGCCCTGTCAGAATACTTAACTATACTTGTGGGATAAATTCCTCACCCACAAGTCTCCAAATAATTTTACATTCACGGATATAATATTAACTACAATATACATATATACTAGCAAGTTTATAATACTGGTACACATTTGAAAGAATGACTACCTTTTTTCATAGATCAGTAATTCTCACTAACTTTCTCATATAATTAAAAACAATCACCTCTCCTCGCCCCAAACTTTCTCACACACCTCTAATTTAGTCAGAATACTTTTCTTAGTCTCCCTCCTGAAGTCTCCCTCTAAAGTGGAACCCCCTCCAGTTGGAGGGAATAAGAACCCTCTCACGGTGCTGGCAGACTCTGAGGCTGCCGGCAACATTCCTTTCTTTTTTTTTTTTTTGCCACTTTAAAAATGGGGCAGGAAATCAGATTTGGAAGGAGTGGAGCAGAAATTACTGCCCGATGGAAAAAATACTCTACCGCTTTTACCTCTGCTTCTATCTTTGAGGATTTTAAAGGTAAGTGTTGGCTTGGCTGAGTGCCACCATCAACACCAGGCCACAAGCACTCACATCCATAGGCACTAATGCGATACAGTCCCTCCCTCCCGGGGGACCATCAGGAGGCTGTCTTTTGGGGTGCTGTACAGCTCTGCTCCTTCATCATCAATAAGGCGGGGATTAGACATTGGGACAAAGAACATAAATTTTCTAAAGCGTCGGGATTGTGAGAGCACCGTCCAGAACTAAAGAACTTGCAGCAGATGGTACCACCTGTGCCAGACTAACTGCAATGACAAAACTTCCTTCCCAGAGTCGGTGGGGATGGGGGAGTGCGGGGGCTGTGGTCGGCAGGGGATGGGGGCCGAGGGTGGGGCCGGGGGTGGGGAGCTCTGCTCTGGTACACTCATATATTAGGGAGTGGGGAATTTATGCCAGTGGGCATAACTAACTTTCTTAATGTAGAACAACTGTGGACATGCTCCAGTTACCTTCACGCCTTAAAAAATGTAACAGCTTCACAAGTCCAAAAGCAAATGCCACTGTCCCAGACTGGGTAGCCGATGCACATGACGGCTGATCCCCTAGCACACAGCACGGCCCAGGGCCCTTGTTCTCAGACATATTCTAATGAGGATACACTGCAAAGTATTTATGAACTTTAATGACTTTATTTCTCTGTCGTTTTTGTTGTTGCTATTTCATCTTCTTCTGGGTTGGCCAAAAAGTTCATTGGAGTTTTCCTACAAGATGGTACAGAAAATCTGAACGAGTTTTTGTCCAACTCAATATTATGTTTTATGTTAAATAAGGAAGCCAATTTCAAAATTATTTAACAAAAGATCTGGTAAGTGAATCCTAAAAGCTAAATTGTCACCTATTCCTCAGAAGTATCTTATTCGGCAAGTCGAATGCAAAGAATTATAGCAATTACTGTCAATTTTTCCATTTACTTTGAAATTATGTTTTAATAAATAAGTTCTTTCCACACACATCCCCTGTGGTTATTAGGCTTTATATACTTACTTTAATGCAATAAGAGATGCAGTTATCCTCATAGTGTTTGCAACATCTATGCCTTGGTCCATGCTTACATCTGAAAACAAACCAAAGGAATGAAAAAAATTAAATTAAAACGTGTGTGTGTGCATATGCATGCCTGTCTGTGTGTGGATCTGTAAAACGCTCTAACCAAACAAGGAAAAAAACATTATCAACTCATTTATAAATGTGTACATCTTTTGATTTCTTAGGACATACAGAGGCAAAGATAACAGATTTTTTTTCCCTTTGCTGCTCACCATTGACACACTGTAAAATACGCGACTGCAGTCAAAATACTTAAATGTGGAACAGAAACCCATGTTGGTAAATATTTGTGACTAGATATGAAAAATATGTATATGTTATCTCCACACTCTGCCAAATCTTTTGGAAGCTTTAAATCGCTCATTGTAGCGTATAACGGTCATAAATCATCCATGAAGACAGGACTTGAGCAAAAATCATAATGAGAATGTGCTCAGGTTACAGGAATTTATACTTAATTATATTTGAGAGAAAACATCTGGGAAAGAAACATGATACAGTATTAGAACTTAAAATTCAGTTTTTAAAATAAATATAGAAATAGATCATGTGGCAATTCAAAGTCGGTTATTTGTGATTTAACTGTAAACCATTTAGTCCTCTGGTGTTTAAGAAACATTTCTGCTGGGAAAACTACTGTTCATGACACTTATTTTAGTTATTTGGTATGTCAATTTCAGGATTATTTATTCAGTTGAAGCATAAAGAAGTAAGTAGAATACCGAAAGTGGGCTTAACTTTCTCTCTCTCTCTGTCTCTTTAAAGATTTCACATCCCAAGATAAGCAGTCTTTATAACTCTTTCAGACCACAGTCAACTAATTATCTTCATGGTTGGAACACATGAACTCTTTTCTGTTTATAACGATAACTTGTAGAGTGCTCTTCTGGCTCTCTAATCCCATTTGCAGACTGACTACCCAGACCTTCTCCGAAATCCAATGCTGCACCGCAGCTGGAGCGTACAGGCACCCTTTCCGAGTCAACAGCGACAGCAGTGGTTCGTCCCTTTTGTCGTTAGAGTGATGTGACGTATCTGGTCTCGCCAAGCCGCTGAGTGATTAAAGCGAGGGGCCTCAAGGGGTGAATCAGAGAGGGACTGCCTTCTGCAAACCATCACTCCTCTAAGTATGTGGACACGTCTAAGTGTCCTCTTCAAAGGCATCTCGCAGCTTGGCCACCAGCACTACAGAGACAGTTCAGCTCTCCTTGTTAGTGAACCGACATTCCGATAGCAACTACAGCGTCGTTCATACTTTCCTACTCTTTCACTAAAACGGCTTCCCTCGTGCTGCACCACCCACCTCCTATATGATCTGCTCTGCCTCTGTATTCTCTTGCACCTGCTCTCACACCAGCAGACTCACTGAGGCTGCCACGACCGGATCAGCTCTGAGAGCCAAGGCTTCGTCCACCCACGTCACACATGCTCTGCATCCCCCTATGACTCTTGTTGACGTGGTTCCCATGAACAGGGTTCCCTATTACAATTAAGTTCACTACCACAATTATTCCTGCCGTCTACCATCCCTCTCTTTCCTATCACCTTCTTCCACTATGTATGCTAAAATGGAGACAAAGTCTTCACATTCAATAAAAATTCTGAGTACCCACTCTGTGCTCTTGTATGTGAAGAAAGTCCTATGTTATTTCATTTAATGCATGCAATACTCCTTAAAAGAGGTTATTAACCCCAGTTAACTGATGAGGACTTTGGATTACAGAGTGATTAAATCACTTGTTTAAAGTCCCAAGGCCAGCAGGGGCAAAATGAGTCAAACACAGGTCTTCAAGATTTCTTAAAGGGCATCCACGTCCTGTAACTGATCCCCTAACTTTCTATATTGCCTCCTCACTCTACACTGTCTAAAATATCACTACAAGATTATTTTTATTGGCTGATATTCCAATTTTAAACCATTAAATGTATTTTCTAAAATACCTTAAATATTTGAAATGTAATTGAAGATGTATTTGTATGAAATACATATTTCTTTGTATACTGTACAAATAAAGATTTATTTTATTTCCAAAGCTCTAAAAAGTTCTACTCTTGCAACATATCCTTTACCTAAGGTTTGCTCCTCATTATTCCTATATCTACCTACATCTTTCAGAACTTTTCCCTTTTTTTTCCACATTTGGCACATTCGATTCAGTTCAGTCACTCAGTCGTGTCAGACTCTTTGTGACCCCATGGACTGCAGCATACCAGGCTTCCCTGTCCATCACCAACTCCCAGAGTTTACTCAAACTCATGTCCATTGAATCGGTGATGCCATCCAGCCATCTCATCCTCTGTCGTCTCCTTCTCTTCCTGCTCTCAATCTTCCCTAGCATCAGGGTCTTTTCAAATGAGTCAGTTATTCGCATCAGGTGGCCAAAGTATTGGAGTTTCAGCTTCAGCACCGGTCCTTCCAGTGAACACCCAGGACTGATTTCCTTTAGGATGGACTGGTTGGATCTCCTTGTGGTTCAAGAGACTCAAGAGTCTTCTCCAACACCACAGTTCAAGAGCATCAATTCTTCAGTGCTCAGCTTTCCTTATAGTACAATTCTCACATCCATACATGACCACTGGGAAAAGCCATAGCTTTGACTAGACAGACCTTTGTCAGCAAAATAATGTCTCTGCTTTTTAATAAGCTGTCTAGGTTGATTATAGCTTTTCTTCCGAGGAGCAAGCGTCTTTTAATTTCATGGCTGCAGTCACCATCTGCAGTGATTCTGGTGCCCAGAAAAATAAAATCTATCATTGTTTCCACTGTTTCCCCATCTATTTGCCATGAAGTGATGGAACCAGATGCCATGACCTTATTTTTCTGAATGTTGAGTTTTAAACCAACTTTTTCAGTCTCCTCTTTCACTTTCATCAGTTCTTCTTCACTTTCTGCCATAAGGGTGGTGTTATCTGCATATCTGAGGTTATTGATATTTCTCCTGTCAATCCTGATTCCAGCTTGTGCTTCATCCAGCCCAGCATTTCGCATGATATACTCTGCATGTAAGTTAAATAAGCAGGGTGACAATATACAGCCTTGACATACTCCTTTCCTGATCTGGAACCAGTCTGTTGTTCCATGTCCAGTTCTAACTGTTGCTTCCTGACCTGCATACAGATTTCTCAGGAGACAGGTCAGGTGATCTGGTATTCCCATCTCTTTCAGAATTTTCCACAGTTTGTTGTGATCCATACAGTCAAAGACTTTGGAGTAGTCAATAAAACAAAAGTAGATGTTTTCCTGGAACTCTCTTGCTTTTTCGATGACCCAGCGGATGTTGACAATTTGATCTCTGTTTCCTCTGCCTTTTCTAAATAAAGCTTGAACATCTGGAAGTTCATGGTTCATGTACTGTTGAAGCCTGGTTTGGAGAATTTTAAGTATTACTTTGCTAGCGTGTGAGATGAGTTCAGTTGTGTGGTAGTTTGAACATTCTTTGGCATTTCCTTTCTTTGGGATTGGAATAAAAACTGACCTTTTCCAGTCCTGTGGCCACTGCTGAGTTTTCCAGATTTGCTGGCATATTGAGTGCAGCACTTTCACAGCATCATCTTTTAGGATTTGAAATAGCTCAACTGGAATTCCATCACCTCCACTAGCTTTTTTTGTTCATGGCAAATATCAATCTGTTTCCTAAAGTTCCCTATTCTAGCCTCCTGCAATTCTGCTTAGTCTGAAATAGGAAAGGATTTCAATTTCACGTAAATCTATTTTAAAGGCATATAATGGTCTATAGTCTTGCCAGAAATAATAGATACACTCTCTTGCCATCATGTACCTTTTTATAAAACTTTATGTACAGTTTCTGGTATAAAAAAAAATTCATTACTTGAAAAGTAAACAAAAAGAAAACTTTGGCATGGCAAAAATATCATATAAAACAGTAACAAAATGTGCTAAAATATCAAGATAAAGCACTCACATTGAATCCACAAGCTTCCTGACTAGAGCGAGTATATTCATTCCCCTTGGTTTTTCCTCATGTTTCTCAGTCTTTTGTTCCACTTTTGCATACGCTGCCTCTGGTGAATAAGAATGTGTGGGAATTTCTTCCTTCCCAACAATGAACCTAAAGAAAAGAACACAATGAAAGGCATGTTCTCACCTTAAAAAAAAAAAAAAATCAATGAGAAAATAAACTGATTTTGTTTATATACAAATACATTGTGAACAGAACCTGATCATTTGAAATAATATTTTCTGCAACTTATATAAAATCTAATCATCCTTTAAAACAAGACTTTTGAAATCTGAATGTGGTATCTAAAAACCAAATTAACCAAGTGAATACAGCATGGCACTTAGACGAAGCACCTTTTAACTTAGGTCACCGCCTTTTTTACGGCATTACGCACCTTAAAGTTTTTTCAAACAGAAAAGCGGATGAACTTTTAACTTGGAGCTACTAATTAATGATAAAATTTCTATTTTTTCTCTAAAATGTACTGACAGCTACAATTGAATGCATTTCTTGTCTTTTACTCTAAATTTATATCTAATGTCACTGTGAGTCACAAAACAGCTACAATACAGTAGATGGTCATCTATACACACACGACAGAGGGGACTAGAGAATGAGAACAGAAAGTGTTATGGTTGTGTGTCTTCCCCACATTATTTCATTATAAAATCTTAAATTTCATGTTATTCTGATCTACTTATTTCTCTTGGGAAAAATCTAATATCTAGGAGAAGATATCATTCTTGTCTCATGAGAACTGGACTATAGTTTTCCAAATACAGTACACAGAAAACATTACCAATCAGTAGATATCACTCAGAGTATCCTTTATGGAAGTTTTTATCTATGCTTTTTGTACCATCACTAAAAGAGTTGCTGCTCTTACAAAGCATAACTAAGCTTTCCTTAGTCAACTGTGCTTCCTGAACTTTCAGAAAATATCACAAAATAGAGATAAAACAGGAGATCGATAACACTACAGTAAAATTCTGGAACATGTGGGCTATGACAAATTTAAATATTCTTAGGTTTGAGAAAATGGTTCCTATCAGCAAGTGCAACCCATCTCGTTAGGACAAACTTAAAACATCTAGTTTATCAAATTAAAAGGAGCATGCAATGAGATCGTGTGCCACAAGGGGGCGGCTGCGCCTCCTTGGTAACTGCTAGTCCGAAGCGTGAGTGGAGAGTTTAGGATCTGCACTACTGCTCTTTAAGACAGCGCTGCTAAAACAGACACAACACCATCTCCCATACTTTTCATAGCATGTCCTTATTTTGGCCAGGACTGGACATTCAAAGTAGGGCTCACTTCCTTGGAGACGCTGCCCCTGCGGCAAGCCTCCTTTCTTTGTGCTCCCACAGCCCAGGGAACCCCTTCTTTACTATTACATCCAGTGCCTGGCACAGTGCTGGGCATGTAATACTTGGTGAATGAATACAGTATTCATTCTGTGCATTTGTGACTATATGACAGGCTCAGTACTGAGTACTTTACAGATATATCATTTAACCCTCACAGCAATACTATGAAGTAGGTACCATAATTTCCATGACAGTTAACAGGAAAAAGGCATCCTGTTACAGCCAAAAACAACCGTGATTATTTGGACTTGCAATAATTTGCCTCTGACGCCTGGGTTCTTGGTCTTCCGGCTTTGTACACTAACTGTGCTTTAAGCTATGGGCAAGCAGGCCTAGCCTACTTTCAGGAGCCTATTTTCAGATTTCTGCATTGGCTCCTCTCTCACGGGTCTGTGCTTGGCCCCTTCTGTCCCCATAGCTTCCACTATTATCTGACAGAACTAGCAAGAGTTAATAACCATATTTCCAGAATATGTTCCTATAATACAGAGAAAACGCTAAGTGCAAACAGTCCAAGTCAATCCCTCATTATAAGCAGATTTGAAGAAAACACATACAAATAGCAGACACATTGTGAGTTATTGCAAGGATTCTGGGAGTCTAAGGAAAGATTCAGGAATAAGGTAAAGTTTTCTCTCTAGCAAAACCAACTTTTGATTTTGTTAACAACTTTCAGTTTAACAAAGAATTCTATACAGCCAGTGCAACAATAATAAAAAGGTATTTTCTAATAAGTTTCATGATCTTTAATGAAACATATGACACAAATAAATTACTGCTGTGTGTAATGATTAAGTTATTGTTACCAAAGAATTTCCACAACCAAAAATATTCCACTCAATCATATAGAAAGTATAACTTCCTAATGTATGTGAAAATGCTTGGTAAACTATAAAATTCAATCCTAACCAACATCTTTATACTACTGACAATTATACTATTGTCAATTACTGTGATCAGAGATGAACTACAAGGTAAAAAGAAGAGGCCAGTGGCTCTAGTGAAGCTTATAATCCAAAATGTGTTTGATAACGGAGGAGTCCTGCCCTAAAGAAGGCCATAATCTGGTGCCACACAACTAAGGACTTAGTTTTCCAGTAATTGTTCACGTGTAGCTTTGTCTTTCCAAGCTCTTTGAACAGAGAGTTCTTGTAATCTTCTTTAACACCCTATAGTATAAGGCACACAATAGGCCCCCCAAATAGTCGCTGACTGACTGACTTATTTTTAGGAGGAAAATTAATAAATTACTCTGTTAGTGAAATGTCCACAAAGCCACTTTTGTAACTTTTAAAATTACTTGCAACTTAAAAGTGGAGTCATAAATAAATATGTACAATGACATTATATTTTTTTTAAAAAAGCTAACTTGTAAATTCTCTTAACATAAAGGTATATAAAAGATGCAACTTACCTAAGTGCTGAGAATGTAAATCCTTTCAAACCATCTTTGCACCTAAAACAAAAAAATTTACAATAATAAAATGATAACTTATTTTGAAATATAAAGCAGCAGTATTAAATAGCTATTAAAATTTTTCCTGAAAATGATTTTCTGTTAAGGTGAAATCCTTTTAGGACAGTGATCTGAGCAGTACAAATGGTCAAACAAACAACAAACAGTAAAGCAAGCCACCTAACACAAAATGGTTAAAATGATAATGCCTTCCCATGTCCTACTAACACAATTTAAAGTTCAGTTCTCAGTTTTGCAGGTTGAAGAGAGATTTAACGTAAACCTTCTATCGGATCCATGTAGACTTAAAATGAGGCTGTGAGTGGAGTATTTTTCATTCTACCCAATCCTGGGGAGCAATTTGTTGTGAAGCAAAAGGCCAATATATTTGTTGGGTGTGCTCTATATACAGGTCAACTCAGGGCCCTGACGCCTCCTCTCTCCTTATCAGTGCAGTGAGTGCAGAGCAATGCACAGGTCAGTGAGTGCAGAGCAATGCACAGGTCAGTGAGTGCAGAGCAATGCACAGGTCAGTGAGTGCTGAGCAATGCACAGGTGGCAGGTGCAAGAAGGCTTCAGTTTAGTTCAACGGTGTCAACTCTTGAGTAAGCCAGTCAGAACGGCAGACGCAGCCTGAGGAACGGCAGGCGGAGGAGAAGAGTGCAGAGGGGAGGCTGCAAACACCACTGAGCATTCACTATTGCTGGGCACTGTGCGCAGCCCTTTACAGGTGCTGGCAGAGGCCCCCAAAATGTGCCAATCTCCCAGAGGTCACCAAATAAATAGGTCATGGTTTTCTCTTATACCTCTTCCTAAAACAGTGTATTCCTTTTAACTGGGAAGACTCGAGCTACATGGCAATTAAAGGTGGGGGAGAAGGGAAGATTCTCTCATTGTAAAACGTATGTACACAAGGTTTTAAAATAGGGGCCTTACTATACTGGTCTTAATGGTCTGCTCCACTGTAGGTGTCATCAAGTTACCAGAGAATCTCTGTGTTTCCGGTACTAAAATTCCTTGGAGAAACTACAGATTGTTCATATAATGATTCTCTAACATTTATTACTATTAGACACTGGGTATTCATAGACAAAAAGCATAGGCTTAAATCTAATTGGGCAATTCTATCTGTATGCCTTTTATATGAAAGGTCACAAAGAAAATGAACAAAAAATAAGAAATCTGTCTCAAAATTTTTAAATATACATTGTTATACTCTATACATACAGTCTCAGGGAAAAAACTTCATCTGTGTACACTGAGATGTTTAAAGAATTAAGAATACAATTAAGCACTATAATCCACTTTGTGGTCATTTTAACAGTGAGAATGTAACCAGAGAATTTAGCTAACATGCTACATAATTATCTACTCTGTACAGAATGAGGATAAAGGCAAAATAATTCATATGTTAAGCTAAAAATGTGCATGGGAAAATTACAGCATTAAAATTCTTCTAGTTATCTGTTTTCATCTGAAGAAAGTGTTTCTCAGTAATTTAAAACCCATAATTGAGTAATTTCTAGATAGATGGGGTGGTGAGGGGGTAGGCTGGGAGTCTATTGACTGGAAAACAGAGAGCAACAGATTGATTAAAAGATTATGTACAACTGGGAACAAATTTTGGTGTTGGTATGTTATTGTTAAAGGATAGGCATTTGTCTTTGTGCAATGCTAAATAAAGGAATCTGACAACTTGGTCTAGTCAGGATTCCATTATTTGTGACCTTAAACAATAAATCTAACTGCAGACCAAACATCAAAAAGTAGCTTTCAAATATAAAAGGGCATCCACAAATGAATTTGCAATTTCATTATGATGGAAGTTTGGTTCTTTCAGCAGAACCCTGTGGGAAGCACTTCATATTGATAAAGTCTTAGCAAGGATTCAAAAGAGGCTATTCTTCTTTCCATTCATGTGTATAAGGTCTCTTAATGTAATTGAGGGTCAGATGTCTATGTCAAAAGGACAAAAAAGTAATTATTCCCAGAAAAAGAATGTTTAGAACAGCAATACTGGCCTGCATTCGGACATCAAAAGTATCGTCTGAGCCCTAACCTAACTATGAAACACTACAGAGATCTGTGTTAAATGTAAAAAGTATGATATAAACATAAAGATTTATACAAAAGAGATCCCATTAAGAGGTACCTCACTATTAGATGGACCTGATTATTATAATGTAAATCGAATCACATTGTTCATTCAGATACTGAGGCTGGTTGATTTATTCCACAAATACTACTACGCAGTGCCTACTCTGTGCAAGCCCTGGTTTAGGCTTTAAGGATGCAACAGTGGACAACTTTGCTTTCCTACCGCTGGCATTTTAGATGGGGGAAGAGATAGGATTAAAAAAACGAAGTATGTCACGTGGTGATAACTACTGTGGCAAAAAGCAAAGCAGGAAGAGGGGAGAAACACCAGCCTGGGCCTTTTGTGTTTGGTTTTAGCCTAGTGTGGTCAGGAAGTAGGCTTCCCTGGTGGCTCAGAAGGTAGAGTCTGCCTGCAGTGCGGGAGCCTCGGGTTCGACCCCTGGATGATCCCCTGGAGAAGGGAATGGCTACCCACTCCAACACTCTTGCCTGGAGAACTGTGGCCAGGGAGGGCCTCTCTGAGGAGGTGGAGTTTGGTAATTTGATCAGAAACCTTACCTAACTGAGGGAAGGGCATTTCAGTTGGAAGGACGAGGACTCTACGTGGTGTGTAAGGAGAACAGCAAGGGGTTACTGCAGCTGGAGTGAAGCAGCAGTTGGAAATGAGGTCACCGTAACAGTGGTAGGAAATGAGGGAGCCAGTGGTCTGCAGTTCCTGCAGGCACTGCAGGAGTGGTGAGGACTCCGGGAGGTTCTCAGCAGACCAGTGAAAAGATCTGTCTTAAATTTTAAGATAATAGATTCGCTGCTGGTTGGAAAACAGACTACAGGAGGGCAAGGGTAGAAACACAGGGCTTAATTAGGAGGAGAAAGGTGCCTGTGGCTGGACTAGATTGCAGTGGCAGATGTGGACAGGAATGACTCTGAATGTGTTTCAGGACAGAGTGGGCAGAATTTCTAGATGGTTTAAATGAATGTGGGGTATGATAGAGAACTTACAAATTATTAAAATATTTTTGTTATGGAAGGATAAAATATCCATTTACTGAAGTGAGGAAGACTATTAGAGAAACAGGTTTTGAGGAGAAAAATCAAAGCTCTACTTCAGATGTGCTAAGTTTGAGATGCATGTGAGCTATAAACAGAAATGTTAGGGAAGCAAGCAGCTGGGTACGCAGATTTGGGTTCAAGGGAGAGGTCTCATCTAGAAATTAAGTGTCAATAAAGAAAATAAGAAAATGAGCATTTTTTAAATTCCTCCATAACTTGTAATGCAGAAAATCGCTTCCGTAAAAGAAAAACAAAAATTCATTTTGCTAATAAAACCATTCTCTAATACAAAGCCATTCTAATTTTTTTCATTTTTTGAGTGGGCATAAAAAGAATGCATTTAACTCATGTATACACAAATTCTCCTATTAAAGTTAGTCTGTGCAAATGGCATAAATAACTGAATGTACAGTTACTAAATCTCTACAACTGTAAGGTTCTGCACTACCTATGATATAAAGCAAAGCCGGGAGACAAAGAGGAGAAAAGAATTTGCAGCATTATATCAACACCTTAGCTGATAAACAACTAATCATAAAGGGTCAGGTTGGAATTGCACACTACATATGTGAAAGAATTAAGAAGTTTGACGTTATTGTTATTAGAATAGTACTTTTGGTTAAATATTAATAGGAGGGAATCCACAAAGATAATTTTTTTTATTAGAAATGCAAGTGATGGTAAAAGAAAGAGCTCTGCCCAGAAAGACTCTTTATTTCATTCTTGACTTCCATGAAATACTGGAAATGTCTCATGATATCTGGGATATACTTTTTTGCGATACGAAATATACTTCATTACAACATTATACCAGCAGAGGCCACTAGTAAACCATTTTCGGAAGAATTTCTAGCTGTGATGTGATTTCAAAATCATTTTGTTGCATATTTTCCTTTAAAAACAAATTCATAGGCATGCAAAATATTAATTCTGAATAAATTTTAGTTAAACTGCATTAAGTTCACCCAAGTAAATATCACTAACATGAGACTTTTTTTTTTTCTTTACATTATTGTGTTGGTTTTGCCATACATTGACATGAATCCACCATGGGTATACATGTGTTCCCCTTCCAGAACCCTCCTCCCACCTCCCTCCCGATTCCATCTCAACATAAGACTTTTCATGATAGGTGATACTCATGTTCCTATTACTCCACACAGTTATAAAATCTCTAGGAACAGCACCAGCATAGAATTTGGTGATGTAAATGTGCTGCTTTATCATGTGCTTTCTAGTAACCTGAAAATACTGAGAACTATTTTAACTCCTAGATTTTTTGTCTAGTCAGTTTTCATTTATTTGGTAGATACATTAGACATAAAAGATATACTTTTATAAATCTCCTTTTAAATATTTCTAAGGCAGTCAGTGCATGATGCAATGGAACAGAAACTAGTCATAATTTGTCTATCAACCTACAGCAAATCACTGAAGGGCTCCATCTCACCGCCTTCTAAAAAAGGGCTGGAAGTAAATGACTGCCATAAGTGGCCCCTTAAATGATTTCCAATTGGGGAATTCTATCACTTATTACCATTTTATTTACTACTACTTTATTATTTAAAATAATGATGGAAAATAAATTATTCCAAATCATTTATAAATAATGATTTTGCCATCAATAATTTAAAAAAATAAAACATATGTACAAATTCCTGAATTTATTTTGACATTACTGGCTGTTACTAATATTATTACATTTGCTTATTGCCTATAAAATTTACACACGGAACTTACTCCTGCAAAGGTTGAAAGACACCTTCTTTTTTTTTAACTGCAAGATTATAAGACCAACTACTGCCATAAATATATATATATGCTATAGAAAGACCTGTAAGAAACACTGCTAAGTAAAAGAAGCAATTCTATAATCTCAATGACAGAAGGTTACATTTTTGATATATTAAGCATTAATGATAAAACATAAAATGTTGTTTTTTGTATACATATAGAATGTTATAGAAAGTGATCAAAGTATACATCCCAAACAGTTATTAGCATTCTATTTATTGAAGTGCGCATTTAGTTACTCAGTTGTGTCCAGTGCTTTGGGACACCATGGACTGTAGCCTGCCAGGCTCTGCTGTCCATGGGACTTTTTTCCATGCAAGAATATTGGAGTGGGTTGCCATTTCCTCCTCTAGGGCATGGGTTAAAAGACATGATGGAAGAATATAACTTTTTACTCTCTATATTCATAATCATTTAAATTTTCTATAAGTATACATTTATATATTATTTGCATAGTTTGTTTAATTGAAAACATCAATATCTGAACATTTAGGAACAGATTAAACACTGTAAAAGTTATTGGCCTCTATTTCACCAACACCATGGCAGAGAATGTGAAAGTCAGTCAACTTCACTCATTAACACTACTATAAAAGTTTTCCTAGAAGGCAAAATATTAATAACTATAACAAATGATATAGATAGAATTTTCTGAAATTATGATCCCAAAGAACATGGATAACTAGGGGACTATAATAACAAAAAAAGAAACAATGAGTAAGTATCATGTCAGAGTTCTTTTGTCCTTTTTTTACTCATTGAATTGGTTAGAAGGAAACTCACATACTGGTTAAACATTACAGCATCTATTTTTATTCACTCAACATTTACCAGGCATCTAACAGACGGAAGACACTGTGCTGCAGATCATTTAAGTAATGCAAGAATAAAATATATACTATCTCATATCATTAAAAAAGGCATCTGCAAAGTTATATGTATCTTTATCAAATAAATGAAAATAATCTTAACTAAAAGTTCTGACACAATTTCTTGTATCAACAGTGCTAAGAGCTTGATTACTTTATTTCTACTTGATGAGTTCAGCTTCAAATTTCTTTAGTCCTACATTTTATTTCCTTAAATTGTCTGATTTGAGAAAAGCATCAGAGCTCTTCTTTCACTTGTGAAGGGATTATGTCCCAACACACCCAGCCTAAGCTGAAAGTGAAAGAGGAGAGTGAAAAACACTCAACATTCAGAAAACTAAGATCATGGCACATGGTCCCATCACTCATGGCAAATAGATGGGGAAACAATGGAAACAGTGACAGACTACTTTAGGGGGTTCCAAAATCACTGCAGATGGTAACTGCAGCCATGAAATTAAAAGACACTTGCTCCTTGGAAGAAAAGCTATGACCAACCTAGATAGCATATTAAAAAGCAGAGACATTACTTTGCCAACAAAGGTCCGTGTAGTCAAGGCTATGGTTTTTCCAGTAGTCACGTATGGATGTTAGAGTTGGACTGTAAAGAAAGCTGAGTGCTGAAGAACTGATGCTTTTGAACTGTGGTGTTGGAGAAGACTCTCGAGAGTCCCTTGGACTGCAAAGAGATCCAAGCAGTCCATCCTAAGGGAAATCAGTCCTGAGTATTCATCGGAAGGACTGATGCTGAAGCTGAAGCTCCAATACTTTGGCCACCTGATGCAAAGAACTGACTCATTGGAAAAGACCCTGATGCTGGGAAAGATTGAAGGCAGGAGGAGAAGGAGATGACAGAGGATGAGATGGTTGGATGGCATCACCGACTCAATGGACATGAGTTTGAGTAAACTCTGGGAGTTGGTGATGGACAGGGAGGTGATGGACATGACTGGGTGCTGCAGTCCATGGGGTCGCAAAGAGTCGAACATGACTGAGCAACTGAACTGAACTGAAAGTTGAAAATATCATTAAGTCAAAAGTTCCTCTAATATACTTAACCAATCAAACATTGTAGCTGAACTTAGCCTGTGACAGTGAAAGTGAAAGTGGTTCAGTCATGTCCCACTCTTTGCAACCCCATGGACTATACAGCCCATAGGATTCTCTGGCCAGAATACTGTAGTGGGTAGCCTTTTCCCTTCTCCAGGGGATCTTCCCAACCCAGGAATCAAACCGGGGTCTCCTGCATTACAGGTGGATTCTTTACCAACTGAGCTATCAGAGAATCCCCTAGCTTACTTTAAACAGACTCAGTACACATATCAGCCTACAGTTGGGAAAGATCATCTAACACAAAGCCCATTTTATAACAAAGTATCGACTGTCTCACATGGTTTATTGAATATCATACTGAAAGTGAAATTCAAATTGTTGTATGGGTACAGATGGTTATAAGTGTATGGGGTCCTTCATCCTCTTGACTTGCATAGCTGACAGCTCACTGCTGCTGCCTATCAGTAGAAGCATCATAAGGAACAGAGCTAGCTTAAGAAAAGATCAGGGCTTCTCTGGTGGCTTGGGGCTTCCCTTGTGGCTCAGCTGGTAAAGAATCCATCTGCAATGCGGGAGACCTAGGTTCGATCCCTGCATTGGGAAGATCTCCTGGAGAAGAGAAAGGCTACCTACTCCAGTATTCTGGCTTGGAGAATTCCATGGACTGTGTTGTTCATGGGGCTGCAAAGAGTCAGACATGACTGAGCAACTTCACTTTCACTTTTTGCTTTCTTGCATTGGAGAAGGAAATGGCAACCCACTCCAGTGTTCTTGCCTGGAGAATCCCAGGGATGGGGGAGCCTGGTGGGCTGCTGTCTATGGGGTTGCACAGAGTTGGACACGACTGAAGTGACTTAGCAGCAGCATATCATTTTATAGTTTTTCTAAGTTAAATTTTTCTTGTTTTTAAAATCCCACATGGAAAAAGAAAAGTTTTTCTAACCAATTTACCAGGTAGAAAGCTCATATTATACTTGGCTATAATTTATAGTAATTGAAACTGGATCAACAACTATAGATTTTGATTGATATCTATTTATCATAAGAATATCAGAAAAATTGAGATGGGATTAAAAATTTTATTTTAGCTTTGTTTTTAAAAAATCTTCAGTGTTCAAATTACACATGTACACTCCAACAGGTTAAATCAATCATTTCAATTTACTACTCAGAACCTGTGATGTGCAATTAAAACACATTACTTTGCTTAAATATACACTACAGGTTTTTTCCTCTTAGGTCTACTATTATTTTAAGAATAAAACAGACTCAGAGAGTTTGGTTTCAGCCAACATATGGCATTTAATATGAGAAAACAAAATAACTGACATTATATTCCTACTTTAAGCAAGCTTGTATACAAAAATTTTAAGTAGGAACAGCAACAGATGAAGAAATTTGTGGAAGATTATTCTGTTTGTTCATGAATACATCATAGACTTTCCAAACAATTTTTAACTGTTTTCTTTAAAAGTGATTTTCCCCACTGCATTAAAAATATTATTTTTTATTTTGGTAAATGTTTTACAGTACATTTACTTCACATAGAATGGAACACTGGTGCTTAGCTTTGTTCTCAATAACCTCAGGAAAGTTGGTGAAGCAAGGCAGCAGTTATGGGTAATCAAGTGTGATTGTAAGTCCCCAGATGATTATTGTGTATTTTTTTCTAGTATGTCTTGAATATAAATTGGAAACATTTGGATTCAAAATTACAGTAACAACTCCAATAGAATCATATTTCTCCTTAAACTTGGAGAGGCTGGAACTGTTTTTGCTTTAAAATCTAAACTAAGGAAGGTCATGCTCCAAGCCTTCTTCAATTGCTAAGAAACCAAGAATCACCTTCAGACTGTTTCTAAAAGAAATGTTAATTAGGATGAACCTCCCTCTCAAAATGAACTAGTAATAACAATACTTGTTGCTGTTCATTTCAATCCTGTCCAACTCTGTGCGACCCCATGAACTACAGCACACCAGGTTTCCCTGTCCTTCAGTATCTCCTGGAGTTTGCTCAAATTCATATCCCTTGGACTGCAAGGAGATCAAACCAGTCAATCCTAAAGGAAATCAACCCTGAATATTCATGAGAAGGACTAATGCTGAAGCTGAAGCTCCAATACTTTGGCCACCTGATGGGAAGAGACGACTCATAAGACCCTGATGCTGGGAAGACTGAAGGCAAGAGGAGAAGGGGACGACAGAGGATGAGATGGTGGGATGGCATCATCGAGTCAAAGGACATGAATCTGAGTAAACTCAGGGAGATGGTGAAGGGCAGCGATGTCTGGTGTGCTGCAGTCATGAGGTCGCAGAGTTGGACATGACTGAACAGCAACAACAATACATCCACCGAGTCGGTGATGCCCTCCAGCCATCTCATCCTCTGCCGTCCCCTTCTCCTCCTGCCCTCAATCTTTCCTAGCATCAGGGTCGTTTCCAATGAGTCAGCTAGTCCAACTGAAATACGTGTAAAGCGTAAACTGTTTGCAGTTCCTAAGGGAATGGCACATGTTCACACTTGCCAAATTAACAATAGGCAAAAACCAAATTTAGGAGAAAAACTGTTTTACATAAATCTGAGGAAAAACTTACCAAGTTTCTTAAAATCATGGCATCGTTATGGACAAAAATTATTCACATTAAACAAAAATTCTAACCACAATACTGAACCAAACTATTTTTTAAAGACCTTAAGACTGTCAACTATTTTCATTTTTTTCCCTCCTATAATGGTAGGGAAAAAGATTAAAACAAAGGTTTTCAATGATATAGGATCTCTGGATCAATATAATTTATTTTCAAATGCATATTAGTATCTATGTTATTAAAATAATATAGCAATTGGTTTGCATACTAAACAAAATCAGCAGCTATTTAGGCTATACTTTTTCATGAAGTTATGCTTATTTAATATCAAAGTTCACATCTAAAATGAATAATGAAGCAAAAATACTATTTTGGAAGCTTTTGGAAAACTACATTTTTATGATTAACTGAGGACTACAGAGTACCTAACTCTAAAAGAAAAGCTTTCATTTAAAAACTTCAGCTTATTTCACTTATGTCAAAGATGATGGACTCGTGTTACATATGACAAAAATTAGGCAAGTTAAAATACTAGAATCTTGCTAGACTATAAATGGTACTAGAAAGATGAAATATTGGAACTAAAGTAACTTAAGAGAGTTCAACTGTAAGATTAAGAAACCAAGGCCTGGGGAGATTAAATGATCTTTCCCCAGACAGATTCTGGTCTAAGAGAGCATCACACACAAGAAAATCTGTTTATATCCCACTCAACTCACTCTCTGTGCCTGCTGAGGTCTCTCTGGGGAGAAAAAGTACCACAGGGAAGATGAGGGATCCTGGGCTATAGGAGATAAATCACAAATCACCTGAACAAAAGGAGAGAGCAATATTTTTCCAACTAAAATCATGCAAAGACTTAACAAGGGACAGAAGGGCATGGATAGCAAGGAGCCAAAATCCTCCCGGTGAAACGAGATCGGCCTGACTGTTCAGGACTCTCTGCTGCCTTCTCTTATCTACCTCCCTCTCCACAAGAGTGATTTTCTACATAAGTCTCTCCAAAACTTTGTGGATAATCGTAATCGGTATTAAATCTGCCCCCGTTAGCAACCTGAATTCCAAAAGCACCTCAATTCCAAGCATGAGTACAAAAAACAGGCCTGGGACGAAGCTGTGTTGTGTTTTCTATCATACACCAAATAAGGAATGGTGCTTCTGAAAGAGATTCACGAGATCACTTCTCCCTTATCCGTCTCTAAGAAGCAAACTGTATTAGCAGTTATTTTCAGATACATTTCACACTCTCTCACCTCTCTCATCTTGGCTACCCTGGTCCTTGCACATGTAATCCATTCTTCAACCACCCTCCTCGTTCAAGAGAATTGCTACCAAGTCCAACAGGAATGACAATTTCTCCCACAATTGTATGTGACTCTTTCTCAAACTTCCTTTGCTTTCTGCATATTTTGACAGGTTTTATTTGGCTCTCATTAACGTGATAGCTAGTCAATCTCAAGGGAAATACTGAATACTTGTTGGAAGGACTGGTGATGAAGCTCCAGTATTTTGGTCATCTGATGTGAACTCACTGGAAAAATCTCTGATGCTGAGAAAGATTGAGGGGAGAAGAAGACAGCATCAGAGAATGAGATGGCTGCATGGCATCCTGATGCAATGGACATGAACTTGGGCAAACTTTGGGAGATGGTGAGGGACACGGAGGTCTGGTGTGCTACAGTCCATGGGATCACAAAGAGTCGGACAGAACTGGGCGACTGAACAACAATAACAACATCATGATACTAGTTTCCAAAGTTATCGATTCCATTCTACAAAATTTATGTTTCCATATGGCATTTTGTGTATCCATATCTTAGCAATCAAAAGTATTTTACAGAGTTTATGTATTCAATAATGATGCTGGGAAATATTTCATATCTTGTTATTACAGAATTTGGGCTTCCTTGGTGGCTTAGTGGTAAAGAATCCGCCTGCCAATGGAGGAGCCTCAGGAGACGCATGATCGATCCCTGGCTCGGGAAGATCCCCTGGAGAAGGAAATGGCAACCCACTCCAGTATTCTTGCCTGGAGAATCCCAGGGACAGAGGAGACTGGCAGGCTACAGTCAATGGGGTCATGAAGAGTCGGATACCACTTAGTGACTAAACAACAACAAAACCACAGCATTTACTGTGTCATTAAGGTATCTAGAAATATAAATTAATAGACCACACAATCAGGAAAGGTTAGGTCAGTGATTCTCAAAGCGTGGACCACCTGGAACAGCATCAGCATCCGATTGTAATAACTTGTCAGAAACTGAAATTCTGGTTCCCACCGCAGGTCTCACGAATTCAGAAACTCTTAAGAGTAGGGTCCAACAACCTGTACATTTTGTGTTTTAATAAAACCTCCACATGATTCCAGTGCATGCTCAAGCTTGAGAACCATCAGGCCAGGTTACGTTGCAGTAACAGAATTTCAACAGTTTGAACAACAAAAGGTTATTTCTTGCAAAAGGTACATATCAAACAAGAGTTGGCTAAGTCTCAACTACATGTCATCTTTATTTTGGACCTCAGGGTAATGGAGAAACATCTATTCAGATCTGCTGAATTGACAAAGCAGAGAAAAAAAGAATATAGGACACTGTGTTCTGACTCAAAGCTTCTGCTCAAAAGTAAACATAAATCATTTCCACTCATATTTTATTAGCCAAAGCAAATCTAAGGCTAGGCATGATGTTAATAGGTCAGTGAGTATAATGCTTCCCTAGGGAGAGACAGCAAAAGCTTTTAAACAATAACACAGCCTACCATAACAGGCCAAGCATATTACTGTTGAAGATCACGTATATTTGTTTACTATATTTAATGAAATTCAAGGCGCAATTCCCCTTTCCTCCCAAATCCTACCATCACTTAGTCTTTTACATAATAACTTCAATGTTTCATTTTAAGTATGATAATTCTTAAAATTTGTTGCTGATTTCAGAAACAGGCTTGTCTACAACATATTAATTAGTATTTTATGTATATGCATAAACATGTGTATATGCATTCTGAGCTCCTTTTTGTTCTAATTACTAAAGCGATCAGGAACAATTCACGTTGCTCAGTTATGTATCCCAAGTGCTGCATCAGTGAATAGCATATAGGCCACTCAATAATTTATGTTGAAAGAAAGAAGTCTGTATCTGTCCAGTAACTGAAAACACTACTTTTGAGTAATTATATTTCTAATTGGGTATCATGTTTCTTGGATTCATTTTTAACAGCAATTCTAAGCCTTTTAAAAATATTTAGTATCTAAAAATGTGTTTATTTTAAAATCAGCTACCCCATTATGTATTAACAACTCCCAGTATTCAGCCTTAATATAAAATTTTATTATTTTTTTCACTGATAATTTGGCACAAATTGGCACTTAGACATAAATGTGCATAAATAGGGGTCTAAAAATAAGTCTCTAATCTTTTCTGAATGAGGAGCTATTTTTTAACACCCAAATGAAATATAACAGTGACTGTAATATAAAGCTATCAAGTCCAAAAGGTGGGAATGGAAATGCTGCTATAGACATGTTTATACTGAACTAGAAATTACAACTGAAAAAAAGAGAGTTTCCAAGGGACCACTAGTGGTAAAGAATCTGCCTGCCAATGCAGGAGATGCAAGAGATGTAGGTTCAACCCCTGGGCTGGGAAGATCCCCTGGAGTAGGAAATGGCAATCTGCTTCAGTATTCTTGCCTGGGAAATCCTATGGACAGAGAAGCCTGGCAGGCTACAGTCCACAGGATGGCAAAGAGTCAGACACGACTGAGCGAATGAACACACAAAAGAGGTGAGACTATAAAGTCCATAGGTCGGGGCATTATTCACACTCATTCACGCAGTTAAATACTTCCCCAACAGTTACTCTGAGTCGACTATGTACGAGACAGGTTGTCAAGTGCTGGGGACAGCCAGGGTCCAGGTTCTCCGGGAGCTCACAACCCAGAGGGGTACACACGCAGGTGACAAGAGCGGCTGCACTGCGAGAAGCACTTTAGTACGAAGCACCCAGTGCTCCAGGGGCACGGAGGAGGGGTGTCACAGCAAGCTACGAGAAGAAAAGACATGTCTAAGAGGGCACGTGAAGGCAGAAGAGGAGGAAGAGAGCAGAGAGGGACAACCTATGTACGGCTTAGACACAGGAGAGTACCGGGTATTCTGGAACTGAAGAGGGTTAACGTGAGTGGCAAAGGAGACATGGAAACACAGGAGAGAAGGCCTTGGCACAGGCCCAACATGTCAGACCGAGTCTGAGGGATTTCCCTGGTGGTCTGGTGGTGGTCCAGACTGCAAGCTCCCGATGCAGGGGGCTTGGGCCGGTCCCTGGTCAGGGAACCAGCTCCCACATGTTGCAACTGAGAGTCCGCACGCCACAGCTGGAGACTCCATGAGCCGCAAAGGATATGAGGACCCCATGTGTCACACCGAGACCAAGCTGGCGCAGGCAAATTGATCAATTCTGAAAATGAGTTTCTCAGGGGCTCTGTATCAACCTAGAGGGGTAGGATGGCGCGGGAGATGGAGGGAGGTTCAAAAGGCAGGGGATCTATGTATACCTATGGCTGATTCATGCTGAGGTTTGACAGAAAACGGCAAAATTCTGCAAAGCAATTATCCTTCAATAAAAAATAAATTAAAAAAAAATGAGTTTAAACTTTACCTCTAAGGCAAAAGGCCCCATGTCCCAGAAAAGTGAAAGTGGCTCAGTCCTGTCTGACTCTTTGTGACCCCATGGACTATACAGTTCATGGAACTCTCCAGGCCAGAATACTGGAGTGGGTAGCCTTTCCCTTCTCCAGGGGATCTTCTCGACCCAGGAATCAAACTGGGGTCTCCTGCACCACAGATGGATTCTTTACCAACTGAGCTATCTGGGAAGACATGACCAGATCTATGTTTAACAAAGAGTGTAGCTTTCATGACTTACTATTGAATACCATCTCATTGCTTATTTTTAAACTGCAATCTCACTTAATAGCATTTGTTTGAACTTTTTAAATATCAGCTTAGGAACTGAATTCTGTTGAAAGCAACTGATATTAAAGCCATCTAAAAACTAATACTGCTCTTTAAGATAACAGATTAAATTACACATCAATTTTGAGACATTTTAATACATTCTGATAGATTAATAAATTGGTTTTAAAATGACTCTTTTCAAAACTAAATGAGGCCAAAAAGTATCAGGCTTTAAGATACTATAAAATTAAAGTAATTAATACTAGTTAAAAACCAAAAAAAAGAACCCCTCTATTCCTTGCTTTGCAATAAGGAATTTATCTAGACTCTCTCTGCCAAAGAAAGTAACCTCATTTGCAGCATCCATAACGTAGTTGTAGATATTGCTCTGTGTGCATACAATTAATAAAGTCACAGAATTCATTTACTGTGGGGAACAGAGAAGGATGCTGAAAACCAAGACTCCAATAAGGCGGACTGGATGGAAGAGGCACACACCTTCGTGTAACTAACATCACATTCAGTTCTCTTGTTGCTGTGCTCTTCTTCCCAGCCCATTCCTAATGCTGAAATTCAGACATTCAAGTGTTCCTGCCAGCGGCTGTAGTTTATTCAAACTTCTCTCCCAGGTTACAGGAAAACTGTGCTGTTTTCGAAGTGCTCTGGTATTATGAATAGGTTCCTTCACAAAGATCCCTTCTATGAGGAGGACAGGAGAAATCTTAAGTTTGATGATCCTTATGAGCCTTGTAGTTCTGATTCTGTGGATCTTTTTTTGGCAGAGTTGGGCAGGGGAAGCACGATTAGGGTACTCGTTACAGGAATAACCTGATATTTTTGAAAACTGTAGAAAAAGATGTTCGATTTTCCTTCAAGCTTTATAAGAAGTAAAATTCTACCAAGGAAGAAAATGAAAATAAAAAGGTTTTATCAAACTTTTGAAAAAACCAAGTTTTTTGAATATACACATAAAATGTGACAACAGATTTATATGCAAACAGTCATACTTATCTTAAAAACAAAACAAAATCCTCTTTAACCAGCCTAACCAAGGAACAGGGAGGAATTAAAGGTCATCCAAAACTATTGGGAAGGCCCATATTCTTTCAAAGGCTTCCACTTTAAAATACAGTTCAGTAAACAAAAACAAAGCCATCTGGAAAGTATTTCTTAGATATCGATCCTGTGACATTGATAATTTCGAAATGCAGGAGAAAGAAAACACAGCTACTCCTACTTGTGGCCAATGTTCCATTTACTTTATCAGAGCCAACAACATTAATGACTTAGAACAGTCTTAGGGTTATCATGAATTTCAGTCTTAAGGTTATCATGAATTCCAACCGAAAAGATCAGTCATTCACAAAGAGGTCAGTAGATAAATATGGCCTGATATACTGAGAGATTAATTCCTTTCCTTCTAGTGAGTATTCTCCCATTTTAGACTCCATAATTGATCAGACCAAAGACAGTCTGAGAATCTCATTTTTAATTCTGGCTCTTTCACTAAATAGTTACAAACAAGATTTTAAAGTGAAACTTATGTTTCTTATCCTTAGTTTCTCTAAATATAAAACAAAAAGATGGAATTGAATGATCCTGAGGATTCCTTAAAACTTACAAATTCTGAACAGACTACTATCTGCAAATTTTTATGATTTGCTCCAACTTGATACAGTTGCAACCTGCTTCTGGGTTCTCAAATTTAAATATAATTCAACCAATACTAAATTGATATGAAATGGGTTTAAACATTTAGTTTGAGGGGCTACTGAAGATATCTCTTTAGAGATTTTAAGTAGAAAAAATATTATAAAATTAACATTCCACCCAAAGTAAAGTACCTTCTAATACAAATGGACAAACTAAATACTAAAATGTTCAAAATTATATTTTTACCTTCAGGTAGCTTATCTATTTCTATGTGCATGCCCAGTCGCTCAGTTATGTCTGACTCTTTGCGACCCTATGGACAGCAGCCCACCAGGCTCGAAGAATCTGCCTGCAATTCAGGAGACTCGGGTTCGATCCCTGGGTTGGGAAGATACCCTGGAGAAGGGCATAGCAACCCACTCCAGTATTCCTGCCTGGAGAATCCCATGGACAGAGGAGCCTGGTGGGCTACAGTCCATGGGGTCATAAAGAGTCGGACACGACTGAGTGACTAACACTTTTACTTTTCATTAGCGAACATCCCTTGTAATTTTATATTTTCCTTTGCATATGTAAACTGAAATGCTGTTAAGTCCAAGGCAACAATATTATTTAAAATACAGCGAATAATGTTCTGTTCAGTGCCACATAATTAGGGACTCTGTGGAAGCTGGCAGTAGGGAAAGTGGGAGGAAAACTAAAATCCAAACTGTCTTGGTTTTTCTCACTGGGACTCGATGAAAAATGTATTTTGTCTTCCAACAAGTTTATATGTATGGGCTACATTTTAGGTTTTCAGTATCCTGCCGGACAAACTTCTAATACACAGAGTGATTTTTTTGGCAACAAAGCATCAAAACTCTACATTTTCAGAGTCCTTCCAGTGCCCTTTCCTAAAGCATATGGTCACCTAACAGCCAAGTCGCTGAGAGGTAGGCTTTGACCTCGTGGAGCCTGTAGCGGTTGCTAGCACTTAAATACAGGAATTTACTTTTGACTTCAAGCCATGCCTTGTTCTGCATCTCATTTTTTTTTTTTTTTTTTTCAGAAAAAAGGAAGGGGATTCAAACTCCAGAGGCAAAATTCCAAGAGGTTAAAGAGGAGGGAGAGTCTAGTGAAAACACAAAAGACAATCGCACAGCAGGACAGAAGAAAATAACAGTCTTGTGCTCAGTTTGAAATAAAATTACCCAATGTAACAGTAACACTTCACAGACTTTTTTTTAGTAGAAAAAGTGTTGGGGCCTGAACAAGGAGACAAGGGCTTCTCAAATATCCATTCATTTAAATAAAACAAAAAATGAAGGAGAGGTTAGATTTGCTCTAGAAATACAACAGATGCTTCTTAGAATTCCTGAAGGGGAAAAAAAGATTTCTTCAGAAAGCAGTGTACTTACGAATCGTATTTTATGAATGTCTTGCCTAGCCTTTTGTAATATGAGGACAGGGAGCTGAAAATGTGGTATTTATTTCTCTAGAGTCCATTCACTCCTGCTACTAATTCTACACTTGAGTCAAGACAAGACATTTGGACCTTTCGGGAAAAGTCAGAAAGGTACAAGGTAGGAAGGTGCTGGTGGAACCTGAGAGAGACTTGGTAAGAAGCAGAGCATTAAGGAGCTAATAAGTTGAGCAGTGGAGATAGGGAGGAAAGCTCTGAGACTGTTTTGAGCTAAACTCCGCCTTATTTGATAGCTCATTTCAAATAAGGCTGGACTTGCCCTGAAGGTTGCAGCATTAACTCACAATTTCACAATTAGCATTTTCCCTTTGCCTACCAGGACAGGGAGTTGTTGGCAGATAGTGGAGCTGGGCCCTGAGGGAATGTGGGAAAGAAAGTCAGATGCTGAGAAGGGCCTCATGTTTAGCACTCAGCAGCTTTCAGATTGGCAAGTTCTGCTGACATGTCTAGCTTGGGAGGGGAAGGCTTCCTGAATTACTGCCACATCCATTCCACTCACTCTAAAGACTGGTCTGGAGACCTATATTCCCCAAAACAGTACAAAATACATCTCATAAATCTCATATCTGGTATCCTTGTTTAAAAATACTGAAGTTTCATTTACTTTTGCTAGGACACTTGAGACCAACTCCATCTACACCATTAGCATAGAACTCAAATGCCCAAAGTAAACAATATTTACCAAACAATGTCTGAGGGGAAACACAGATAAACAATAAGAAGGGACCTGAATAAACTCAAAGGACAGTTAGCTAATATACCTTGTCCTCTGTTTCTTCCTCTGTAAGACAGGAGGGGGAATAATTTAAATAACATAAATGCATCTATCAAGAGCAATGCCTGGAACAAGACAGGTATTCAGTACAGGTTAAGCTACTTTCTTCTTTTCCCTAGGGTTTTTGTTGTTGCTGTTGTTTTAACAATTTACAGTTTTCTCCTTTTTCCTCCCTGGTGTTTGGAACTTATTTCTGAATCTATAATCTCAGCCTTTAAAAATCTATGTGCAGATTCCAAAGGGTGATATCCATTTTGTGAACAATATTGTGTATTTGTTCTATTTTTCTTTATAACCATAGTCTTTTAGAAAAACTAAACACTGGTAGAACCACAAATATCAATGAACGAGGGAATGAAAAGATCTAAAAGGATAATAAAAATAAACAGCAAGGAATAAAGGATCCCAGGAAAGGACAGTACCCACGAAGTCAGTTACGGTCAAGAAGATTAAAAAGACCTCTGACTAACAACGTGGGAAGGTAATAACAGCATCTATATGGTGTTTCATTTGATCCTCACAACATTCATTTTACAGATAAAAAGACTGAGGTGCAGAAAGTAATCTTGTCCAAGACTGTTCAGCTAATAAATTATTAAGAGAAGGAACTAGAATGAGAATCGAAAACTTCTAAATCTAAGACTTTATGCAGCTCAACATAATCACAAAAGTAACTACAGCTTGCTTATAAGTGACTTTCTAAAGATTAAAATTAATAGAGTGGTAAAATGATGCGTGGTACAACTTTCTTTTCTTCATCGATATTAGAATCATGAAAACCTGACAGAAATCCATAGTAAGTTAATGTCACCATACTGTAGTTCTAGGGAGCTCCAGGGAGTTGATATTGATCAACTGAACCCAATAAGACTGAAATTAGCAACATATATTTTAGTCCTGGCATATAATTTTGAAGAGGGCTTTTCTTCTAAGGATTATAGTTAAGAAGGAAGCAATCATAAGTGAAATTTTAAAAATAAACTGATAGGTCACCTGATACAAGAAAAGTATTTTAAAGCTGAGAATCCACCTAGAAGAAACCAAATTGAGACTTTTACAGATGTTTCTTCAGGTGCATATAATCTGAACCAGAGAAAAACCAAAGTTCTTGTTAAAAAAAGAAAATCAACATAAATCTGTAGTCTAGGAATAATGACAACTAATACTTTTTCAGAAAATGTTATTTTTAAGAACTTTTTTTAAGTTTATGGGATTGTGAAGAAGGCTATTAAACAATTTTAATAATAAACAGAAGAGTCTGACAAGTCATATAAATCAAAACTAGATGTGAAAGTGTTTACATGTTGGTGAATAAAATTAAAAAGGAAAAATTAATGGAAAGACTTAGGATATGACCATAAATCATAATTTACCACAAATTATATGGTAAATGTGAATAGGAATCTATCTCCTCACATTAAGGGGTTGTAACTTCTAAATAAGAAGTTCTAAAGGAAAAGTTCTGTTGTAAGCTGTAGGACAGCCTACTGAGTTCTCCTGATTCGGCTAATCAAAAAGTCTGAGTAATTTTTAGAACAATGTAATTCTTCCTTAAAACTAGCTGTTTTTAAGACCAATTTTGGAGTTTATAATCCTATCAATACAAAAATTCAAGCATAAACAGTGATTTTTAACATACAAATCTAAGTAAATTTTCTTAGAAACTTAGAAAAACAAAGAATTTAAACTGCTTAAGACTCAGATAGGCATCTTAACCAGAACTGTCTTTCCAGTCTAGATGCTATCTGAAATCTAGAGGTCCAAGAGAAAAACCTCAAACAGCTGGAATCCAGCTTAGATACACAGAATCAATCACCTCTGACTGCAGCCCACTCTGAAAAGCTCTCACTGGGTTTCCACAAGCAACAAGACAAACAGAACAGAGAAGGTCAACACTAGTGAACTGGGTTTACTAATTGTGCAGCAGAAGGAAAAATACAAAAGCGACAAAAGACAGACCAGAACTCTGTGAGATCCATGACCATCTATTCAAGATCTTTGACCCTTATGGTCAGAATTTTGTTCCTTATATACTTGTGAAATAAAGATACAGAAGGTTTTCTCATTCTAGTTCAGTCTTAAATCATTCATTGAAAATTTAAGTCATTTAGAATGCGTCAGTTGATAGAGTGTGTATAATGAAGAAGTCAGGTAAATATTCATATTCAGACCTTTAAAACAGAGTAGATTCTTTAAAAGAGTAGATTCTTAATCTCCCCTGAAAGTAAACAAGGCTTTACTTGGCTACCCTATATTCCAGAGCGCACGGTCTTACAGGAAAACAGAGTATTGATCATGACACTTAGTTTCATGTATTATTTTTGAAATGTACACCATATATAAAATTCTCTACATTCATGAAAAGTTTTTATGTATCACCAAAAACAATCATGAAATCTAAGCTGTGAATTAAATACACAGTAAGCTTAGAAAACTGTTTGCAGTTTACTGTTACCTTCAGTGGGAAGAAAATGCCTTTCCAATGAAACATGTTTTCTTCCAAAGGCAGTAAGGCATGCTACTATCCAGAATAAAAGACCACAAGTCCCAGTTTGTATGGCCACATGACTGACCTCTGAGCAATGAAAGGAGAGCAGAAGTGTTGTGTGAGGCTGGGAGGAATCTCTTTTTCTATTTCTGGTCATTTACTTTCCTCTGGTCTGTAAGACAGATACAAAGGCTGGAGTTCTTACAGCCACCTTAGTACAGGAAGTGATCTTAAGAATGAAGTTTAGATACCCCCCTGGTAGCCCAGTGACCAAGATTCAGTGCTCCCAAGGCACGGGGCCTAGGTTTGGTCACAGTCAGGGAACTAGATCCCACATGCCACAACTAAAGGAGAACAAAAAGAAAACAAAAATATCACGCATGCCAGCAGCCAAATAATTATTTTTTTTTAAAAAAAAGAAAAAAGAATGAAGTTTATTCAGAAGGGTGGCGAAAGACTGAGCAAAGACCACAACGACTTTGGAGTTACCATATCAGCCCTGTACCGCCCACCTGGAGTCCTCTTTATGTAAGAAATAAATTTATCTCATGTTTAAGCCACTGTATTTTGAGTTTTTCAGTCCTAAGCACTGAAACCAATTTTAAGTAATCCATGTGACTGAGAAAATAAGAAACAGAACACAAGAAAGAAAACATTTTCTTTTGTATGGGTGATATTCTTCCTAAGACCACGCTAAACCAGTTTAGCATAATGGTTGGCAGCATCCAGGTCCTGGTCTGACTTTGCCACCTACACCAGTGACTTAATTAACCCTCTCTCTACCTCAGCTTTAGGCTTCCCAGGTGGCTCAATGGTAAAGAATCTGCCTGCCAATGTAGGAGATGCCAGTTTGATCCCTGGGTTGGGAAGATTCCCTGAAGAAGGATCTTCTCAAACATATACAAGGTCCAACATCGTAATATGGGCTCAGCTAAATATATCTGCTTAATAATAGGCAATTTATTCCACTAGGAAATTTTGGAAACATATTTCCAAGAGAGGATAATGACATTGTTTGATAAGAAAACAATTTTTATTTTGTTTTACCACCTTATAGGTTAAATGAATCATTAAAGAGAAAGCCATATTAGTAACTTTTCACACTAGTAGTTTATTAATGTGATCATACTATCATTAACTCAAAGCATATAAAACTTTGAGGTATTTTCTTTAAGCAGCATCAGACACTTAGGGAAATTTAATTTCAATGTGTCCATCGATCAATTTACCACATTAAAAAACAGAATTCTTTTGTATTGGGGTATAGCCAATCAACAAAGCTGTGACAGTGTCAGGTGAACAGCGAAGGGACTCAGCCACGCACGTACAAGTGTCCATCCCCTTGGCAAGCAATTCTCAGAGACAGCATCAAGAACCATGACTCTCACAGGAAAGCCAACCAATCCAGCACCCACGCTCTGAGCCACCTCCTCCAATGGCTCTTACCCGCCGGGAGGCAAGACTCCTCTGTCCTAGTCACCCAGGGCTGATGCCAGAGCGCCGGAGACCACCCTGCAGCCCAGGGCCCCCGACATTATTCAAACCAGTCAGTGCTTTGCTGTCTCCCTGCCTCTACAGTACAAGCTCTGCCCCCCCTCTCCCCTCACCCCAGCCCCTGGGCCTCCGTGGGGCCCTGGGCGGCTTATCTTCTCTCATACTGCTGACCCATTCCCCACCCCTGTCCATACACACAATTCCCCACTGAACTCTGGGGATAAAACTTAACAGGTCACAGAATCCTATTTGTATATTGCTTTTTTCATGCTAGCAGAGGATGGTGTCATTATAGCATCGCAATTTGACTGTTTTGTAATGATTTTACCAGTTAAGAGTTTGATATGTATTTTTTTTTCCTATTTAATCAGAAGGGCAGGTTTGAATATAAGTCAATGGAGATAAACTCAAAAATCATGCTTTTTCCTATTTAGAGGTAGGCAGTGTGTTTTCACATTCATAAAATGTAGATGATTCCTCTGGCTTTCCTTTTATTTCCTGAGTTCAAATCAGAATTCAAGGTGTAATAACAATATTTGACATTTCTTGTTGCTTAAGCGACACCGGATTTCAGCGTTGTGATGTTTACTTCATGTATTCTTGTACCGTTTACTTTCTTTCACTGGAAATGTCTATCTAACATGTGGCATTTGTTGTAACTAAAGCATTGTAAATGTCCTTTAATAAATAATTGTACCCCCCCAAAAAAAAAAAACAGAATTCTATAGTCCTTAGACAGTAGATGTTTCACCTGACTTATAACTTTTGCACTGCTTTCACTCACAGTACTGTTTCTATTACCCATCGTGGTACACTCTTGACCTCATTCTATTGATACTGAGATTATTAAAATCTATCTCTAACAGGTATATTCCATTCCAAACACCAATACACACACAAACCAAAAGGGATATGCACATAATACTAATGTTTCAGTCAGCTTGTATTACTGTTCAATCAATAAACCACCTTTACTGAGTACATATTACATGTTTTACCTTGCCTATAATCTTAACCCCATTTGGAAAACGTGTTTTGTTTTTTTGTTGTTGTTGTTGCCTCTCTGCCTTCAGTAAAAAAACTAGGTGTTCCTTAAAGACACACATGTCCTGCAGCCGTCTCAGGGAAAGCTGCTTGTTGACTTACAATTTTCTTCCCTAGTCACTATTTTTAGCTTTATTCTATTATTCTCAATTCATTAGTATACATCTTGATCATTTAAGATTCTTGCCTTTCAGTCATAACACCCCCATGCCTCCTCGTCACTGCTGTATTTACCACCCTCTCTGTCATTCTCCTTTATTTATCAGAGGCCTTAGAACTTAACTTGAAGCCCTTCTCTCAACTCCAAATCCTTCCATTATTCGGGATGACTTCAACATTCACATGTGTGATCCATGTGAATGAACGTGCCCTTTTCAATCCAGTAAGTAACTCCACCTCACTCCCGCAATCTGCTTCCAAAGTCACTACAATAATCTTGCCATCCTAACTGCTCAGGAATTTACTCAAGCAGTTTACCTTATTTCCACCTTCTCCTTTACTTCGAATTCTCTTGATGAATCACTCCCACCATGAAGGGGTCTTTAGGCCTGCTAAGAGACTTCCAATTCATTAGTTTCATATTTCTTCCCATTTATCAGTGCTTTCTTTCATCATGAGCCTCCTTATCCAGCCTAACTTCTATGACATTAGGAAGCACTCTACCACCCTAAGTTCCTTTTCCATCAGTCCTTGCATCAGCTCCATTGGCAAAACTGCAACCATACACGCAACTACCTATTTTCTCCACAACTATAATGAAGCAAGTGTGCGATGCTAGGGAAAGGTACGCTACAAAATATGGTCAGCATGCCCAAACGCATCCTGAACACAGCCCAGCAATCCTACCCTCTTATTCTAATCTACACAAAACAAATACTGCAAATCCTCTGAATTCTATCCAAGCCTTTGGCTCCCCATCCTTAGTCTCATCCAAGATCGTACCTTCTACTTTACTGAGAAACAAAGTAGCTAACAGACATGATTTTCCAATAGGAAGCTGAGGAGCTTCAAGTCTGCCCGCTTCTGTCCTGCCCCATTTTCTATTTCTTTCCTCCTATTACACATGAACATGGGGTAAGCTGTTTACAGTGAGAATACAGAGAGAGACAAGAAGAGAGCCTAAAGCCAATCTTTGAAGAATTCCAAAATTTGATGGCTGAGTAAAAGAGAATGAAGCTTCAAATCAAACCACAAATTTTGTACTAAAATCAAACCAGCTACATTGTGTGTGTGTGTGTTTGTGTGTGTATTCACACATTTCAACTACATTTTGTGTGCATATATACATTCACAAACATACACACACATATATACATATATTTATACAAGAAGTTGGTTTTGAAGGCAAACAGAACTCTAGGGTTTTCCAACAATATGAAATGCTAGTCCTTTGATAGATGAAATTTAGCAATGTTATTGTTACCAAGGTCAAAAGAAATCTCCCCTGTGGAAATGAAATAATCTACTTAACTGAATTTTACTAGCCCAGGGTGGGGGAGAAACATGAAATTATTACCCTTTGCAGACATAAAACTTTCTCCTTGGAACAAAGATAGCTCTCGCTCATCAAGAACATATGTAGATTTAAGATCTTTAAATATAAACAGTAGGCTTCAGGCTTGGGTGGTCTGTGTTATGTCCAATAATATATGAATTGGCCTAGTCTCAAAATAAATATTTCCTTTTTCATTACTCTAAGTCATGTTAAAGATTTGATCTTTGTGTTCAAAAACAGAAAGGTTTTCAATACAAATTTTTTGGCTAAAAGTCGATATATTCAATAGATAGTTCAGGACACTATCCCTAATTAAATGAATATAAAAAGATCTTAAACAATTTTCTCTGTATCGAAGGAACACTCTGAGTAAACTGGGAAGATGCTTAATGAAAATAAATCCTCTTTATGCATACAATGATACTTTTTGTATAGTGTTTTATAAAGAGCTATGACCCAGGGAATGAAATGAACATATAATACCCTAAGCTCCTACTTTCCCTCAGATATATTTGTCACAGTATACAAGTCATCTAAAAACTGGCTTAAAGGTGAACATGTCTTTCATTTTCTTTAAATATTATATCAAAATGATAGCTGATTAGGTGAAATCTGTTTTAAAATACACGTATTTTTACAAATGATACATACCAACCATTTTCAAGAAGTCTTCAGATCCTTATCAAAATTTGGTGTGAGTAAAAGAAAAAGTAGCACTCAAATAAAAGGAGACGTTTCCTTTTTTGGAAGACTAGGGGGAGAAAGCACTGAAGAGTGACCTGCCCCATTCACATATAATAGAGCAGAATGGCTTCATGGGGCCACCCAAAGAACAGGGCGCATTCTTCGTGCCTGAGAGGAACTTGGTCTGACGCAGGATTTGTTTCCATACCTGCTTAATGAGTGGGCCAGAAAACATTCGAAAGTCACAACAAAGGCATATCATCAGAGGATCAAGATTCCAATATCTCTATGACCAGATGTGTAGAACTAAAAACCTTGGCTTCTAGCTGGGTTTCTTGCTTGTGGTCTATAAGATGAGCATTAAGTATTGCTTGTTCTAGCTCTAACCTTCCTCCATCTAAAAGAGCTGACCCAAGTGTGAAACACTTTCTCTATGGGGAGTTAATGGACATTACGAAGAAATGTTTTAGCTGCGACTGGCTGTTTTCCAGATAGTATATATGGACTCAGATGGCCACTCGCCTCTTACATAATTAGATTCTCAACAACTGCAGTTGTTGAATACCAACGACACTTCTTTCTCTATACAATTAATATGATACTTTTTATATTATTATCTAAATGAAAGAAAACTTCGCACTAGTAAAACTCTTAATACTACAGCCCTCCTAATTGAGGATTTGTGACAGACGCCGTAGCCATTTTATAACTGTACAGGTCGTTATTGTTTTGGGGATGGGGGGGAAAGCTGCACGTCATAATACTGAAGAAGGCAAGACACAGTTTGAGTTTCAATCAAAACATTGTGCAGCTGTTAAATACGTTAAGTCTAAACAGACAGACATCTAATATGTTAAAGGGGGGAAAATACATGTTTAAGAAAAAACTATATGATTTAAAAAAAGAGAATGGGAAATAAAGAACACATGTTAAATTATTCTAGTTGAAATATGAAAACAGAGCATTTCTTTTCTCTTCTATTGTAAGACATTAACAGAAAAGCCATGAGCATGTGATACAAGAAATCTTTCATGTACTTGTAGTAAACTTTGAAGGTTATCACTTAAATGTTAGCGACTGCTTTATAAAGCAAATATCTCGTCAACCCTGGGATTTGTCCATGTGGGAAGAACATACATTTTCCATTGCCAACTTCTTAAAAAATAGCACTCTTTAATATTTCTGTTACTCATACTCCTTATTCTACTATGATACAAAATATTGGATTTATCATTAAAACAATAACTTACATTGTAAATCAATTATCTTCTAAATAAAAATAATAACTTGATAATTAGCATTTTATTACAATGTTATTTCAAATGGATCAAAATTCTGGATAATATACTGTTATTTCATACATTAATTCAAATAACCTTAATTACTCAAGAACGCAACGCTCTGATTATGACATGGCCTCACTCAGTCACAGTACGAAATCTAATTCTTATATAGTATGAAACTCATGAAAAATAATATAAGCTTATTCCACCATAAGGACTATTTCTAAAACTAAACTAAGAGCTTGTTTTTAAAACTTCTTTATATTGCTATCTATCACCAAAGATGCTACAACTATGCATTACTAAATCTTCAAATTTTGTCCTGTCTACAAAATTAGTAATATATGTGCAAATTCTCCTTACATAGATTAGACAAATTAGCAATTGTGGGATTTTTTCCACTGCTGCTCCAATTTCAGGTGATTATTGCTTCTCTTCTCATGTGGCAAAAATATTCAGGGAGGCCTAAGCAAGGAACCAAGAATTTTTCAAATTTAAGACAATGAACAAAATTGGACTTGATAAGATCAATTTGCTTCATCAACAACTTTGTGTTATCAGATGAGCATGAGGCAAACAGCATTTTCACAACTGAATTTACTAGAAGATTTCTAGTCTAATACTTACTCATTCAGATAAGAGACTATGTACAAGAAATATCTTGTAGTATTAAAGATGCAGAGTTTATATATAAAATATGAACCTGATAACTATACTACTGGATAATTAATGAGGAAACTCAATCTAATCTGTTGTACACCGAGGGCCTATACCACAGAAGGACAGAGGGGCCCATTTGATGGCATGCTTCAGTAGGTCTTTGGAATAAAAAGAGCTCATGCCATTCAAGAAACTCATCGTGTGAGTTTATGTGATATTAAGGAAAAGAAAGGGATTTATATAAAAGGATACTATCCACAAGAAAAACAATCATGTTATTACTTTCTAAAATTATGTAGAAAAAGGAAGGACTTAATAATGCATCAGCATCACCTTTCTCAACAAATGCAACATACACATCCTACTGTATATAACACAGATAACCAACAACGGCCTACTGTATAGCACAGGGAACTATACTCAGCATTTTGTAATAACCTATAAGAGAAAAGAATCTGAAAAAAGTATATATATATATATACACATATATATATATCTCACTTTCTGTACACTGGAAACTAACACAACATTGTAAATCTGTGTGAGTGTTAGTCACACAGATTAGTCGTGTCTGACTCTTTGTGACCCCACAGACTGCAGCCCACCAGGCTCCTCTGTCCATGGCATTCTCCAGGCAAGAATACTGGAGTGGGGTGCCATCCCCTTCTCCAGGTGAATCTTCCCGACCCAGAGATCAAACCTGGGGCTCCTGCATTACAGGCAGATTCTTTACCATCTGAGATTCTTCCCTGAGCCATCAAGGAAGCCCTTGTAAGTCAATTATATATCAATTTTTAAAATGCAGTTAACAAGAGGGGATAGAAAGTCCAATATTTTTTGCATCTTTCAGACTGTAGTCATATAGCTAAGCATTCAATGTGTCATCCTACATACATAATCTTTATATCATCAGTAAGTATTATCCTGCCCATCTTATGGGCAAGAAAACCAAAGGGATTAAAGAAGTTGCTCAAGATCAAGCAGCCATTGGCAAGTGGTATTTGTTGCTGTTTAGTCACTAAATCCTGTCTGACTCTTTGTAACCCCATGGACTGCAGTACATTTCCATAACTATGGGCAGACTGTTCCCATCAATTGATCTGCTTTCTCTTCCAATTTCCACAGCATGCAAAGGAGATGCTCAGACAGGTAACCATAAGCCACAGGAGTCATTTAAGTGGCAACAACTTGTCGAGTGTTATGAAATTCCATTAATCTTCAGTTTCTAACCTTCTTTTTACCTTTCTCTCAGGGCCTCTGGTACTCATGGTGTTAAACATGAGCCATTATCAAGTCTGATGTGCTCTATACTAGAGGAAACCCAGAAGTTTTAACTGCCTAACAATGCCCCTTCTCCTCCCCAGTGTCACTCCACATGCGCACTCATTAAGAATATAACTACTACCCAGCAATACCACTACTTGGCATATACCATAAGGAAACCATAATTGAAAACAACACATGTACTCCAGTGTTCGTTGCAGCACTATTTCTAATAGCTAGAACATGGAAGCAACCTAGATGTCCACTGGCGAATGAATGGATAAGGAAGTTGTGCTACATATATGCAAGAGAATATTACTCGGCCATAAAAAGGAATGCATTTGAGTCAGTCCTAATGAGGTGGATAGGGCCTATTATACAGAGCAAAGTGAGTCAGAAAGAGAAAGACAAATGTGTATTAACACATATATATGGAATCTAGAGAGTACCAACGATCCTACTTGTATGGCAGCAAAGGGGACACAGACATAAAGAAAAGACTTGGATACAGTGGGAGAAGGAGAAGGTGGCATGATTTGAGAGAAGAGCACTGAAACATATATATTACCATATGTAAAACAGATGGCAGCAATGTGATGCATGCTCTGTGACACCCTGGAGGGGCGGGGTGGGGAGGAAGGGTGGCGGGGGGCTTAGGAGGGGGGACACATGTATGCCTATGGCTGCTTCACGCTGATGTATGGCAGAGGCTATCACAATATTGTAAAGTAATTAGACTCCAATTAAATAAATGAAAAAAATAAGAATTTAACTACTAGATCCCAAAATGCCTTTTAAGCATCACTTTCTCACAAAATATATTCTATTTTCAAAGGCCATGGTGTTCAAGATTGATTTTGAGGTAAAAAAACTAAGATAAACAATTTGTGTTTTCTAAAGGTCAAATCTCCATTTACAATAGGTAAAAGACTGTGTTTTATTCACATAAAGAACTGTGAACAATTTCTGAGTAGTCCTGTATCATTCAGAGCATGGCTCCATAACAGTAAGGAACAGCCTCCAGATCTCACTGGTATAACACAGTAACAATTTATTTGCACCTCACCACGAGGTCAACAAGAGGACTACTCTCACTCAGTCTGCAGAGAACCAGGCTGGCGGATACCCCACCTCGACGTACTTCCTCAATCAGTGAGGCAGAAAGAGAGGCTGGGGCAGCCGACACAGGGCCTCTTAAAGCTTCTGCCCGGAAGTGACATACGCCACGCTAGTTCTTATTCCTTCGACCAAAGACAGTTACAGGCAGCCCCAAGAGTCAGAGAAGTTACCTCTAGCATGGGCCCCAAGGTGGGTGTGGAACGGGGGTGGGCGGGAGCAATCTGAAAATAAGTGGCACTTAGCACAATGACTATCAAAATATAACAGGTAATTTTTCACAGCTGACACAGAATATCTTCCTTAACAGAACTGGCACAATTTCCACAAAGGACTGAGTATTTACTCGAAGTCAGACACACACAAGGGTCTTACAAGCATTGTCTCCAATCCCCAACCAATACCACCAGCAGAAGAGGCATTATTGGTATTGAATGAAGTAGCAGGCTCCAAGAGACTAAATAAATTGCTCAAAGCTACACAACTAGTTAAATGGTGAAAGTGTAACGTGAATTCCAGATTAGCCTAATTCTAAAGCTTGCCTCACTACACTATGAAATTGCCAATCTTATGTTCCTGGTGCTATTAAAAAAAAAAAGAGTTTAAGGTTACACTTCTAATTCAAACTAAAATGACAGCATGGATGATCAGAAATTACCGATACAGACATAAATAGTGGAAAAGAGATACCAATCCCCAAAACGTCATTTCCACGACATTACTGAGGGGTGGATGGGGGTGGTGGTACACAGGGAAGAAGTCCCTGGACTACAACTGCATTAACTAACACAAATTAATATGTCTAAGAAAAAATCAAAGGAAAAAAGCCTCCTTTTATCTGCTATCAATGAAAAGTAGTAAGTCATATTCCCTTTAAAAAAGCTCAATTAACTGGTGAATTGTGTTGTCTATATCTTGACAGTTTTGAACATAGTTTATATCCTCTTTATCAAAGAAACGAGAAGAACAAAAGACTATACACTCCAAAAATTGAAAAATTTTCATAGTTTTGGCCTGCAAGAGTAGGTTATCTATTTTTCTTAAAGTATCAAGATTAACTTTAAAAAATTTTTAAAAGAAGAAACAAAAGGTAAAATGTACGACAGGTATGCACGATATCAAATTAAATTTGAGATGAATGACAATTAATTGTTAGATAATCTTTTCCAATGAAATGAAAGAAAAAAGGTATTATCACATAGTGGCAACCCAGGCCAGTCTGTCTCCACAAAACAATCTAGCCTGTTTGGTGTTTGAAAATACAGTATTTGATGTAACACCGTTTCAAGTCTGTCACAAACAACAAAAAAACTCAACATAAACATCCTAAATCCTCAAACAAAAGTTCTAGTCCAAATGCTCTGCTGTCAACGAAATGTACTAAGCTTACAGCATCAGGTTAAATCAAGTCTGAACAGAACCTATGAGCTGTCAATAAGCTATTTAGTTCCTTTACTACATCTGGAGTATTACAAAGGGCCAACAATGAGGTAGACATAATTAACACCAGCTCCTCTAAACATAATTCAGGATGTCTCACTTGAAAAGCCTGAGGTAATATAACTGTAAAATACTTTTTTTTCAATTGAATGTTGCTTATTACATTCTCACCAAATCTTTCATGTTACAAAAGGCTGAGGTTTAGTGGTTTTTTCTTTCTATACACTATTACAATTTACTTGTAGAATAGAATTTCTGCATGAGAAAATCTGGATTAATATACCATATTATATATATATTTAAAATAATATTAAATTGTTTTTAAATATCATTAGACAGAAAAACAGACTCCTGTGTGTGAGTGCATTTTGCCTTCGAAGAATTATGACAAATACAGGAAAATATTTTAAAGCATAAATAATTGGAGGACTTCTTTGTCATCTATTTGGATGTGAATTTTAGCTCCATATTTGATAGGATTGCCTAATTTTTTAAGCCTCAGTTTCTTCATTGGTAAGTTAGGACTACAAATAATACCTCTTCACGCTCTACTGAGGAAAATAATGCACATGAAGTGTTTAACCTGGCACACAGTAAGGTCTCAATAAATATTAGCTGCTTTAGTTGCTACTACCTTGATTATCCTTTTAAAGGACAGATCAAATTTTCACAAAATGTCTTTTTCATTTTTTGAACTCCTATGGTTTTCAATTGCCTATTCTTTCATTTGGTACCAAACACATATAACCATTTATTTTTTGCTAGTATGTGTCTATAAGGAACACAGATTACCATGTTTCCCACATATGCTGAAGAAGTGTCCCACAGAAATTCTTGTGCTCTGACTGATGACTGATAGTCATAAGATTGAAGTTGTAACAATTACAATAATAAGAGTTAACATTTATTCTTTAATTATTATCCACCAAGTCATTCAATAATTCAAGGCCTTATTATCAATCCTATCTTAACACAGCAAAGAACTGAGGCAAAGGGAAGATATACAACTTGTCCAGGTTCACACAGCGAGTAAGTGACGTCAAATCTAAAGAAACAGACTCCAGTTCCTTTATTCCTAACCCCCTAAATGAGCCAGACATTTGCAAAGACCTTATAAGCTATCTTAAAGAGTTTAGACCTTTACTCTGAAGGCAAGACACTCATTGAATGGCTTTGAAGTGGAAGCATGGGACTGGAACACTCTGGTTATAGCTGAGAGATAGTATTTGTGTGCGGACCTATGGGAAGGCAGCTGCGGTAACCAGGGCAACAGAGGCCTGGATAATGGAGCAGAGCACCAGCATTGGGCACAGAGGGAGCAGGGATTCAAGATATACTGAGGAGGTGAAATAGGTAATTCTCTGTGATTAAATATTTATGTGATTCAAAAGGTGAAATTTGAGATGATGGCCAAATTTCCACCTGGGGCCAAATGGGTTAGTGACATTTGCATTCACAAAATTGAATGTTGGAGGAAAAATACAGTTAGATGGAGAAGGGGTTTAGGAAAAGGGCTGAGGCAAAGACAGTACATTCAATTTTGGAGACATTTATTTGAAGGGCAGTGAACAACCAGGGAAGCAGTTTAATATATGGACCTGAAACTCAGGAGAAATCTGAGCTACAGAGCCAGATTAGGGGGGTTATCAGTATAGAAACGGTCACTGAAGCCACAGAAATATGTAATATTACCCACAGAGTATATAAAAAGTAAGACAAGCTGAGGTCCTGGAAAAGAGCAGTGAATATATAAATGCTTAAGGGAATATACAGTTTTAAAAGAGAAGAGTGAAAAGGAGATGAAGGAGTAACTAAAGAGTAGGCAAAGTATGAAGAAAACGGGATTTCAGGGAAACCAAGGAAAAGAGTGCTTTAAGAGGCAAGAAGTGGGCAACAACGTCATAAGCTGGTGACAGATCCTACAAGATAAAAACACCAAGCATCCATTAGGTCTGGTTACAGGGTGTCTTTGATGATCACAGTGAGATCTATTTCAGAGGCAAAATGCCGTGGAAATGGGATTACGGTAGCACATGATAAGACCAAACAGCAAATGCAGGCAACTGATTTGAGAAATTTGGCTGGAAGGAACAAAGAAATAAGGTACTAAAGGAAAGGGTTCTTTTTCCCTCTCCTTCACATTCTTCCTCCCCCTTCCTTTCTTTCTAACATGTAAACACAGTTCTAAGCATTCCAACTTCTGAGATTTTGCTGACGCTATCAACTATATTTGCATTACTGTCTTCATCACCAAGCTCTTGATCTCTTGTGTTTAAATTCTATTACTCTTTCAAGTTTTATTAATCTTCCAAGATGCTACTCATTAGGGAAACATTCACTACACTTCCTAGTTAAACTAATCAGTAGGCTTTGGTAATTGTAAGAATCTGCTATAGTCTGGATGTTTTTATCCCCGACCCCCTGCCAACCAAATTCATATGTTAGACTCCTAACTTCCTAGGTGACGCATTAGGAGGTGGAGCCTTTGGGAATCGATTAGGTTGTAGGGCAGAGCCCTCGTGAATGGGATTAGTGTCCTTAGCAAAGGGGCCCCAGGCGGAGCCTTTGTGTCTCACACCTTGTGAAAACACAGCAAGACAGCACCATCTACGCCCTAGGAAGCAAGGCCTCACCAGATACCCAGTCCACTGGTCTCAAACTTTTCAGCCTTCAGAACTCTTTGAGAAATGAATGTCTGTTGTTTACAAATTACCTAATCTGTGAATTCTGTTAAAGTAGCTTGAACAGAGTAAGCCATTTATACATAAATTACTTTACTATGTCATAACGTAGTGGCACACACAGAGTGCAACACACAGGAAGGGCACTGTGATTAGTTTTAACAAGGGAGTGGAGCGAATGTTTCCCTCATGAGTGGCATCTTGGAAGGTTAACAAAACTTGAAAGATTAACAGAATTTATAGCACTGCACATAGTAAATACTCTATAATAAATATTTTCTGAATGAAAAAAATTAACCACTAACTATGTTATCACCATAGCAGACAGAAAAATGAAAGAGAAAAAAGAACATGACAGAACTGAGAACACAGTGCCCATCCAAACTTCCATTACACGGCCTGTGGTGATGAGGTGAGCTGCGTGGTATTACGAAAAAGGGATTTGCCTCTCACCTCCCACCTCCTGGTGAGGCACCACAGTGTAGAACGAAGCTTCCAAACAGGTGTGCCTGCCACAAATGACTGAACAACAAGACTAGGTCCCAATCCCCTCCAATCTTGGGCTTCACATCCTGGGGATGCCAGGGAGATCTTCGGGGTCCCCAGAGCCTCAGGCTGCATTGTCTCCAGCTATAAGCAGTCTCAGTCATTTCCCTCACGATGCTGAAAAGACACACACTACCATTTTCTACGTATGGCATGGTGTCACAAAGGTTGGGAAGTACTGGCCAAGTCAGCTTGACCAAGAAATGAGGAGAACAGGCTCTGAGGTTACAGACATCCCAACTCAAACCTAAGCTCTGTTGCTTCCAAGTGTACAGTCCCTGGCAAGTCACTTAACCTCTCAGGCTGTTTCCTCACCCAACTCTGTCTATAAAGCACGCAGTGCAGTGCCTAGTGCATAGTAAACACTCAGTGAGTATTAGCCAGCTATTACTATTTTTTTTTCCATCAAAGTCTCACTATTCACAGATTTCTCCAACTGCAATAAAGGGACAGACTGGCTCTGAAACTATGAGAGACCCAGGCTAGTATGGTGGGTTTACTTGGTTATATTTTTGGCCATGCCACCCGGCTTCTAGGACCTTAGTTCCCTGACAAGGGATGGAACCCAGGCCCCTGGCCGTGAACACATCAAGTTCTAACCACTGGATTGCCAGAGAATTCTCCAGCCTGGTGGATTTTCTTTAAATCACAGGAGCTTGTATGCGATTCCCATGTAAAATTCTTAATATGTGACTCCTTCAAAACTGATGACATTTATATAAATATCTCTTCTTCGGATTCATCACAACCATCTCTCTCACTACTGTGTTATTAGCTCTTTCCATAAAAGTGGAACCCTTTTCCCAATTATGCTACATACCCAGAAATCTGACTTTCTGCATAACATTTCCTACAGAAAAGTATTACAGATGTGTGAGAATACAGACAGGGTCAACTTAGCGTACATTAGCATTTAAAAATTACTGTATGCTCCAAATAAAATTGAGCACTTTGCAAGTACGGTGTGCCTAAAATGCGCCTGCTTCACACTCTCACTTTGTAGATGATCCTTACAGAGAAGACCTGACTGACAGGTGAGAATGGGGAGAAGACGCTGCAAAGAAGAGAGATTCGGAGGCTAAACCAAAGGTTCACCAGCCAAGAACAGGGAGCATAGTCAGATTTGTAGGGTTAGAAATGGGGCAAGAGGTCAAGATCCAGGGCGGATCTGGACATTTTTAACCAGTAAAAACAGTTAAGTCCAAAGGAATTACTACTTGGAAAGAATTTCCAGACAAAACAGAACTTATACAAGGTACATATAATCTGCCTAATATCTATTTAATTCATGTATAGAACAAGAAGAGATAATATTGGACTCTTGGAATGACATTAAGCAGAGCAGAATTAAAACGTATTCAGTAAGCTAAAAAAGCGACTTGTGAGGAGATAATGTTTTAGACACACAATAAAATTCTAGTCAATCTCTTTTATGACAACAGCTGTTCAAAACATTCCAATTTCTGCTTCATGTCAGAGTTTCATATTTCAATTGTAGCTTACTATTGCTGTGGCAAATTTGATTTGAAAAATAAGAATGTAAAACCTACATTCTGTAATAGGGTTTCAGACTCATCTTATGAATTTCTAAGTGCTTCACAGCTTTAAAGAACATAACCCCCTTTTACAAATCTCTTTGGAAATCTAGTCTATTTTTTCCCAACAAAATGAACTTCAGTACTATAGAAACAAAATAGTATCCTCAAAGGTGATAAACATAGATTAAAATTTAAGATGTTTCTGATTTCCTACATGAAATTAATATATCTTAAATTTAGAAGATTGAATTTAAATGACAATTGAATATATTCAGTGAGTTTAAGCCTGTAAATACACCGCAGAGTTTAAATAATTGAAAAAAAAAAATCCTTGATTTGTACAAACTGCTCTTTTAAATAAAGTGTCAACATATATCTATTTATGTTTCATAAAGGCAGCAGTGATTGAATCACGATAAAAGATAAGAGATGATTATAAATATGTACTAACATAGAGCTTTTTCCTCTCAAGAAATTATTAACAATGTATAAGGAAGTACTAACATAAATTTAACTCCATTGTAAAATACTAGTCATACATACATACTTAAAACGACATACTGAATATTTAATGTTAAGTATCACAGTGCAACATTAGTTATTTCCTTGACATTCTGTATTAAAACAAAAAAAGCAAAAAACAAACAAAACCAAAAAGAAAAGAAAGAAGATGAGAAGTAGGGAGGGAGGAGAGAAGAGGGGGGCGAAAGAGAGAGAATGAAACACAGAGACAGCCAGCATAGCCATCTGACTACAAAGTAGCTTTTATCCTCCTTTCTGGTTTAAAATCTAGTCACAAGAAAGGAATTTCAAAGATGTCTAATAGCAGCAATCAGAAATATTTATAATTTTAAATAGAAAGATGAATAAACCCCATGAGATGGAATTTTTCAACTAGTTAAAACCCAAAACATGCAATAATGAAATTTTTAACGAGTTCCTCTCTTCCTTAATTTCTCGGTTTATCTGTTTAATTTCCCTCTCAAAAAGGCTTTCCATCACAGTGTAGCATTTAAGGACACAAGGGGGGAAAACAACCCTGAATCTTTGTATTTAACATTACAAAAATAACTGACTCTTTTGCCATGTTTCTCACATAAGTTTCAAAATATTCAACTGTTTTGAAGTAATTTATGGTATTTAAAGTAAATTATTCAAAATTTTACTACTACCTCTTTTCTGATCCACTAAAACAAATCACAAAGGTCCTCATTTTCTCACCAGAAAAGTGATGATGGTGTGGAGCACAATCTCTAATTTGCCACTTACTCTAAAAGTTCATGATCCTCTGAAATATTAAGTATTGGTATTATTCACTTGAAAGAAAAATACTTTTATGAAATTTTGCAACATATAAAATTAACTGAAAAGAACACTGAATCAGCATATATTCCATGAATTCTTCAACCTCAGTTACTTTGGGACTAGAATAAATAAGCATCAAGACACATGCAAAAGATATAAACTGGTTTCTATCACAAAAGTATGACTGAAGTTTGGCTCTACTAGGATAAATAAAAAGCCAAAGAAAAAGCATTTTTTTTTAAATAGAAACCAAACCTTGAGGACTTCAAGGCACTGAAAAATTCTCAAAGAATGGAAAAGAGGACAATGACGATAATAGTGCAGAGACAAAAGATGCTAGTAAATATTTTTTAAATGTGCTCTTTACATTAAAAATTCTCTTCTGCAATCGCCACTTACAAGATTACATTTAGTAAAGAAAACTTAGCTTAGATCTCTCTTTACTCTGTAAAACATTCAAACGTTCACATTGACTGCTGGAAGATAAAAGACCACTACTAAATATGACCACGTATGTCAGTGCGCACATGCCAGAAACCAGCTCTGTTTACCCCCAAATGTGTTTATGTCATTTGTATTTGTTAACGTAATTACGTAACTGACCTACATATTAGATAAACCCAAAAGGAAAAAAGTTCTTTTTCCACGGAAACTGAGTTTACTGTTTTGGAAAGCTAATACCTTATAAGTATGATTTATACAACAAAAACAACTCAGAACTCCAGCTGGTGAACTCCAACAAAATGCATTGGTAAATGAGCAGATCATTTGTGGGTGCTAGGTTGAAACGAAGTACTTAAAGTACACATGTATGGGTATCTTGGAGATGCTGTTAGTAAAAACAAATCTCATGGCGCTGCCGTGAGGACATCTTACTCTGAATAGCTTCTGTCCCCTCAGCCTGGACAGCAGTATGAATACATGCGAAGCTGAATTGCCCTAACTGACCCACAGGCCTGCAGAGGGACACAGGACTGACCCAGCCAACGTGCTTGTTCCATGCCACTACAATTTTACCGCTGTTGTTTGCATATTAGATGACTGACACAACACTGTACCAGGAAAAAATATTAATAGCATTCAGAGCTCCTACAAATCAGCACAAAAAATTAAAAAAATAAAGAATGGAAAGAGGGATTCAATCAAAATGACAAACCATTCCAGCTCACTAGTCATCAGGGAAATACATGGTAAGGTAGAAATGAGGCATTACCTTTTAGATTATTTGATTTATAAGGTAAAAATCATTGATAGGAACTAAGACTGGGAATCAACGACTACTCTTGGAGGGAAAGTAGATCAGGAGTGCCTTATAGGGCTTCCCAGGTGATGCTAGGGGTAAAGAATCTGCCTAGTAATACAGCAGACAGAAGAGGTGAAGGTTCGATCCCTGGATCAGGAGGATCCCCTGGAGGAGGGCATGGCAATCCACTCCAGTACTCTTGCCTGAAGAAACCCATGGACAGAGGAGCCTGGCAGTCAGGGTACAGTCCGTGGGGTCACAAAGAGTAGGACACGACTGAAGTGACTTAGCACGCACGCGGGTACATAGTGCCTTTGACAAAAGACTATCTGGCCAGATTTGTCAAAATGACATGCATACAGCATATCTGACCCAGAGAATACATTTGGAGGTAGCTGCCCAACCTACAGCAACACTAGAACATACATACAAAGATATTTTAAAGAGAATGTTCACAGTAGCACAGTCCATAAGTGATTGAAAAACTACAACCAGTATAAACTTTAATAGGACTTAAAATACTATATAAAGGTTTATAAATTTTTTTGCAGTACCTAAAAATAATCAGGTACATCCATAGACAGTGATACATGGAGAGAACCTTAAGATATACTATTACATAGAAAAATACTGCAGGAAATAAGTAATATGTGATCCTACTTTTTAAAAATAAATAGAGACATAGATTTGTATAGAAAAAATTATGGCAGGATATATGCCAAAATGTTAAAATAGTTTCAAATGAAAAAAGAAGCAGGAAGAGGGAGCTGGATAAAGGGGGAAGAACTTTTATTTTTTACTATACACTTTGAGGCTATCTGAAGTTTTTGAAAGAACTTAGTAGTGTATTACTTGCACAGTTAACACACTCTTTAAAAACAGAGGAGATATGCTAAGTTTTAGATCAGAAAAGTCTCTCATCAGCTGGCCTACTGAGTAACAGACTCATCATTTTTACCCTACATAGATAATTTGCAGTTAAAATTGGGATGAAAAAGTAAACCACATACTGAAGTGCTAGATGAAGTTGATGCTGAGAAGAAAGTTAGGACAGAGAAAAGGAAACCTCATAATCCTTGGGCACCTAAAGTGATGCTATGAAGAACTGTTTTCTATTTCAACTGAGGAAATGACTTCAGGGTAAGCCCATCATTCCCTTTTATCAGAGACTTGGGTTATTTGGGGGAAATGTTCTGACCCTACATGCTATGAACCACTACAATTGGTATACAAGAGAGGAAGAGGGGGACTTCTCTGGTGGTGCAGTAGATAAGAATCAGCCTGTCAATGCAGGGAACAGGGGTCTGATTCCCGGCCAGGAAGATTCCACTTGCAGCAATTAGGCCCGCGCACAAGCACCATGGAGCCTGAGCGCCTAGAACTCGTGCTCGGCAACAAGAGAAGCCCCCGCAAAGAGAAGCCTGTGCGCTGCAGCGGAGAGTGGCCCCTGCTCGCTGCAACTAGAGAAAGCCCACATGCGCCAACAAAGACTCAGGGGAACCAAGAACATTTTTTAATTTTTTTTTTTTTTTTAAGGAGAGGCAGAGGGATTAAATATTTGGATTCTTTTTCAGTTACAGATTTTAAGGGAAATTTTTATCATTTATTTCTTGATGTGACTTACCTTCTACTCCAACTGTGACCCCAGTGCCAGCAGCCTCGGCATTACCTGGGAGCTAAGAAGTGCAGACGCTAACATTCCAGCTCAGATCTGCTGAATCATAATCTGCATTTTAATAAGATTCCCCAAATGATCTGTATGCACAGTAAAGTTTGAGAACTCCTTTACCGCCGTTGGGGCTTCCCTGATAGCTCAGTTGGTAAAGAATCTGCCTGCAATGCAGGACACCTGGGTTCAATCCCTGGGTTGGGACGATTCCCTGGAGAAGAGAAAGGCGACCCACTCCAGTATTCTGGCCTGGAGAATTCCATGGACTGTACAGTCCATGGAGTCGCAAAGAGTCGGATAGGACTGAGCGACTTTCACTTACAGCCCTTACATCAGTCAGTCATTTACATTTGTAACAGTTCATGTCCCTTGAACTTTAACAACTACGTGCTTCAGAATCAGTAAAAAAAATATTTAATTTGATAACAGAACCTTTCTTCCTCATCCTTATGGGTACTATTTCTGCTTTTCCAAATAATAAAAAAGGAACAAAGTTTTGAGGCCTATATTCTTTCAAGGTGAAAGCCACATTAGTCCAGGTCACACTCATTCACAGAGTTGTTAGGTCTCAGGTAATATCCATAGGATTGGCCAACTGTAATAAATCTCCCTACATGATTCACACCAGTAGAAACATGATTCATACTAGCAGAAACTGCTGGTGATTTTACAAGACAAGGTGAGTCTCATCTTTCGTAAGAATCCCTGAAATTATCTTATAATGACCCCCTGCAAGGAAGATCCATCCAAAATATCAGAATTGGGAATGATCCAATCTAAAAAGCATTTTTTAACACTCAAGGAAGAAACAGAAGTCAAGATAGCAATTAGGCTTCTGATTCTGGAGCTTGATGTTTTTGTGAGAGAAGAAATCAGACAAGATAAGCTCAACTGCTCTCCATCATGTAACTCTGAATATCATTCTTCCTCTGAACATGCCTAAGGAGCTCAAAACCATAAGAATTACATACTCCATTTCAGTGAACAAATCACTTCAGAAAGCATTTCAGGACAGCTGGGATTCACAGGTCCTAGACGGTAACAAGCAACTTACTCTTGAAGGCCTGAGAACCCAAAGCTATGTTCTTCTTTTATTCTGCATTTTAGGGTGACAGGAACATGACAAACAAGCCAGCGCTCAGTCACCAGCAAGGCCCCACCAGTACAAAGAGGCTTTGTGATTGACAAGAGAATACAAAAAAAGGGAGGAGACCCACTTTTTCCTTCCTCTAGGGAAGACTCTGGCTGAAATTTTAGAACTTAAAAGCTTCTCCCATTTCCACTAGCTCACCTTGCAAGTAAACACCTTCCTGGTTCAGTGACTCAGTCACACACTGAAACAGAATCTGTGCTGAAAATTGATAATGGTAGAAAAATATTGTTTTACTGTGAATTTCAGCTCATGACAGCTGTGATGTCCCAGTAAGCTGTCACTGAACTGGCGTAGCATGAAAAGCAGTCTCCATACATGGATGTGTTATTTGAAGCTTTAAGTATATAGACTGGAATAAATCCAAAAATTCCCAGTTTTCACTATCTGTGATTTTAAGAAACACCTAGAATAGGTCATGAAAGAGGAAAAATATGATATGATATTATACAAATATTGATATTTACTTCTACACCCTGCTACTCCTTTCAATAATTTTCTATATCAAGGGCAGTGATTTTGAAACACCACTCCCAAAATAAACAGAAAATACAGAAAAATTTTTCTTTAAAATATCATCAATATCAATATATAATCAAATATAATCTATGAAATATATACTCAAAATATAATCAGGTTGGGACATGATAATTTATATTTTCAAAGACTGTAAATATAATTTCCATTAAAACTAAAATGGAATGTACTAGCAGTGGACTTCATAGATACTTAAAGTGCATTCTGGTGATCATAGTCTTTAAATGGTGATATATGATGTTTTATTTTGATCAGCGGTAAGGCATCAGACTTACCCTTGAGAATATATTCACTAAAAGCCGAAACATTTCAGGCAAATAAATTTATTTCCCTTCTCCAATCTTATTTTCCTCCAATCAATAAGCATGTTTGTGGTTATACCTCTGCATATATTTCTGAAATCAGTCTTCACTGGCAATCTTATAAGACTTTTTAAAAACTGTACTCTTCAAATGTTACTACCAAGTAAAAGTCCCTTGGACAGCAAGGAGATCAAACCAGTCAATCCTATAGGAAATCAACCCTGAATACTCATTGGAAGGACTGGTGCTGAAGCTGAAGCTCCAATGTTTTGGTCACCTGATGCAAATAGCCGATTCATTAGAAAAGACCCTATCTGGGAAAGATTGAGGGCAGAAGGGGAAGACGGTGTCCGTAGATGAGATGGCTGGATGGCATCACTGATGCAATGGACATTAACTTGGGCAAACTCTGGGAGATGGTGAGGGACAGGGAGGCCTAGCATGCCTCCCTTCATGGGGTTGTGAAAGTCGGATACAGCTAAGCAACTGAACAACAACAACCAAGCAGAAAAACACCCAAACTCGTAAGTATCAAAGGCAAATTTCAGCCTTATTAGGACAGTGTTGTAATGATGATCTCATAAATATTTGTGGCTTCCACTGTAGCTTCCTTATTGCTACCCATCTGATTCTGAAGGGTCTCAGAACTAAGAATATGCATATTTTGAACTGCAGTTCTGACAGTTCTGGAAAGAGAGGTGGCAAGCTTTGGGGTGCACTGGTCTGTCATCCTCTATGGGAGCACTCCTCTGTAAGATACACCTTAGAACAAGACAAGTCTCCTGATGCGCTCTCTCAGTATATGCCTATGTGCCCACCAAAACAGTAACATCCCTGAGAGGTGACAACTGGAGGAAAGTTTAATGGTTTTCACACAAGAAACACCACGCCACTGTGCAACAAAGACCTATTTCCAGGTCAGATTCTTTTAAATAATAGCTTAATTGATAAAATTAGCATACAACTCAATACTCAAAGTGTATCATTCAATGACTTATTAACATATTCACAGAATTGTGTCGCCATTATCATAATTACTTTTAGAATATTTTCAGCACCATAAAAAGGAAATACCAATTAGTAGTTACTCCCCATTCCCCATGAGTCCCCTAGCCACAGGCAACACAAATCTACTTTCTATCTCTCTGGATTTGCCTGTTCTGGACATTTCCTATAGATGGAATTACACAATATATAATCTTTATAGTTCAGAATTAAATAATAAATACAGCTAACATTTACTGAGAGTTTACAATGTGGCAGTCATTTAATACTCACAGTAATCCCATGAGGTAAGTACTGTTACTATCGCCACTTTAAGATGAAAAACCTGAGCAACTGATGCAGGATCACAAAGAACTTAGATGGACTGGGGGTTTGAACTGACTCCGTCTGGCTCCAGAGTTCATGCTTTTAACCAACTCTGCTATCCTAGAATGACCCTTCATTAGCTCGAGGAAAACTCCAGTAGAAAATAACAGAAACAAAGAGCCAGGCATGAAGACAACAGTGAACTGTAGCAGCAGTTAAAACTTAATTGCTTCCAATCTGAGTGTTTGAATTAGCAAAGTCCAGTCTAAGAACTTTCAACGATCAGTAATAAATGTCATTTTTACTCATTAAAATTAAGTCGCAACAAGTTTTTGAAAGGCAACTGACCACTTCTGACGTGACTATGTCCCATCAAGTCCTTACTTTAGTAACTGCATTTTCAGTTCATACCATTTCTCCATTCACTATTACCCTTTGCCTTCTAACAAAATCAATAAACATTTGTGTATGTTAAAATTTTTTGAGCAGTTTCTTTATCTAGGCATGGGTATCTCAAAGGCTAACAGGCAAAAAGTGAAAATAGATTTCCCACAACTTTCATCCACAGATGAAGCCCATCCACTGAAGAGGCAGAATAATTTTCTCCTCCCAAAAATAAAGTCAGATAACAGTCATAAGCTTTATATTCTCAGAGGAAGTGATTCACAATATTTATGAGCCCATGTTTTCTAGTTGCTTTGGAGAAAGCAACATTCTCCATACTGTCTCTTTCATAAGACAGGTTTTGTATTTTTCGGTAAGCTGACTAGTTTTATTTGCCAATTATGTTAGTACCTTGTTTCATCTGCATGTCTCTGCTGAGGAACACTGGTTTCACAAGTCCATGTCGACTCACTCACAATTTATCTTTCAGGAATGCCAATGAATTCAGGAAGCCATAAATAGCATTAGATTTTTCTATTTCCTATCATTTCTATCAGTCCTCTTTCACTTAAACTGTGTATCCAAGGCCTTCAAACAGAGCTTCAAATTCCTCCCAGTCACTTATCATGACATCTCTCAGATAAACAGGTCTCCCAATCTAGCCGTGTATGTGGGCATTTGGGACTGGACCCTAGACCATCTCTCTTTTCTTTCCCATTCCCCAACGTGCCCATCTCTCTTGCTTTTACAGTCTTCTTTTATCCACTTAAGCATTCTCATAATCTAGTCTCTCTTGATGGGCTTCCAGGTGGTGCTTATGGTAAAGAACCCCAGGTCGGGAAGATCCCCTGGGGGAGGGAAACCGACTCCAGTATTCTTTCCTGGAGGATCCCATGGACAGAGGAGCCTGGTGGGCTACAGTTCATGGGATTGCAAAGAGTCAGACATGACTGAAGCGACTAAGCATGCACATACCATCCCTCTTACCTAAATAAAGAAAGAAAGAAGGAAAACAAAAGAAAAACCCTTAACTGTGTAACAATTTCCCATCTTTCTCCTCTCAAACTCATTCTGCGTCAACACCTCACATTTTTTACGTTTTCTTTTTTTGGTTGTGCAGTGAAGCTTGTGGAATCTTAAATTCTCTAACATAACTTCCACATATATAATTTTCTAGATTGGATTTTTGTGTCATCTTAGATAATAATTTAAAAATACAGAAACTCACTGATATTTAAAGGGTTTTTCAAAAATCAGTAAATGGCTGAAAGGTCTAGATCAAAAGTTTTTACTAGTTGTTATTTCAAAGATATTAAGTTTATGTAAACAGATTCTAGGACAATCAGAAACATCTTTCACTCAAGAACTGTAGGGTGTCCAATCAATAGTGTGGCTTTCTAAAGAAAAAATAAATAAATAACCTATATCCTTATGTTGAGACTAGTGAAATATTATAGTTTATTAATGTTGGCCTTCACAGAGTAGTACACATTCATGGAATAGCAGTCATCAGTACTGTTCCTAAATATGTATAAACCACAACCACAATAAACTTTAATTTGCACTGATTTTAACTAAAAATCCAATGTTTATAGCAGATTAACATATGTCTACTGTGAATCAGTCATATATAGTCTGTAGATTATCTGCTATGACAACAAGTCTGAGCTGTTCAATCTACATGCTTAAACAAATTGTTGGATTTGTTGCTGCCTTTGCATAGGCAGGTGGAAAGAATTTCTAGCTAGGTACTCACTAAGATGGGATCAAAATTGTCATAATATGCTTTATGATACTATTATAAATTAAAGAAAAGTGAAACTGGATTACTTCATTTTTCTAAAATATTAATGTTCTTTACACACAGATCACTAATGTTGACAATAAAACAGATTAAATAACATTTAAAAGTTGTGAGCAGGATTAAGCATAATAGTTTTGCTGCAGTGTCTGTGTTATTGTTCAATTTTTCCTTTGCTTCTCAATTAAAACAAGAAAGAGTAAGTGGTTCAAAACAAACTCTCTATTTTCTCCACATTGACCGTTGGGAAGATCCTAAGCAAGCCTGAATCAATAATTGTGATAAACCCTTTTACTTGAAAAGAAAACTTACATTTCTTTACCCATAAATACACTCTTGGAAGTAAGGAAATACCTTAAAGAGATGCATTTGATAAAACAGTATCAAGTTTTCAAGTATGACTTCTGCTTGGTCTGAATTGATAGTGACAGACATGCTCTTAAGCAAAGTTATGACAATAACATACAAAATAACATAATGCTTAAACAAAAAAGGCACAATCACTATGAATAATGCCCCCTGGAATCATACAGAGAGGCTTTTTCTTTCAAAACACTCTTCAAAATATTGTATCCTAATTCATATCAACAGACAGCTGGATGGCCAAGTGGCTAAGAACGGGAACAAGACTAGAACTTTCTCTTCACATACTACCTTTCCTCCACTCACACCTTTGAAGTGCTCTCGGAGTTTCATTTGAATGTAAGCTTTATTTCTGGGGTACCAATTGAAAATCAAGGTCACCATGTATGATGGGGTTTTTTAAGTGTCTTTCATATTAACTTCTCATTTTGGTATTAAACTCTTATTTAAATGCTTCCTTCTCTGCAATCACCCTCTGTGTTTTTTTCATTCTTCTAATTTTATTGAGGCTTTCAATGGCTAAGTCAAAGATCTTTCTTGGTAAATGTTGCATTGCACTTGAAAATACATGGGTTATTTTCAAATATCTCTTGATATTGATTTCTAACGTAATTTCACAGTGACAAGAGAACAGACTCTGTATGACTTCAATACCTTTAGACCATGAAGTTTCTGCACCTTGTTTTATGTCCCTGGATATGTTCCAGTGTCTCCTAGTTTATAGTCTATGGGAACTTGAATAGAATTTGTAGCCTACTGTTGTGTGAAAACTGTATAAATCTTAATTATGTTCAATTGATTCATAGTGTTTTTCAGGCCTACTATATCCTTCTACCTTTCTGTATATTCATTCTAGTAATTTTTGAGAGTTTGATACTGAAACTCCAACTAAAAATCTTACTCTTAATTTACCTACTAAAAAAAATAACTGTAATATATAGTTCCACTATATGTAATTTTGTTCTGTATTTTCCAAGTTTCCTGTAAATATATCATACTTTCATAATTTAAAAAATAGAAAAGATAAAAAGAGATCATCATGTATGGGATGTGAAAAGACCTATATCCATACAATAACTAAGAGCTATGCAAAAGTAAGATATTTTCACTACATATTTTAATAACCATAGTTTCAATACTATGAACACGCTGTTGTTTTTTAAGGAAATTCACTTTATAAGTATCACATCCTATGTCACTTTAAGAAAATATTTATGGAACTACTTCCTAAGTTCTTTCTTTAAAAAAAAATAAAACTGGCAAATTTTCTCTGTATTAAACTGTGGTCTCATTTCTCTTTTTCCCACTTATGGGTTAGTATAAAAACACAAGTTGACTCATTTCTAACACAAAATGTTTCCCTTATTCTCTTCTTAGTAAAGGTTACCATAAGTGGAATCATAGGGACAATATTATTTGATATTTACTGATCTAATTTTATACAATTAGAATTAAAGTAATTGTTAATAAATGGAATAATACGTCCTAAGACATCTGTATTTATAATAAAGCTGAATTTCAAAACCAAAATATTCTAATGCAATTGGACTTGCTAGCTGTTAACTTGTTTGTGCATCCCAAACACATGCTGGAGGTCAGACACACATATAACCCTGTTTTCTTTGGTTGCAGTATGTTATAAATGGTTTTATTTTACCATTTACCAAACCTCTTTTGTTGAGTTATTCAAACTAACTTCTGCCAAGAACACTAGGAATTTGGTGATAGTGTTTCTTTTTGGAGAAAAACAACCCCTTTCCTCAGAAAATGCAAAATGTTTATCTTGGCACTAAAACCTTGTATTGAGCCTTCTGGAAAGTATTTTAAATTGTTGTTTTTAACCTAGACTTTGTGACTGAAACAGGAAAGGGTTCCGTAGCTCTGCACCAAAATACATATTTATAGGGTTGATTCTCCTTCTACACCAAAAATACTAGGTTGATGGCAGCAGTTTTCAAAGCACAGTATCCTAGGACCCTGACTAACACTGGGCACTATCGCTATATTCAACACAATTTTTTTTAGACCTCAAAAACTTCTGACGACTAAGAAATGCTAAATGTTGATCCAACATGCTGTCTTAAAGTGCCATATTGGGAAGGACTGTTTCACTTAACTATCTGAGTTTGGTAGGAATTCTCTCACACACAAAACACTTTACTTGATATTGTACTTTCCTCCTATACATGCCAAGAAAAGATATGTTTCTAAGTTTTTATCTTTTTTTTTTACAGCTCTCCCACTAGGTATCTTCAGATTAGACAGAGGATAAAGATAAACTACATGAACTTGTAATTCTGTCCTAATAGTGCATCTGAATACAACTAAAGTCATTGTTCTCAACTCCCATACAACACCCCTAAATTACCAAAATAGAAGAAAGCGACTATAGGAGTTGTAAAGTATATATGAAAGTATGTTAAAAATAGTAGGTCATATGATTGCACAAATGCCCCCAGGTAGCTGCAGTGATTTCTCAGTCACTAATAACTGACATAAAATACTACGTACTCCATTATGAATAAGTCCTCCCCACCTTAAAAACTTCATCCATTTTTTCCTTCTTATAGCCTGTCTGTCCTTTAAATGAAAAATTAAAGCAACATTGTCATTTTATATTTGCATATAACAATTTATAATGTCAAAGGAACTTGAAATTATATCATGGTCTTATCAAATATTTATTAGAACGTTCTAACAGGAAATAAGCTGTTTCAGCATTCTGCTATGGTTGAAATGTCTTATTCAGGTTAAACAAAAAAGATATCTATCAAATACATCTCACTAAAATCCATAATTGTCTTTTTCAATCACTGTAAATTTTAGTTTTAAAAGACATGTACTTCCTGCTGTGATTGAATTCTGCCTATATCATAAAAAATTAAGAAAGAACTCTATTCAAATGAGTGTAAAAAGAGTGAAACAAACAGGAATTACTGGTATTACTTCAAATGAAAGGGTGGACTCTTCCTAATCAAAAATCTTACTCCCATACTGTTGTGTTTATGCAACAATGACAGACACCATACTTATTGGCATTACAATTTTGAGCCATTCTAACACTCCCCCACATTCCTGAGAGTCTCAGTGTCAATGAAAAATACAACTTTGACATCACAAACTAACTTAATGTTTTACAGACGGTGATTAGTGTGCTAGGTTTCCTTTGCAAAAGACTTAGATTAAGTCCTACCAACATTTTTCTCTCATTTAAATTTGAAATGTTGATTGTTTTGTTTTATAAAGAGAGTGATGAGTATCTAAATGAGGGCCAAAGAAGCAAAAATTCATTTATCAAGATCTGAGAACTACTAATTTATATATTCAGCTTTCCAAGATGAACTTCTAAGCATAATGTGACAAAGACACATCTTCCTTCCCTCTTTCTCTTTTCACTAAGAATCAGTGACTATCTCTGATCACTCCAGAAAACAAAACAAATCAAACAAAACTTCATGTCATTTATGGGGAATAATAATTTAGAAAACACATTAGTTACACAGATGATTTTAAAATGACCAAGGAGGAGTATTTTTTCTATTAAAGGAAATAGATAGAACATACCTGAAAAAGAACATGTACATGGCAGCTGTGATGCAGAACAAAAGGACCTATAAAAGGAGATAGTACATTACTTGCAAAAGAACACCAACATCACTATTTGTGTGTCTTATCAAAGCAAAATACCCACTATTAAACCTTATACCTGCAACAACGAAAAGGTGTACAAAATCAGTCATATACATATCACATTCCCTACCTTTCATAAAGTTGTATCAAGGCATAAACGAATCTGTATATTTACATATATACAAATAAATAAAATTGAAAACATTATACAATATATATGTGTATATATACATACATGTTTACATACATAACACCATATATACATGTGTGAATGTATATAGATTCAGTGAAGGGTAACAGGGTTCAAAAAAGAATAGCCAATTGTTAAAATTATATCTAAGAGTTCCTGAAGAAGCAAGTAACCCAAGAACAAAGAACATGGTTTTTATATAGTGAAGTCAGCAGAAAAATCATAAAGCTTATTAACTATTATATCAAGATAACCAGATTCTAAAATATAAAACACAGCCAGTTGACAACCAATTATAATCAATAAGAAAAGCCCCTAAAAATATAATCATCCTGTATGGGATACAGACTCTCTATTAAAAAAAAAAAACTCCTCTAAAAGCAAGCATCAGAACACACGATAAATCTGGATTAAAGAAGCTCCCTTAAAAAACATCACCCTAAACACAATATACTAAGACGTATATGAAAAGAATCCAAACCCAAGTCCTAGTCAAAAGCTTAGTTATGCCAATTAAGTGGATCTCCATAAAATTGTTTTAAATCAATAAAACAGATGTTGTAAAATGTGTTCCAATGTCAACAATAACAGCCTAAATTAAACACAAAAATTAATGTCCTCATATCACAGAAAAATGACAAATGAACAATCATCAACTATTAAAGACTGACCACAAGGAACCACAAAAACGGTTTTACAAAATAGTGTTCAGCTATTCCCAACACAAATTCTAGTTGACCTAAGGAAAGTGTAAAAATTTTGCTATTACAAATCAAGCTTGAAAGGTTTGCCACCTTGGCTTAAGATATGCATTCTAAATACAAACCGAATGACTTAGAAATATATAAGCTTACCAACCCCATAGAGGATGAGCATCATGCTTTCTGATTTCAAAGCTACAGTAATCAAAATGGTATGGTATTGGCATAAAAAGAGACTAGAGAATGATACAGAATAAAAGGGCCCAGAAATCAACCCATGCATACATGGTCGATTGATTTATGATAAAGGAGCCAAGAATACACAATGGGGATAAAGCAGTCTCTTTAATAAATGGTATTGCAAAAATAGGATAGACACATGCAAAAGAATGAAGCCAGACCACTATCTTACATCACACACAAAATTAACTCAAAATAGATTACAGATTGGAATGTAAGGCCTGAAACCATAAAACTCCCAGAAGAAAACATAGTTGGCAAGCTCCTAGACAAAGGTCATGGTGATTTTTAAAAATCTGACACGAAACACAACAAAAGCAAAAATAAAGTGAGACAGTAAACTAAAAAGTTCTGAAAAACAAAGGTAACCATCAACGAAATGAAAAGGAAACCTACTGAACAGAAGAAAATAATTACACATGACATAATGGATAAAGGACTAAAATCCAAAATATAAAAAGAACTCCTACAACTCAAAATCAAAAGAACAAACAATCCAATTTTAAAATGATCAGAAGATTAAATTTTTCCAAAGAAGACATATAAATGGCCTACAAGTACATGAAAATATGCTCAACATTAGGGAACTGCAAATCAAAACCATAATACAATATCATCTAATACTCATTGGAACGGCGGCTATCATCAAAAAGACTAGAAATAACAAGTGTTGATGAGGATATTAAGAAAAGGGAACCCCTGTGTACTGTTGGTGGGAAGGTAAATTGGTGCGATCACTATGAAAAACAGTATTGAGGCACCTCAAAAAAGTAAAAATAAAACTGCCATATGGTCCAGCAATTCTGTGTCTAAATATTTATCCAAAGAAAATGAAAACACTAACTGGAAAGACATACATCAAACACTATTTACAATAGCCAAGATATGGAAACAACTTAAGTGTCCATCAACAGATAAATGGATAATTAAACTGTGGTTTACACAAACACACACACGCACACACTGGTGGGGGGATACTATTCAGCCATAAAAAAGAATGAAATCTTTCCATTTGCAACAACATGGAAGGACCCTGAGGGCACTATGCTTTAAGTGAAATAAGTCAGTTAGAGAAAGACAAATATCGTATGATCTCTTCCATGTGGAACATGAAGAAGGAGGAAGAAGGAAGAAAGAAGAAAGAAGAAGGAAATGAGAGAGAGAAATTTGAGCTCACAAATACCAAAAAGAGATATGTTACAGGATGCAGGGGAGTGATGGGAGAAATGGGACAGCTGCATTTTTTTTTTTTTAGTCTAAATAAATTTAATTTTTTAAAAGGATGTGTATGTTAATCACTTAGTCATGTCTAACTCTATGTAACCCCATGGACTATAGCCCGCCAGACCCATCTCTCCATGGGATACTCCAGGCGAGAATACTGAGGGGACTGCTGTCTCTTTCTCCAGGGGATCTTCCTGACCCAGGGACCAAACCCAGGTCCCCTGCACTGCAGAGCGATTCCTTATTATCTGAGCCAAAGGGAAGTCCATCCTTTTAATAGGATGAGTATCAATTACTACAAAGCAAATACTTACTTTGTTAACTTCTTATAAAATAACATGTGAAATCTTTTGTTATAAAGTATATAAAATCTAATAAACATGCACACACTCTTCTCTCCTGTCTCCTTCTTTTCCTCTCCCAATCTCTCTTGCCTTTAAAAATACCTTATCCATGATGCATAAGGTTCATGTCACTGTTTCTGAAAATGTGACAAAGCATAAAGAATAATTTTCAGTTACTGCTTAATCAATTATAAAGTCCAAGTGAGTTTGTTTACTGGCAATACTTTGCTAGCCAATGGGCCAGATCAAGAAACTCAACTTTTATTTGCCTTTCCTTGAATCCCCTTGGGGCAATGCCAATTTTCCCAAATGCTCAGTATTTCATTCTTTCCCTGCACAAGTCATTACCCCTCTCACAGACTCCACTCACAAACCACTCTGGAAGTATCCCACAAGTCCTTCCTACGTAGTCTATCTTCTCCAAAGAAAATTTCCAAAAGTCTTCCTCAAAATGCTGCTATGCTCTATCCTCATATACTAAACCTATCTGTGCTCACACGAAACTAACAATTATCTTCATGAATAATACATTTGAAACTAGGAAAGACTATAATGTTTAAGAACTCAAGCTCTGGAATAAGGCAAATAAAGGTTTGAATCTAGTTCTGTGTGACTTTTGATGTTTTCTAATGAGGTGGAAGAACTTGGAGCCTATTATACAGAGTGAAGTATGTCAGAAAGAGAAAAATCATATATTAATGCATATATACGGAATCTAGAAAGATAGTACCGATGTCCTACTTGCAAGGTAGGTAGCAAAGGAGATACAGACATGATGTGTTTTTTATAATTTCCCCTAAAATCTTAAATCCCTTATTTGTAAAGTGAGTATATCATCTCACTTTGAATTGTTGGGAAGATTAAACGAGATAATACTTGCAAAGTGTCAGGAATTTAGCAGATTATTTTTATTTTGTTCTGTTATTCATGAAAGTGATGTACATATAAAAACCTCATTCAGAGACAGAAAAACCTGGAAAGGTTTTTAAAACCTTTGTTTAGAAGCAAGCAGACTTCGACTTTATGAAATCTTCTCAAATCACCAATATTTGGAGTTCACATTTTTTTTAAATAGTTTTAAGACACAAAAATCTGTGCAAGCAGGAGGAAATATGTAAGGGATATTATTAAAATACAACTGATCAACTCATTCGAGAAATATTCACACATACCATGCGCCAGGCGCTAGTGTAGAACTTAAAACAATATACAAAAGGGACCAAGTCCTTGCCCTTGTGGAACTTACCTTCTGGTAAGGTAAGAGAAGATATCAAATTGGTATGTCAGACAGTAATGAATTTTGGAGCAAAACAGGGCAGGATAAGGAGATAAAGGGGTGGTTTTACACGAAGTGCTCAAGGAAGCAGAGACTTGTCAGTACAGACTCAGGAGATGAGGAATAAACAAGGGGGCTCTATCAACAGAACCAGAGGAGAATATTTTTGAATTTTATTGGGAAAGATAGTCAGTATTATGTTAAAGATGCTAAAGAAAGGACTTCATTTTTAGCAACATACAGTTTTCAAAGTTTTTTTTTAATTAATTGTGCTAAATCTGTTAAACACTAACTTCAATAGACTGCTTTTCCAAATAAATGCAAATTGTAGTTAAATGAAGAATATAGTCTCTATGTTTTAAATCACAGAATTTTAAAGGTAAAAGATACTTCAGATAATGTATTTTTTTTTTTTCATACTAGGAAACTTAGATCCTTAAAAAGCCAGTGATGCATCCATGCCTACCCTGCTAGTTGTATCAAATATTGGTCAATGTTACTGTTTCCATTCTATACAGAAGATATTTAAAAATGATTCTAACCCTCAAAGATCTTATAGAATACTGCTCCATAGTTTAATTCTGCAGCTATTTTTCACGTGTGGCTATTTAAAAAATTTTATAGATTTATTGAGGTAAAACTGACATTTAATGTGTACAAATTTGTAATTTCTGACATAGGTACATAGCTGTAAAATCAGAGTTAAGATAACGAACATATCTATCACACTCAAAATGTTTTTAATAGCATTCCCTCCTTATCTCTGCAGTAAGACTCTGTAGTGATGTCACCTCTCTCATTCCCAATACAGGCAACTTGTATCTTCTTGTGTTTATTAGTCTGTGAATTTATTAACTGTATTGATTTTTATCAAAAAAAGAGCTTTTGCTTAATCAATTTTGTTTTTCCATTTTCTGTCTTGTTTACTTAAATTTAATTTTTATTAATTCCTTTTTGTTTGGTTTGATTTTGTTTTCCTAGTTTCTTAAAGGTAGAAATTTAGGCCACTGATTTAAGTTTTTGTTTGTTTTTTTCCCCGATATAGATGTACAATGATATAAATTTCCCCCTAAGATCTGATGTACAGGTATCCTAAATTTAATATGCTAGAGTCCATTTTTGTTCCATTCAAAATACCTTCTGACTTTTGCTTTTGCTCCCTTTCATGATCCATGGCTTAATTCAGTTCAGCTCAGTCACTCAGTCGTGTCCAACTCTTTGCGACCCCATGGACTGCAGCACACCAGGCCTCCCTGTCCATCACCATCTCCCAGAGTTCACCCAAACTCATGTTCATGACTTAATTAGAAGTGTGTTATTTGATTTCCAAATACTTGGGGATTTTCAGCTATCTTTTTGTTGTTACTGACTTATTTATTCTATTAGGGTCAGAAAATACTTCACTGAACTTGATTATTCCTAGATTTATCAAAACTTAACTTGATGTCCCAGAATTTGTTTTATATGCTTGGTAAATAACCTGTGTGCCTTTTAAGAGAATGTGAATTCAACTGTTGTCGGGCAAGCGTCAGCTGCTTAACAGTGTTGTTTCAGTCTTATAAATCTTTATTGATTTATTTGTCTATTTGTTCAACAATTATTGAGAAAAAGTATCAAAATATCCTGCTATAATTGTGCAGGTGTCTCCATAATCTCTCCTCACAGTTCTATCAGTTTTTCCCTGGTGTATTCTGAAGCTCTGCTATTAGGGACAAGACATTTAGAATTACACCTACTTTATCATGATGAAATTACCTTCTTTATCTCTGGCATTTTTTGCTTTGAAATCTATTTCATCTGACAGTGATTCCAGCTGTCTTTTGGTTACCGTTAGTTTTCCACTCTTTTAATTCATTTGGTCTTTATATTCAATGCCTACAGGCATCTTATTGCTATTTCTTGCTTTTTTGTACTGTCTGAAACCTCCACCTCTTCATTTGGCATACTTAGATTGTTTACATTTAATACGATTATTGGTAAATCCAGAACTAAATCTGTCATCTTGCTATTTTTTTCTATAGTTTCTTTTTCATAATTTTATTTATTTTCAGCCGTGCTGGGTCCTGGTGACTGCGGGTGCTTTACTCCCCTTGCGGCACACAGGGGCCACTCTCCAGCTGCAGTGTGGGGGCCTCTCTTGCTGTTAAGCACAGACTTTAGGCACCCAGGCTTCAGTAGTTGCGGCCTCCAGGCTCTGGAGCACAGGCTCAGTTGCAGTAGGTGGGATCCTCTCAGACCAGGGATTGAACCTGGGTCTCCTGTCTTGGCAGGACGATTCTTTACCAGTGAGCTAGCAGAAAAGCCCTCGATAGTTCCTTGTTTGTTTCTTTTTTCTTCCTCTGCCTTTTTTGAATCAACTCAGTTGTTGTTTTTTAAAGACTCCATCTTCTTCCCATTGTTGGCTTGTTTGTTTAAGGCTTTATAGTAAACATCTTTAAATTGATACAGTCTCCATTCAAGTGATATTATACCACATAACATATAAAATGAAATCCCTCAATAGTATACTTCTGTTTCTTCCCTGTCCCTAACATTTGTGCTCTTGCTGTCATCCATTATAGTTCTATATATTTTATACAAAATAAATTTTAAACATTTTTCTTAAAAATATATGTCTAAAAAAGTTTTGACCTTTGTTTTTAAAGTTACTTTTTCTGGGTATCAATTTCTAGGTTGACAGATCATTTTATTTCAGTAGTTGGCTCATTGAGTACCACTTCAGTGTCTTCTTGGAATCTGATTATGAGGTGTCTTAGTCTTCTTCATGCTTGTTTTACTAGGGCTTCATTAAAGTTCTTCAATCTGTGGATTTATAGTTTTCATCAAATTTGAAAAATTTTAACCATAATTACATGAAATATATATTTTCCCTCTCCCTTTCCTCTTTGGGAACTCCAATTATTATACAGTAGGTCACCTAAAGTTGTTCCACAACTTAGTAATTTTCTCTTTATTTAAAAAAATATCCCTTTATTCTCCATGATTCATTTTGGATCATTTCTGTTCTTATGTCTTCAAGTTCATTAATATTTTCTTCTGTAATGTATAATGTGTTATTAATGCCCTCCAGTAAATTTTACACACATAATTACTATATCATAATTAGAAATTTGAGTTGATTTTCCCCCCCATTTTACATGTCTCTAAACTCTTGTGAAACTACAGAATTCACTTCTAACAATGCTTTCTAATGTCACTGCCTGCCAACTAATAGCTCTTGTCAGTTTTCATTCAGTACTCATTGACTGATTATCTCCTCATTGCAGGTCAATTTTTCTTGTTTCTTACTGCATGCCTGGTAATTTTTATTGGATATCAGACATTCTGAATTTTACCTTGGTGGATGTTGGATATTTTTGTATGCCCATAAATCTTCTAGAGCTTTGTTCTTGATCACAGTTATTTGAAAACAGTCAAATTCTTTAATGACTTGCTTTTAAGACGCTTTAGGAGGGAGTGGGGCAGCGCTCAACTTAGGACTGACTATTCCCCAGGCTGAGATAAGACCCTCATGTGCACTCTACCCAGTGCCACACGAATCTTGAGATTTTCCAGGCTGGCTGATAGGAACAGACACTATTCCTACTGCTCTTTGAATGCCAAGCACTCAATTAAGCTCCTCTAGTCCTTTTAGGTCATTCTTTCTTTGACCTGGGGTATTTTCCTCACGTACATGACCTAATCAGTAACCAGTCGAACACCTTCCTCTCTCATCTTCAGTGGACTCCATCCAGCAGTGGATACCATAACGGACAAGCAGTTATAGACAAATCCATAACTGCAAAAAGTTCTATTAGACCTGTCTGGCTTGTAAATGACATTATTCCCACTGTGCATCATGGCAATGTTACACTTAACATAGTCCAACTTTAGCTGTAAAGGATGCATCTTCACACATCTATTTTTATACTTTACATTTTTATGTCTAAATTGACACACAAAATAACCGTATCACAGTTTACACATTTGTGGAAATAATACAATATTTACTACACAGATTGTAAGCATTGAGTGAGATAACATACATAAAGCCTAATAGAATGACCAGTACATCGAAGATGCTCAAGAAATGGTAACTGCTGACAAGAAAAAACTTCTCTATAATTCCCTTCCATTTCACAGTAATTGTACAATATACTTAAACAGGATAAATGCTTTTGAAATTGCTATTATCACTTTGATTTTTTTAATTCAAACAAATAATGAAGGGTGTAATACAACATGAATGAACCTCAAAAAAACTATTTAAGTGAAGGAAGCCAGTTACAAAAGACCACATGTTGTATGGTACCATTTATCTGAAATTTCCAAATAGACAAATGTCCTTACAGCAAGTAGAATTATGGATGTAAAGAGGGAGAGGAGTGAGGGCTGACAGGGAGTTTGTCCATGGAATATGGTTTCTTCAGGGGTCGATGGAAATATTCCAAAATTAGACCATATGGAGATGTACACAATTCTGTAAACATACTAAAAACCCATGGAATTGACACTTTAATAAATTTTAGAGCACATAATATATCTCAAAAACACTTAAAACTTTTAAAAATTAATATATATACTTGAGAGAAACAAAAACTCAAACTGAATGACAGAAATACAATGAAAAGAAAGTCCCCTTATATTCTAGAGCTCTGGTATTCTGTCTGTATAGAATTGTGTAGGTGTGTCCATGTATGTGTGTCTACATTTGTGCAAAGATACATGCCAAATAAAGACACTCTTTTATACTTTTAATTTTACAAACATATACAGAGGAATGCTAAGGTTTATTTAAACAGTCTGTGAATAAATAGAGTGGAGGCAATATATACTGAATACCAAAGTAAACATTGTAAACTTGCACACATATCTCTGGAGGTAAATCCTTAGAATTGAATTCACTGTATCAAAGATAGGTACATTTTAAATTCTGATATACTCTCATATCAATGGTGTATCAACATAGACATACCCTCCCATGAACAATATCCCTGTAGCCACAAAACTGCATTTTATCAAACTGTTTTATCCTTGTGACGTGACAGATGAAAGAAATGATACAGTTGCATTCTTCTTATGAATGAGATTGAGCATCACAGATTTATAAACCTTTTTGTTTTCTGGTCAGTTGATTTAACTACTTTTTCATATTCTTTGCCTATTTTTCGACTGTGGATCTTTTAGAAACTGAATATACTTATGTGAAAACATAGAATTAATTTCATTATTTTCTATTTGCACCAAGAATAGAGGTGGCTAAATAAAATAAAATACTGTGTAATGGAAATTTCATAATGCACTAAACCAAAAGAATATTTAAGTCGAGTGTACAAATAACATGAAAGTAAAGTTCATTCAGCTGAACAATACTGTTTTCTCTGGAATAACTTTTCAGGAAGTGATAGATTTACAATACATGGCTTCCTGTTAGAGAGCTTACAAAACTTGCAGGAAAAAACTGTACCATGGCTGTCTTCACTATCTATATGAAGACTATCCCTCTCGATACTATAACAAAGAAACAATACCATGATATGTGAATACTTTATAAACCTAAAAATAACCAGAAATACATAAAATGTGACTATGACCTGGTAAAGAAGGCTGTTTTTACCATTTAAACCTCAAAATGGTTAAAACACATATCCTGAAGTCATTTACAGTCTACTAGCGACCTAAACAGATGGTGCGTTTAACTACTTCCTCCCACAGAAATCTTCTGCTTTTCTTTAATACCCTCAATTAAATGTTCCTTAGTCCTGCTCACTGCCTTTGCCCACTCCTGCCTGAATGTGTCCAAAGATGCTCCTTGTCGCCTGGCCTTCATTATTCACATCAAGCCCGTTTCCTCCACGTATTCACTGAGCCCCTTTCCTTCCATTACACAAATAAATACTGAAACCTCATCTCTGCTTTCTGGAAAAGAGCAATAAATTTCTCCTTGCCTCATGTGTACTTCATTCATATTTTAGCCATGCATCCACCCTCCCTCCCATTCAAAAAAAAAATGATCAGCTATTGATGCATTAACACTTTGTGCATTAACACTTTGTGCAAGTCAAAAGCAGAGAGACACAGAGATGGTCTGATAAGCTCTAGATTATCAGGAGACCTCATGATTGCCAAGAAAAGCAGAATAGACAAGGAACCACTAGTTGTCACCTTTGCCTATATATTTACTATAGTGCTTGCTATACTGCCAGGGTATTAGGGCAATAAAACCACATAATATTGATTCTTGTCATCGAAGTCCATCTAGTGGAAATGTAAGCATTATTAACAAATTAGCCCAACACAATATGCCAAGACAGAATATTTACATTTTACCCTACAAGAGATGCTCGCCAAAACATTTAATTGTATTATTATTTTAATTATTCAACATATATTTAGACAAAGCTCTTTTGGTTGTCCGTATACCTTTATGTCTCCAACATAAGTTACTCAAAACACAAAGTACCCAAAAGCAATCCCTATGCCATGTAATTCCATATAAGGACAGATTCTTGATATTCCATATAAAGCTTCTGATAATAAATTTAATTTATATGCATAGCAGCCATCTTTCAAAAAACTAATAGCTCTCCCATTTATATACTTTGTAAAGGTGGAACTTAAGACTCTATAAGCATTTTCAATTTTCCTAACAACACAGACTATTACATAGCCTCTTGGGGAAGCCATTCTTCTTGTGATGAGTGTTATCACAATTTGCAATGTATATATTTTGCTTTGAACACAGAACAGATCATTATCACAGTATTAATATGCTTTTAAAAATGCATTGTCTTAAGTAGTGGGATTGTTAAATAGCTATGCATTACTTTATAATTTTTAAAAATCCTTACATAGTTTGAATCATATATATAGTACATCTTTATAATCTGTCCCTTTGTTTTGGATTAGCAGTCTTGCTTACTGATTTTTTTTTTTTAAGTTTCCTTTCCTTGACATAACAAATACAGGAAAAGTACAAAACACCTTGGGGCCTTTAGGGCTACAAATAACAGAAAACTAGTAAGAAAGAAGTCTGGAGTCTCCAGATTAAGAGCATAAACTTTATCAAATCACTTCCATTCTTTAAACCTTAATTTTTCATCTATAAGAAACAGGTCACTCAAAGCCAGTGCACTGGGACAACCCTGAGGGGTGGGATGGGGAGGGAGGTGGAAAGGGGGATCAGGAAGGGGGACACACGTACACCCATGGCTGATTCATGTCAATGTATGGCAAAAGTAATTAGCCTCCAAATAAAATAAATTAATTTTTTAAAAGAGACATTAGATTAATCTCTAAGATCACAACTCCAAAATTCTATGATTCTAGGAGTCAACGTTTTTCAGTGTACAACAAAATTATTTCAAATCAAACTGTCACTAATACATGATGAGCCAAACCTCAGAATATATGTATATACTCAGCAAAAGAGCGTTTTCTCTGACTGAACTGAGGGTGGGAAATCACACTAGGTACACCAGCTCGGCCCAGGCTCCTCCTTGCACTGCTCACCTTTCTTGATTTATACCTTCAAGGTCAGCAAACACAGTCTGGCAACGTGTTAACCTTGACATTTTCCAGTTGTGGAAACAGTTGTGTCAGATCGAGACAAGGAAGTATGGACTGTATGATGTGCTGTCCTTTTATGGTAAATAAGTAAGCTGTATTTTGTCTTCCATAAAAGTGCAACAATTTACAGAATCCAACTATAGAACTAACTATAGAACATTTCCATATGAAGTACCTAATACAACCTGAACATTATAAACCTTATTACAACACAATTCTAATTTGGCTGGCAAATTAAAAAAAAAAAGTTGAAATTACAACTTAATATTTAAAGGATTACAGATAAAGATTTAGACATTAAAAAAAAAAAAGACTTTAAAAGAAAATTCAATGGTCAAGTGAAAACCACCATGTGACTTCACTCTCTAAACACAAGACTTACTGAAAGCAAATCCTGTAAATGGTACTACAAAAATCAGTTCAACATTATCAAACACCCACAGCACTTTATTTATATCCCTATTATTATCACATAAAGGAAATGCAGTTACTGGAAGCAAAGGTTGTCGAATGACATATTTAAAAGTTTAAAAGCTATCAAGATATTCAGCTGCTTCTTTTCTTTCCCATACCTATTTCTCTATTTTACAGTCAATTAGTTGGTTATTAAGTCATTAAAAAGGCAAATCAAAGCAAACAAGAAAGGCAATGTGGAAAGGAAGCATAAGGAGCCAAAAAGAAACCATAAGAGTGCTTACTGTTAAAGGTAAATTATAAAAATAAATAATAAAGAACCAGAGAACAGAGAGCGAGAGGAAAGCAGCAGAGCAAACCAGACAATGAACTGCCAGGCTGGGCACTGTGTATTCTTTAAAATATGACCTCTAATCTTAATAACAGCTCTTCAAGGCAGGTGTTTGGCTTTTGTTGTTTCTGGGGGCAGGAATTGGAGGATAACCGCTTTACGACACTGCCTTGGTTCCTGCCCCAGGACAACATGAGTCAGCTCTAAGCATGCACACATGCCCTCCCTCTTGAGCTCCCTGCCAGTCCCCCCACCCACCTCACCCCTCTAGGTTGTCAGAGCACCAGGGCACCAGGCGGAGCTCCAAAGTGGGTCTTTAATCATTCCCATTTTACAGATGAGGCAACTGGACTTGGAAAGTATGCTACTCACTTAAAATAAAAAAAATATTTAAGTGGCTGAACTAAGACTCAGAGCTAGGGCTGTCTGATTTCAGATTCAAGGCTTTTAATTATATCCCTCTGCCTCTAGAAAAATTTTATTAATGGTGATCAGGTAGCTACTCTGCTTCCAAGGTAGGGATAATCCCTATAATGTTTCCTATATGTAATATGTATACACATACTTTTAAACACGTGTCTGTCCTTTAAGAAAGGGGGAAGGTGAGGGGAAACCTTTCAGAGTTCAACATAATAATTAAAATAATACTGTAAAAATAACATAAATTTCTGATGTTACTGAATGCTCCCTATATGTCACATGCTGTATTCTGTGTTTGACATACATCACTATATATAACCCTCAAAATAGCCTTGTAATGTAGGGGTTATTATCCCCACTTCAGAGAAGAGCCTTAGAGAGACACACAATACTGGGATTAAGCTAGATTTGGCAACCAAGTGTGACTGCATGGTCATGGATTTCTCTCAAAAACTTCTTTAAAAGCTCCCATTAGAGAATTACGGCTTTTATAAATCTCATTCAGCTTAATTATAATAAAACACTCAGTTAGGATATAGTCTTTGAAGCACAAATCAAAACCATAATGAGGTAACACCTCACACAAATCATTTAAAAGTCTACAGATAACAAATGCCAGAGAAGATGTGGAGGAAAAGGAATTCCTACAGTGTTGGGTGTTGGTGGAAATGTAAATGGGTGCAGAGACTATGGAAAATAGCATGGCGGTTCCTTAAAGAACTAAAAACAGAGTTGCCATATGATCTGGCAATCCCAGTCCTGGGAATATATCCAGAGAACACTATGATTTGAAAAATTACATGCACCCCAATGTTCACTGCAGCACTATTTACAAAAGCCAGGACATGAAAGCAACCTAAATGTCCACTGACAGAGGAATGGATAAACATGTGGTTCACACTCACACACACACACACACACACACACACACACACACACACACACATACTGGAATATTACTCAGCCATTAAAAAGAATGAAATAATGCCACTTGCAGCAACATGGGTAGACCTAGAGACTGTCACTCTGAGTGAAGCAAATAAGTAAGTCAAACAGAGAAGGAGATATATCATGGGACACCCCTTATATGTGGAATCTAAAAAGAAATGATACAAATGAAGTTACAAAACAGAAAGAGACTCATAGACTTAGAGAATGAGCTTATGGTTGTAGTGGGGGGAAGGATGGAGGGCAGGGATAGTTAGGGAGTTTGGAATGAACATATTCATACTGCTATATTAAAAATGGATAATCAACTAGGATCTACTGTACAGAACATGGAGCTCTGCTGAATGTTATATGGTAGCCTGGATGGGTGGGAGTTGGGGCAGAATGGATATATATATATATATGTATGGCAGACTCCCTTAGCTGTTCACCTGCAACTATCACAACATGGTTAATCACCTATAACTCAACACAAAATAAACAGCTTTTTAAAAAAAGATATGGTGTGTGTGTGTGTGTGTGTGTGTGTGTGTGTGTATCTATATCTATATCTATCTCTCTCTCTCTCTCTCTCTCTCTCTCTCTATATATATATATATATATATATATAATGGAGTACTACTCAGCCATTAAAAAAGAAATAACACCATTTGCAGCAACATGGATGGACCCAGAGATTAACATACTACATGAAGTCAGAAAGAGAAAGACAAATAGCATATGATACCACTATATGTGGAATCTAAATATGATACAAAAGAACCTATTTACAAAACAAACACACTCACAGACAGAGAAAACAAATTTAGGGCTATTAATGGAGAAAGGAGGTGGAGGAGGGATAAATTAGGAGTTTAGGATTAGCAGATACAAACTACTATATTTAAAATAGAAAAACAGCAAAGTCTTACTGCAAAGGACAGGGAATTATATTCAATATACTGTAATAAATCATAGTGGAAATATATACATATATAACATCAGTTCAGTTCAGTTGCTCAGTTGTGTCCAACTCTTTGTGACCCCATGGACTGTAGCACACCAGGCTTCCCTGTCCATCACCAACTTCCAGAGTTTATTCAAATTCATGTCCATCGAGTCAGTGATGCCATCCAACCATCTCATCCTCTGTGGTACTCTTTCCCTCCTGCCTTCAGTCTTTCCTAGCATCAGGGTCTTTTCCAATGAGTCGGTTCTTCCCATCAGGTGGCCAAAGTATTGGAGTTTCAGCTTCAGCCATCAGTCCTCCCAATGAATATTCAGGACTGATAACATATGTATATGTATAACTGAATTACTTCCCTTGCAGATCAGTCAGTAAAGAATCTGCATCAAGGCAGGAGACCTGGGTTCAATTCCCGGGTCAGAAAGATCCCCTGGAGAAGGAAATGGCAACCCATTCCAGAATTCTTGCCTGGAGAATCCCATGGCAGAGGAGCCTGGCAGGGGGTTGCAAGAGTCAGACATGACTTGGCAGCTAACCACCACCACCATACCATAAACTAACACAACAGCTATAAATCAGTAAACAATTTAAAAATTAAAAAAGGATATAGTCTCTGTTATAGAGTGAACTGCTTACATACCGGATCATATTTAAGAAAAGTAAAAGTGACCAAAAAATTTCCATAATCCTCAAAATTTGTACAAAATACTTATTCTAGTAAAAAAAAAATACATTTTTTTATATTTTGAAACTAAGTAACCTAATATCACAATCAAAGAAACACAGTTTTTACATTTTGAAACTAAGTAACCTAAATATCACAATCAAAAACTTCAAACCTTACACATTGACACATTAGGTGAGAAGAGAAAAAAGTTACATGAGCCAGTTTTCTAATATGTTTACATAACTATGTAAGTGACCATTCTTCATTCTAATGCTGCCAAACATCTTACTTTTTCAATTCAGAAAACAATACAAAGTAACTCACATGTCATTCAGCAAACAGAGGATGGAGAAAGGTTTTATACGGACTCAGAACAAAGTTAAAGCTGAAAAAATATTGTGCCTTCAAGCAGGGCAAAGTGGATGGGTTGCCTAAGTAAAACCTCATTATTATAAGCAAACAGTTTGTAGTAAGTTAGTTACTTTCATACAAGGGTGGTATTCCCATTAACCTCAAATAAGAACCAGGCTTAGGGTGACATTATGTTTTTCCCTGAGAGACATAACAAAAATAAATAGGCGCTTCCAGATTACTTCACAGAGGTCACACCAGGGCCACCTACAACAGCACACGGCAGTACAGCAATTCAGGATTCTGTCACTTGATGAAGGTAAGAAGACCACTAGAGTGAGGGTTACTGCAATCCTAACAGGCGGCCAGCACCACAGCACTCTCGCACGCGTCCCCAAACCACACTGTGCTGCGGGTAAAAGGCCCACAGCTGCCCTCCAGCTGAGTCCCACAGTCTGGGGTGTGCACCGAGAACCAGCTCAACCCCAATACACAGTCTGCAACAAAACGGTCATCAGCAATAAACAAAAGGATGTATACGGTTTCTTTGCTGTTGTTTTAAGCACAGCATGGGTACTGATGTGCATTCACTCATGTACTGATGTGACGGAACGTGCCTTCGTTTTCCCAAGTGGTGTGCCCTGTGCTCACACTCAAGTCATCTGCTGGTGATTTGAGCACATGCTCACTCTGGAATTTGTTTTGAGAAAATCCTTCCCTGATTAGGCATGGCTTTGCTCCTATCTGCCTTGGTTCTCACTATTTCTATCCAGCTGCAGATTCCTCTCTGCATCCTCAGTTCTCACCATTTCTTCATGCACGAAATGTCCAGAACCAAACTTTCTTTCTAATGAGCACTTAAAAAGTCATCAAGCACAATGAAAGTGGGCATTAAAAAAAAAAAAAAAAGTGGGGAGACTGCATGAATTCTGACTCAGATGAACTGCGGGAAAGTGACTTTACAGTCATCTCCTCCAAATTTATTTCACACACAAGATTTTTCCTTTTATGCCTCCCCAGCTTATTACATCAAGGAAACGGAATAGATCAAGGCCTCTCACTGGGTAACCTTACGAAAACTTCTGTGCTTTTCTTTCCTCCCCGGTCAGCATGAAAGATTGAGTATCCAGTTTATCACTAATAGATAGACATAGTGATATTGAGACACATAATTTTTCAAAATACCACAAAAATATTTTAGCAGTATATAGATAAGGATGAAAGAATAAAAAAAAAATTCACTGCTGATACTGTTTAAAATCCAAAGTCAACTTTGTTCGATATCAAATGGGTCTAGGGCAGTGAGAAGAAATTTAAGTGCTTACCAAGCTTTGTCCCAACAGTAAAAATGAATTAAGAATAAAGAGATAAAAAATCTAGTGCAACTGTAAAATCAAATTTATATCCAGTATTAGCTATTAGTTATGGATTCCAAAATGATTCAAGAGAAGCAATTTGTAGGCCAGAGGTTACATCTATCATGGAAAACTCTCTTCTGCTTTGCATTCTATCTAAATGTGGTCAAGAGCTTGCAGAAAATCTGTGTTCAGACGGTTTGAAGGATGCATCTGGACCGTATGACCTTAGAGTCAGGCAGGCAATCTGTGTTTATCTAAAAGTCAAAATCATAATTTTAGGCACCGATATCTAGGAATGACTGTACAAACTCTTCACCCCTTAAAAGCACGTTACATTGCTAATGTCAAAATTCTGTTTGGAGGGATGGATGGATCGATGAGAGGAGAGAGAAAAACAGGTCGGTTGACAAGCACAACTCCATTTCAGAATCCTCTAACCAAAGGATAATATTTCATGAATTTCTAAATAAACTCAAAACAATGTACCTGTAATTTGTACAGTTCTGAATCAGTTTGCACTTGGAGAAATCTCCAACCTGTTTTCTTTCTCTCCATCTTATTTGCCTTGGCAAATATGTTGCCACAATGTTGCATCTAAGAGAACTAGAAAATTTCAGAATGAAGAATGTGATCCTCACATGGTATTTTACTTCCTCAAGTATGTTCACAGCCTGATTAGTCATCTGCTTCTATAGAAATTTTCATGAAAGGAAATATAAGTTTTGTTTTTTCTTCACAGTTTTTTTTTTTTCTCCAGAAAATGTCATTAAAAGGCATGGGAAGAAATGAACAAAGGTTTTCTTAAACTTTCTCAGAATAGTATTCTTAATGTTCCCACAGTCTTTGTTAGTGGCAACTAGCCCAGCTGCAGAGTTGCAGCTTACTTCTCCAGTATTAAACTTTATGAATGCATCATATAGGTTCTTTTTTATTTAAAAATACCAATATCATAAATGTATACTTACTCTAGGTTATATTCCAAAGCAGTACCTTGAAAATGCAGGTTATTAGACATACAAACGCAGAAGGCAGTGGCACCCCACTCCAGTACTCTTGCCTGGAGACTCCCATGGACGGAGGAGCCTGGTCGGCTGCAGTCCATGGGGTCGCTAAGAGTCAGACACAACTGAGCGACCTCACTTTCACGCATTGGAGAAGGAAACGGCAACCCACTCCAGTGTTCTTGCCTGGAGCATCCCGGGAACGGGGGCGCCTGGTGGGCTGCCGTCCGTGGGGTCATACAGACACGACTGAAGCGACTGAGCAGCAGCAGCAGCAGCAGACATACAAACATATGGGACATAGATTTCATGGTTGAGAACAAAGGAAACATTCATTTTATTCATTTGTTTAAATCATAGATATAAATTTTTCTTTCATCTAACTATCAGATTTTTTCAAGTGGCTATTTTTAAAAGTATCTTACAGTTCAGAAAGTTAGAGACGTCTCAAAACAAAATTCCATCAATCATAGCATACACAAAAACTTCCCTGGCATATTTCTAAAACACCATGTCTAAATAGCATTGTTGTCTTTGCCCGTAAAGTTAGAGTGAGATGAACAAGCAGTATATCAACTTAATATCATACTGTCAAGATGATTACGAATGAAAAAGAGTAATATCCTCAAAAATAAGTCCTCACAACACTGAAAGCACTTTGAAACTGATACGACTTAGCTTTCTCAGTCTTCAAAATTTAATTAGTAACAATAAACCACACTAATTGGGGGTGGAAGCTAAAGGCTCTGAGGAGCATTCCAAAACGTAACGTCTTAGTGTATTAAATGCAGGGCAAGGCAGAAATGAGGCATGTGTGTATGTTAGCCAACTCCTTCACATGGAAATTCTGTCTATAACAACAAACAGTCTGATTAATATTTTAATAGGAAAGGCCCCTAAGGAAAGCAGGCGGTTCCTGGTACGCACAGCCGCAGCGTCTGAATTGCTAAGCACGCCTTCCCTCATTTTAATCAAGCTAGCAGCCAAGGCACAGGCCGGCGTCTGGGGAGGCCAGGTTTCATTTTCATAGAGGGACAAGGGTAAAATGACCAGGGTTTACTGAAGACTAAACATTAAAATGTTACTGTGCTTCAGAATTTTCATCAGAACTAGACCTTTACATGTAGTGAGGTTCATCTGAACAAAAAGTAAATTTTGCAGTGAAATAGATTCTCAGTACTTCATAATATAGTATGAATGACTAGAAGAAGACTTTCCCCTTTTATCTATAATAACACAGTGACATGAATTTCTTTTACCTTTTTATCCTATATTGGAGTAGAGCTGATTATAAACAATCTGCCTGCAATGCAGGAGACCTGGATTTAATCTTTGGGGCAGGAAGATCCCCTGGAGAAGGAAATGGCAACCCACTTCAGTATCCTTGCCTGGAGAATTCCATGGATGGAAAAATCTGACAGGCTAGAGTCCATGGGGTCGCAGAGTCAGACACGACTGAGCGACTCACACACATAGCCAATTAACAAACAATGTTGTGACAGTTTCAGGAGGATAGCAAAGGGACTCAGCCACACACATATATCTATCTCTTCTCCCCAAAACTCCCCTCGCATCCAGGCTGCCATACAGCACTGAGCAGAATTCCATGTGCCACAGAGTGAGTCCTTGCTGGTTATCCATTTTAAATAGAGCAGTGTGCACATGCCCATCCCAAACTCCACCAAACTAAAAATCAGAGCATTTTTTTTCGACCAATTTTCAATACAAAACTTTTGCCTGATTACTTCATTTCTGAATACACAAGTGATTAAAACTTATGGTTGATTAAGAAAAGTTAAGAGAGTTCTATCTTAATTAACTGTAGACCATTCTTAGTATCCAGCACTCAAACTGCTGCCATTAATATTTTAATATACCTGAGCTTAGCTCTAATGAACCTCATGTCAATGCATTTATATATTTCTAATGTCTTGTTTGAATTCTTATTTAAGTAATTTTGAATAGATATTAGATTAGAATCCTACTGTCTTGCTTTAATGAAGTATTTGCATGTAATCTATGTGAATGACAACTTCCAAATAGCCCTATGAGTGGACAACTGGCCATCTTGGAAGGTTCCAGTAAAATCACCATGAGTCACTAAAGCAGGAAAAAAGATCCATGCATTATCATCAGTAAAGGAAAGACCATCGGTATCCGTGAGTACACACATTTTTCAGATTACCTAGGCAACAGAGAGAAGACGTTGAGGAAACAGACCCAAGTGAGCTAAGTCTGATGAGATAAAGAATTACGAGAGATGACAGACCCCGAAAGGTGTACAGAAGCAGACCTTACAGAACCTCAGAGCTATGGAATTGACGATGTGATAGACACGGCAAGACACTGTTGAAAATAACTACATTCTACTTCACACATTTGCCTATAGCCAGTATTAGCTGACTTAATCACTCCAGGACAAGACAAGTCTCAAAGATCAAATGGACCGCCATTTAAGTCACTCACTAGGCCAAACCACAGAGTTTCTCACCCTGGGTACCAGTGACATTTGAGGCAGACAATTCTCTGTTGCTGGCAGTGGGCTGAGGGAGGCTGTCCTGTGGTGTCTCTCACTAGGTCCACAGCAGCAACCCCCACTACAGGGAGGACAGCCAAAGAGGCTCTCAAACACGGCCAACCGTCCTGCCCCCAGCCGCAACCACTGACAGAGAGGAAACCTAAAGATGCTTTATTCGGACCACTCATGCAATCCTAAACACTTATGAAGCCCTGAAAGTGAAAGTCGCTCAGTCATGTCGAACTCTTTGTGACTCCGTGGACTGTAACCTGCCAGGCTCCTCTGTCCATGGAATTCTCCAGGTCAGAATACTGGAGTGGGTAGCCTGAGAACTTTCTAATCTAAGCCTTTTTCTATGATAAGAATCCCTTTCTTTAATGACTATAAAAGATCATTGTACAGTGTTTGATCAAGAAACTTCAAGAATGAGAAACTCTCAACTTTACCAGGCCACCAAGTCCATTTTTTGAACAGTTCTAGTTGAATATTCTTCCTTACTATTGCAATGAAATCTGCCTTTCTCTAAATTATTCTCGTAATCCCTAGTTACACAGAAAACAAATTATTCCTCTACAGAATCAGTCCTTCCAACATAAGATGATAATCTCTGTACCTTGACTGATTTGTAGGTAAGAACTAAATGGGACACAGAAATAATCTCAATTGATATTTTAGGTACTCACTGGATAAGGAGTCACCCAAGTTGTCTCACAGAGGTAGAAACTCTTAGCTCCAGACAGGTCCAGAATCACATATGCATTTATAACAACATTTATAAACTCATCTGTTTTTTCGTTTAAATTTTCATATCTTCAAAATTACACCTATAACTGAGGGAATAACTTTTTATTTTTCTAATTATTTCCTTTTCATTTAAATAGGCAGTCAATGTCTGATAAATATTGTTTTTAATTTTAAAAAAAAGGAAAACTATACTTCCTCACTGGTGGACTAACTAATATACCTCTGAAAGCCTTTTCATTTTGCTGTTTTACTATATTCACTGCCTTCATAGATATGCTAACCCTTAATTTTATATAATTTTAACTTTTGTGTAATTGAGGCTCTGAATTGGGAGTTGTTAAATTATACAATATGTTTCCAAAGTATTTGACAAAATCGAAGCATACAGTCTCCATTTTAGAAATTATGTTCTAGAAATGGCTTAAGGCAAAAATATTTTTATAAGACCTTAAGTCATTAGTGTCTTAACTGCATAATTAACCTCACATATTCCAAAGTCAGCTAGCCAACAAGTCTAATTACTTAAAATGGTGGTTTTGTGTTTTAAGCCAAGAAACTTTTTGTGCAAATGAAATCAAACCTGCCAAAACTATACATAAAATAAATGAATGTAGAAATGCTGTGCTGAGGTAATGCTCTGTCCCCCTACCACACTACCTACCCAGTAGTTCTTAGGAAGCTCTGCAAACTCTAGAAATATGTGAAGAATATGTTAGAAAACAATATCCTGACACATGGCAAAGAAGGGAAAAAAGCTCAGAGGCTGAAATGACAACAACCATGCCCTTGATTTGAAGAACATCTCAGGGCCCCTCTCAAAGTAAGTCTGTTTCTTAGTTTACATATCATTCTATTAATCATAGCATAAGCTAAGTAGTTTTCAAAAATATAATAGCAAATTCAGCATAGAAGGAAAAGGAAAAAAAGAAGAGATGCTAGAGGGAGGTATAAAAATAATAATTAAATAATAATCGAAAGCAAAAGAAAAAATTATAAGAATGAGACATTTACAAAGTTGGCTGCAATGATTTCTCCGACCCCTACACACAAATCCCCATGCTATCGACTCTGCAGTTCTGCTCAAGAGAGTTAGATAAGATATGGAAATTTGTTCCCCCTCTATTCCTGGCTTAGTCCTCTGACTTGCTCTGACCAAGAGAATGTGGCAAAAATGACATTGTATAACTCTACTCTCACTTCTTAGAACCTTGAGACCATTACTTAAAGAAGACCATTAGTTAAAGAACTTCTTTAAGTAATGTCTCTTCTCTCAATTTGAGTTGAGAGAAGTCTTTGAGTCTCTTCTCTCAACTTGAGATGAGAGACCAGGAAGAGAGAAAAGCAAACAACTAGCTAATCTAAGGCCATGAAGCCCAATCAAGGCAGCAGAAGACTGTAGTTGTGTAAGTGATCCCAACAGAGACTAGCAGAAAAACTGTTTGGTTAAGCCCAGACTAAGTTGCCGCTGCACAGATTCATAAGCAGATAAAATGGCTGCTGTTTTAAAGCTACAACGTTTTGTAGTTGTTCATAACATGGCAATAGAAAACAATGTGTTGTTAGTCCTAAGATGTGTCTGATTCTTCACAATCCCATGAACAGCAGCATGCCAGGCTTCCCTGTTCTTCACTATCTCCTAGAATTTGCTCAAACTCATTCATTGAGTTGGTGATGCCATCCAACCATCTTACCCTCTGTCACCTCTTCTCCTCTTGCCCTCAATCTTTCCCAACATCAGGGTCTTTTCTAATGAGACAGCTCTTCACATCAGGTGGCCAAAGTATTGGAGCTTCAGTTTCAGCATCAGTCCATCCAATGAATATTCAGGATTGATTTCCTTTAGGATTGACTGGTTTGATCTCCTTGCTGCCCAAAGGACTCTCAAGAGTTTTCTCCAACACCAGTTCGAAAGCATCAATTCTTTGGCACTCAGCCTTCTTTATGGTTCACCTCTCACATTCATACATGACTACTGGAAAAACCATAGCTTTGACTAGACAGAACTTTGTCAGAGACGTGATGTCGCTGCTTTTTAAAATGCTGTCTAGGTTTGTCATAGTCTTTCTTCCAAAGAGTAAGTGTCTTTTAATTTCATGGCTACAGTCAATGTCCACAGTGATTTTGGAGCCCAAGAAAATAAAATCTGTCACTGCTTCCATTTTTCCCCCATCTATTTGCCATGAAGTGATGGGATCAGATGCCATGATCTTAGTTTTCTGCATGTTAGGTTTTAAGTCACTTTTTTCACTTTCCTCTTTCACTTTCATCAAGAGGTCTTAAGTTCTTCTTCGCTTTCTGCCATAAGGGTGTGGTCATCTGCACATCTGAGCTTATTGATATTCCTCCCAGCAATCTCAAGTCCAGCTTGTGGTTTATCCAGCCCAGCATTTCACATGATGTACTCTGCACAGAAGTTAAATAAGCAGGGTGACAACATACAGCCTGAACGCCCTTCTTTCTCAATTCTGAACCAGTCCATTGGTCCATATTCCATTCTAATTGTTGCTTCTTGGTCTGCATAAGGTTTCTCAGGAAGCAGATAAGATGGTCTGCTATTCCCATTTTATATGGGAAAATCCAAGAATTTTCCAGTTTGTTGAGATCCACAGAGTCAAACACTTTAGTGTAGTCAATGAAGGAGAAGTAGATGTTTCTCTGGAATTCCCTTGCTTTTTCGATGATCCAATGGATGTTGGCAATTTGATCTCTGGTTCCTCGGCCTTTTCTAAATCTAGCTTGTACAGCTGGAAGTGTTCAGCTCATGTACTGCTGAAACCTAGCTAGAAGGATTTTGAGCATGAATCACAGCCTTGTGTAACTCTATGAAACTATAAGCCATGTCGTCAGGACCATCCAAGTGGACGGGTCATGGTGGAGAGTTATGACAAAATGTGGTCCACTGGAGAAGGGAACGGCAAACCACTCCAGTATTCTTGCCTTGAGAACCCCATGAAAAATAGAAAAAGGCAAAAAGATATAACACTAGAAGATTAACCCTCCAAGGATGGTAGGTGTCAAATGTGCTACTGGGTAAGAGAGGAGAAATAGTTCCAGGAAGAATGAGGAGGCTGGTCCAGAGAAAACAATCAGTAAACAAAATCAAAATTAACAGTCAATAGGAGATCATTTAGTATAGAGTAAAGAGCCCTACAGCATTTGATAGGTCCTAAATATATAAATGGGCTTCCCAGGTGGCACTACTGGTAAAGAACCTGCTGGCCAATGCAGGAATCGTTAGAGATGAGGGTTCAATCCCTGGGTTGGTAATATCCCCTGGAGAGGGGTATGGCAACCCACGAATACTCCAGGCAGTATTCTTGTCTGGAGAATCCCATGAACAAAGGAGCCTGGCAAGCTCAAGTCCACTGGGTCACACAGAGTCAGACACGACTGAAGCAAATTAGCACTCACACACACACGTGTATGCAAATGTATAAATATGATATTATAAAAGAGTTTCATAATAATAATCAAGATTGCATGGAGAAATATCACTAACCTCAGATATGCAGATGACACCACTCTTCTGGCAGAAAGTGAAAAGGAATTAAAGAGCCTCTTGATGATGGTGAAAGAAGACAGTGAAAAAGCTGGCTCAAAACTCAAATTAAAAACATCTGCTCCTTGGGAGAAAAGTAATGACAAACCTAGACAGTGCATTAAAAAGCAGAGACATTATTTTGCCTAGAGACATCTGTCTAGTCAAAGCTATGGTTTTTCTAGTAGTCATGTATAGATGTGAGAGATGAACTCTATAGAAAGCTGAGCACCAAAGAATTGATGCCTTTGAAATGTGGTGTTGGAGAAGGCTCTTGAGAGTCCCTTGGACTGCAAAGAGATCCAGTCAATCCTAAAGGAGATCAGTCCTGAATATTCATTGGAAGGATTGATAATGAAACTGAAGCTACAGTACTTTGGCCCATCTGATGCGAAGAGCTGACTCACTGGAAAAGACCCTGATGGTGGAAAAGATTGAAGGCAGGAGGAAAAGGTGATGACAGAGGATGAGATGGTCGGATGGCATCACTGACTCGATGGGCATCAGTTTGAGTAAATTCCGTGAGATGGCGATGGACAGGGAAGCCTGGTGTGCTGCAGTCCACGGGCTGCAAAGAGTCATACACGCCTGAGCGACTGAACAACATTAGTTTGTATTAACAATGAATTATTTAAGTCGTTTAATATATTCTAGTTACTAGAGGGACACATGTGACACATTTTAAAAACAACTGAAATTAAAATAACTTAAAGTATTTTAATGTATCCAAAACTTGGAGAAAACTCAGGGTTTTTGCATTATTAAGTAACAATGGATTCTATTGGTCTTAGACATACAATAGAAATTATAATAGGTAATAGAATAAAACTCTTTAGCACCCATATTTCCATATATATATTCCAACAGCATTGAATAGAAAGTCAATTATGGATATATAAAACCTAAAACATACTTTTTAATGACCTAATAAAGATGTGTATTTTGGCTACAGTCACATTTTTATCCAAAACTTTATTCAAAATGTTGGCTGAAAAATACCTTATAATTAATCAGCTGTTGTAACAGCAGAAACTCTGCAGAGTGAACCACAGCTCCTCTCTTTCCTTCCCACAACATTCCACAGTGATGTAATTTATAGGGAAATGTTTTAAATACTCAAAATAAGACCATTTAATTAAGCAAACACCATAATAACTAGCATATATATTTTTTGCCTCATAACCTGGTGCTATAGTCAAAAGAAAACATATAAAATTATTTCAGAGTCTGATCTACATAGGGAGTATGCTTTCCTTAAAGAAAACTCTGCTTCACTTGATAATCTATACCATAGCCTACAAAGATGTGACTTCCCAATACAGATCTTCAGTGAATAAGACCTTTAGCATATCTACCACCAATCCTACTCTAAGCACAAAAAACTTGAGGAAAGGTAGGTTTTCTTTCTTTCTAAAGAAGATTGCCTGGTAGCCCTAAAATCCCTAGCGGGACTGCAGTGCTTGGAGGATTCATCAGAATCTAGAACAGAGGTTCTCCACCATTTAGTGTTCTCAGGAATTAAGACTCAGAACAACACTAAAGTCCACACGGGTTATAATTCCTAAAAAAGAGTAATGTCTCACAGTTCCTGCAAAAGAATTCATTCTTAGTCTCATTTTTGGTACTTAAAACTCTTATTTTCCTATATTCCATCACTATGGAATGTTACAGGAAGGAAAAGACTGAAGTCATAGTTCACTTATACAGACTTTCAGCTGCAATGGAACAGCTGTAAGATCTTTTTCAGTCACCATTTAGGAAGCACAATAGATGTGCTATCAGCCAAAATATACATCTTTATTAGGTCACTGAAGATTGTGTTCTACAAAAAAAATACAGAGGAAGAACAAAGGAGAAGCGGGGAGAAACTTTTGGAGGGGATAGGTATGTTTCTGGCACTGACTGTGGTGATGCTATCGCAGGTGTGTACTTATCCTCAACAAACTGCATGCTTTAAGTATGTTGTGCTAGTTGTATGTCAGTAACACATTAATAAAGTGACTTTTTAAAAATGAACAGTGTTCTATATTTTATATGTGCACAACTGACCTTCCATTCAATACTGAATATTCATTCTACTCACTCATCCTACAAAAACTTATTGAACATGTATAATAACTACCATGTTGGGGTGCAGTACAGAACAACAGACACAGTATCTACAAGTTTGGAAGCTTGACACTGGATCTCCTGCAGTCTGTGAGTATAACTGAAAAGTCCTCTGAGTGCCTTCATTTAGTCTCAAGGCAAAGTTCTCAATAGTCCAGAAGCCTTTCTTCAGTGCTGGCTTCTCATTATACCCTTAGACATCCCACGTCATATCAGTTTGCATGGTTTATTCAGTTCAATGTTCTACCATGTGCTGCCATAACAGAATTGTATTGTTGCAGCAACAAGAGTTTGTATTTATTAAAATTTAGTAGCACACCTTCCATGGGAGGGACTTTCCTGGTGGCTCATTGGTAAAGAATCTGCCTGCAATACAGGAGACGCAGGCTCAGTCTCTAAGTTGGAAAGATCCCCTGGAGAAGGAAATGGCAACCCACTCCAGTATTCTTGCCTGGAAAATCCCAGGGACAGAGGAGCCTGGCAGGCTACTGTCCATGGGGTCACAAAAGAGTCGGACATGACTTAACGAATACACAAGAACTTCCATGGGAGACTGTCAGAGAAGCGCTAGTTTGGCTCTTGGCAGGCAGAGAAATCTGACCTCTTGGCATGAAAAGAGATCCATTTACAAATACTACTGACATCAATAAAGCTATCAAGAGACTTCTCTGGTGGTACAGTAGACAAGAATCTGCCTGCCAATGAAGGGAACGTGGGTTCAGTCCCTGGTCTGGGAAGACCCCCCGTGCTGCAGAGCAGCTAAGTTCCTGTGCCACAACTGCTGAGCCTGTGCACCCAGAGCTTGCACTCCACAACAAGGGAAGCCACTGCAGTGAAAAGCCCGCAAACCACGAGACGCAGCCCCCACTGGCTGCAATTAGAAAAGCCTGTGCACTGCAAAAGACACAAAAATGAAATAAACAAATAATATAGCTACCAGAGACAGTTCTAGTCAAAATGTCACTTGCAAAATTTAAACTGCCAAAGGGGCTATTTACTCTTAAGGCTTTTATCACTGATTGCTCTCCCTGAACGTAAGCTCCATAAGAAACCAGATTAGAATCAGATGATATACTGGTGAACAGAGGATCATTACAAGATGAATTAAAGTTTGAATATATACTGATGTCAAGCTAAAACAAACAAACAAACAAAAAAACACTATTTCTATGAGATCAGTAGATACACACCTACCATAGATAGGAAGTTCTTATTTTTGGACCATAGTATCTCTCTACCTTACTTGCCCTGATGACCTTAAACTTACCACTTCTTTTTTGAATGACTAACACCCTCTGTATTCACAATGTTCTACTTTGGAATGACTGTTATATTCAATTGTATCTCAGTCAAATTTTATTCTTACCTAGGAACATTTCTTAACCTTTAGAGTAATTACATATCTCTGATTTAATCCATTTTATGACTGTCACAACAGGGGCAAGAGATATTCAGAACTACCAATATTCACTGGCAAGAAAGAAATGCAGAAGAGTTCATTTGGGTAGTACTAAAGAAATTAAACAAGGAAGTCTTTAGACCTAGATGGCTCTAATGCCTTGGCAGCCTGTATAAGTAAAGTGAGGATAAAATTTCTGTAAATGTCTCAAGGTTCAGAAATCCAAACCTAAGGACAATCAATCAGAAGTCAACTAGGTTTTCCAAAAAAAGGGAATATTAAGCTATAGACAATCAAATAATTCCCTTGCTCTGCTTTCACATCTGCTCTTTAAAAATCTTCCCTCCCTCCCTCCCTCCCTCTCTCCTTCCACAGAGGAAAGTTTGGCATTGCTCAGTGAGAACTGATGCTTGCTCACGTAAAGCCTTGTAAAATTTAATATGCCTCATTTTATCTTTTAACAGTTCTAAACCAAAAGAAGCCTATAATTTTATTCAAAGCTAACGGCTTTTATGCAGCTTAATTATACTACCAGAAACAAAATGAAAGGGGGAACAGAAAAAGCAAGGGAAAAGGCCTTGCAGATTATCTGCATAACGGAGTCAAAAAAAACAAGAAACCAAGAGTCCAGAAATGGGTAATGACTGTGAAGCTGGAAAGAAAAGGAGAATTCTGAAACATAGCTGAATGACTGAGAAGAACCTAGAGAAGGCTACATACAGGAGAAAAGAAAAAGAGACTATCATGTTGAGGTCTGACAGAACACAACAAAATTCTGTAAAACAGTTACCCTTCAATTAAAAAATAAATAAATGTTAAAAAAAAAAAAAGAAAAAGAGACTAAAAGCAAAAATACTTCACTTGGAGAGAGAGTATATAACAAAGTGTACTTAAGACATTCACTCTGTCACTCTACCAACATATGATTAGGGGAAAATTCTGCAGGTCTTTCATATTTTTGCATATTTTATAAGAGAAGCAAGCTCTCATTTTTTGTTCTAGACTATCTTTCAAGTATTTCTGCATACAATGACCAACTTTGGGAAGATATAGTGTTTTGCTGAAGCAAAAGGCATGATTACAAAAAAGATTTTGGTTCCTCAGTCTCAGAGTTCTTCTATCATGCAATACATTATTTCTACAGGTGTTATTTGGCCCTCTTCACTTCACCCTCTTCCCTGGTGGTTCAGAAGGTAAAGCGTCTGCCTACAATGTGGGAGACCTGGGTTCAATCTTTGGGTCGGAAAGATCCCCTGGAGAAGGAAATGGCAACCCATTCCACTATTCTTGCCTGGAAAATCACATGGACAGAGGAGCCTGGTAGGCTACAGTCCATGGGGTCGCAAAGAGTCAGGCACGACTGAGGGTCTTCACTTTCACTTTCACTTTTCACTTCACCCTAGGAGAATTGAGACTCAAGGAACTATCACACAACAATGATGATATTCTGTCTACTGCTGTTGCTATGGGATGGGGAACACATGTACACCCATGGCTGATTCATGTCAATGTATGGCAAAAACCACTACAATACTGGAAAGTAATTAGCCTCAAATGAAAATAAATAAATAAAAAAATTTTTTTAAAAGAGTCTTTTGCCTCTGACCAGAAACCTCATGTCTTCTGCTATCATTCATGACGCTATGGACAGCTTCATAAATAAGTTGGTTTGCAAACAGATACTCGGACACTTTATAATTCTTGACAGTATCCCATTTATCAGGAATATGATCCTGTGGCAATTAATTAATTTCAAGCCACAGGTTACTATAAAGTGAAAATAACAACAGCATCTACTTCATTGGTTATCATGCTATATACATCACAAGTTACCGTGTTATATGAGAAAATCCATATAAATAAATTTGCATAATGCTTGACAACAAATATCAACCATTATTATACACATGATATATGTTATAAACACACATATGCATAATATTAGTATATTTTATATACACACATGTATGGTTTGCCACTTGCTCAATAGTTATATAGATTAATAAAAAATGCAAACTACTAAAATGGCAATGATAGTAATAACTTTTACAGAATTTTCTTTAAAATAAAAACTAAAAATATGTGTACACGCATGTGTAGATGTATTTTAAAATCTCCTACTATGGCTAAGAAAATATAATCATGACAAATTCTACGACAGTACTACAGATGTGCTGTTGTTGTTGCTTAGTTGCTGACTCTTTTGCAACCCCATGTACAATAGCCCACCAGGCTCCTCTGTCCACTGAATTTCCCAGGCAAGCATACTGGAGTGGGTTGTCATTTCCTTCTCCAGGGGATCTTTCCCACCCAGATATCAAATCTGAATCTCCTGCATCAGCAGGCGGATTCTTTATCACTGAGCCACCAGGGAACCCCAAAGACCACAGGGCTCTATGCATTGTAAATATCTCTTCAATGGTCATTAAAATAAAGTTCCTGGATGACTTAATATAAATTCAATATTAATATATATTAGTAAACAAAGTTAAATTTTTCCAGTATAATATATGTAATTTTGTCAAGTCTTAGTTTCCTGAAAACATGAAAGAGAAAAGGCACATTAAACATGAACCTAAATCACTTCTTACATTTCCCAAAGAGCCTTCACAACATACAGCTGACATTAGCTGTAATCATATGATAAAATTGACTCACCCAAGTAGCAGATATCTTAACAATGATCTTAATTACCACGCTACATTCATTGGCTGCATTAGCAAAGATATATAATTCACCAAATTACAAAAGGATGAAAGCCAAGGAACGCTTTGTAATGAATGAAATCTTAAAGCTGGTGAGGTTTAAGCTACACCAACTAAGAGTAGTTAAAACCTCAGCAAAATGGCAATATACACTCTACAGATTTGTTACATTATCTTTTCCAAAGTGGCTTATCTTCCATACAAAAAATGTCAATGGAATATAAAAGATTTAAAAAGACAGTGTTTTTAATAAAAATTTATGTTGCACTTAAAATGACAACATATAAAGTCTTACATATATTATATAGTCCTTCTCCAAGACAGGAAGATGGAGCAGCAAGAACAAGGTCTTCCAGGATTCAATTCTCAGATATAAATTACGTCTTTCAATTAAGGAATTTCTCTGTACCTTAGCTTTCTCATGTGCAAATTGGAATAAGTGTATACTACTTAGCAAGAATAAAAATGAAAATGAAAAAATTTAAATAACAGAACTAACATATGTAGGCTTCTTTCATTCCTAAAAGCTAAGAGAAGACAGCAGAATATTATTCAGCACTAAAAAGAAATGGCTATTAAGCCACACACAGTAAGTCGATGTGGAACCTTTAACGCATATTACTAAGTGAAAGAAGTCTATCAGAAATGGCTACACATTGCAAAACTCCAATCATATGACATTCTGGACAAGGCAAAGAGATTGCAGAAAGATCAATGGCTGCCGAAGATCTGTGGGGAGGAAGGGACAGACTGGTAAAGACACAGGAGATTTTTAGGACACTGAAACTACTTTGTATGATACTATCATAATAGTCACACGTCATTGTAGATTTGTCAAAAGCTATAGAAGGAATACCAACAACTGCAAACCCTAAAGTAAACTATACAGACTTCGGTTGATAATGATGTGTGAATGTAGGTTCTTCAATTGTAATGCAGAAGACCTGGGGGGCAGGGGTGGTAGGGAGGGTAGTACTGGACCTCTCCACACCCTCTGCTCAACTTTGTCGTGAACCTAAAATTGCCTGAAAAACCATTTAAAGTCTAACAATGTTAAAAACAAACAAATTAAATAATAGTTAACACACTGTAAAGATGAATCACTTTGTACCTCTGGAAACCTTGAATTCTAAGATTAACAAAAACCTAACAAGATAATTCAAATATCCAGTTTCGTTGCAAATATTAAGATTTTGGATACATGTAGACAAAGCCTAAAGCCTTGTGAATGCCCATATATGTTATAAATGTTTAGATGGACGTGCTATTTCCTATTAAACACAAAAACTATCTCATAATGTGAAAACATCATTTCACTCCTGTAAGATAATTATTAAGTCAATAATTACTAATAATTACACATTTCAATGAAGAGTTTTAAATAATTATTACCAGGGGGCACAAGTGGTAAAGAACTCGTCTGCCAATGCAGAAGACCTAAGAAAGGGGGGGTTGATCCCTGGGTTGGGAAGATCCCCTGGAGAAGGAAACGGCAACCCACTCCAGAACAACTGCCTGGAGAATCCATGGACAGAGGAGCCTGGAGGGCTACATACAGTCCATGGGGTCGCAAAGCGTCAGACACGACTATAGTGATTCAGCACGTAGACAGCAATGAGACTTAAAGAAGGAAGTAAATTACAGTATGGACTAAACTGAAATTCCATTTTAATTTTAATAAACAAACTCAAGAAAAAGATGCAAAAATTGATAATGGGAATTCTTTTTCCTGGCTTCATAAAGCCAAATTCTGCTTTCCCCTCTTCTCATTGACTCAGGCCTGCTATCTCAAATGCCCAAACTAGAAATCTGGAAGGGTACATCTCATGCCCACAAGTTCAGTGACATCCTACAAGCTCAGTGATTATTAAATACTACCACTACTGTGTGCTCAACTGAGCAAATTATAGTCCGTCCAAGTTCATAGTCAGTAGTTCCAAAGCGAATGCTTGTACATGAAACAAGAGTCCAGAGTAGAGGTCACAGCTTTCTATGTTTACAGCTTCTCCACACAATTACTCTTGCAGCTGCACTTGATTAGTTTTTGACATGAATGCACTGTCTCAGAAAGGTCAACACAAGGAGGTTTCCATCCTCTTGACACTCCCTCTAACCTCCACTATTCACAAACATTAAACCACTTGTAACAGCACAAGAAGTTCCCAGAGTCTAGACTCTAAGAAAGCTCTCTGTTGGCAGTGTTGCATGCTTTAGACTGCAAAAGGTACGTGAACACGTCCTCTTCTTTATGAATAGTTTTTTGAAAAAACAAAGAGTTCATTATCAAGCAACAGCCCACATTTCCAATGACGATGTCATGCCATCTCAGCAAAATCAGAGCTGAAATAGTAAGGATAATGATTGCAAACCTCATACCTGAGGTTAAATTCCTCTCCCCCCAAATAGAAATTATAATTTGGGTAACAAAGGAAAAGTGATACATAAATAGGAAGTTATTCAAGTACTGAATTATGATTTAATTTTCCCCAAAGGTGGTTCCTATAATATTTCACAATTTTTTCCAAATATAGTAAAGAAGAAAACATACAGTTCAAGCCATATGTGTGTGTGTATACATGTATATATAAAAAGTATCACACTACAGAGTAAGACTTAAAATGAGGGGAAATGTTTTAAAAAATTATATACAGTATATGTATATATACATACACACACAGAGGCAATTATAGAGGGAAAACATACATCCTACAAGTATATTCTTCTCATAAAATTAGAGATTTTAATTATATCTCTGTAAAGAGGTATAACTGCACACTGGGAGGTAGGATATATCTAATTGTAGAGAAAAGCTCATTTCTATGATTAAGGATCGATAGCTTGAAAATACTTCTTTGTTAAAAAAAATAAGCTAATAAAAAATTATAACTTTATTTTTACAAAGTAAATAAAAACAATTTCATGCCCAAGTCACCATATTTCTTGCCAAATATGGCATAACTTTGTGATCCTTATAAATTTATAATGTCTTTGCTTATGACCCTTAAGTCAGTATCTATAAAAATTGCCACATGCAAAAAAAAAAAAAAAATTGCCACATGCCTTGCATTCCATTGGTGTTGGCTTTTAGTGGAAACTTAATCAACTGGAGAGGAACACTACCATAGACTTGACAGATTACAGCAACTAATAATTAGCATTCTTGAACTTCTAACTCTACCAACTTATAATTGACTTTTGGGATGTGGGGTTGTAGGTAAAAATAATTGCTACTGTAAAATAACTCATTTAGAAGATACATATAGGTACTACTCAAAATCTAGCTAACAAAATGCTTTGGAAATGCAAAAATGATTATTATGAATCTCAAGAAAAACATTTACTCATTACTTGAAAACTTCTTGGGCAATTTTAGTCACAATCAATTAAGAAGAACCCAATTTAAGCTAACAAGAGACATATTGATCCAAAGTAACACAGAAAACAGAAAGTTTTAACTCAGGTTGAATTCTAATGCCTTTCATGATTATTTTAATTCTATAGCTACAATAGCATCAGACAAAACATTTATATAAGCAAAAACTAGAAACTCACAGGGCCATTCTAAGAGTTCATTATTTTTCTTCTAACCTGTATTTGAAATAAGACACTCTTAATTTATTCAAAATGACCGAGAAGCTTATCAAAACCTTTCTTCCATCACATTTCTCCACTTAAATTTTTTATATTTCCTATCTTTGAGTACTATAAATTCCATTTATAAAGATGGCTGAACAGATTGAGTACACCTAACTGAAGATAAAATTTCTGAAAAAGAACACATCTTCACTATCTCCCCAAAAAGGAGGTTAAAATCTTCATTGGAATTTTCTTCCCTAATTGTGAATCCAAGGAAAATTAGAACAACAACTAATGAAAGACAAAAGTTGAGAAAATAAAATATTCTCAAAGATGTCACTCTGTTGTTAAATAATCAACATGACTTAAATTGAAAGCAAATCATAATGCTTATCTAGGATTTCTTATTTCCCTTCCCAATAATTCATCTTTAATTGAAGAGCGTTCCTGTTTTCTCAGTATTGGCTATTCATTTGATTGACAGTCTTATGACTGATCCCTAGAGAGAACTGTGTTTAAAAATGAGCAATAGCAAAAATTTTAACGCTGATGTTAACTTCCTTTAAACACCTGTATCTACCCAGGGTCTTTGAAATGAAAATGCTTGGACTTGGCAATAAAAAGCAGGCTCTCCAGAAGTATATTTTTAAGTCTACAGAAATTACTAATAATGATTTAAGTTTATATGTTCTAGGACAATTTAAAACCTTTCCAAATTCTGATCTCAACCTTTAAATAGTGTCATCTAAAAGTCTGTTTTTAAAATGAGTTGGAGGAAATATCAATACTACTATATGTTAGGTCCAATACAAACTTTTGAGAATAAACCTTAGAGTCTAAAAATATTAAAAATATTTTCAAGGTAAATATTTTTGGGTAAAAGTAGTGGCAAGAAGATGAGGAACTGTGGTCCATATGTAAAATAGCAGAGGGACCTGTGTTCTGAGTATAGCAATAAGCCATTCTTCGATATACACCAAAACGAACATTTACTTCATTCATTTTCTGAAGGAAACACATCTCTCCCTATCGCCAGGTCACAACTGTGGTGACCGTGTCCTCCCCAGAATATGGGTAAAAGAAAACTTAGTAACGGTAGAGGATGTTGGGGTTTCCCGCAGTTAAGACTTCACCTTCCAACCCAGGGATGCAAGTTCAATCCCGGGTCGAGGGACTAAGACCCCACAGCCTTGGGGCCAAGAAAACAAAACAGAAACAATACTGTAACAGGTTCAATAAAGACTTTAAAAATGGTCCAAGTCAAAAATTATTTAAAAAAAAAAAAGTAGAGAGTGTTTTTCCCACTGCCAGTCACCCATAACTCTAGAGTCTCTAGCATAGCATTAAGGCTGTTTCTGGGGAAACATAGGCTTGAAATTCACAAATATTGATTTTAATTAAATAAATGTCAATGACACATGAAATATCTGAGTGAGGTTTTCAAATCAGAGCATAAAAAATCTTTTTCGAAAGCTAAGATTCTCCCTTCTCTTTACCCATGGCATTTTGTATGGACTCCCCTTACAGTACAAAATATATTTAAATGATGGACCTATTGTAGGCAAGAAAATCCCCAGAGCCTAGCAAAGTTAAAAGAGACATTCAAATTATTATTGAATGAATTTATAAAACTAACTACTCAGTCAAATGTTCTTGATTTTTAAGTATCTTTTAAAAGTTCTTTCCATTAGTTTTACTTGTCCCTACCACCTAGTAAAGTACCTGAACAAGGTAGATACTCAATCATCCTTTATTAATTCATTAAAGAACAGAAAGAAAGGAAGAGAATGGGAGAGAGGGGAAGAAGAAAGACTAGGAGAAATAAAGACAGGAAGGAAGGAAAGGAGGGAAAGAGGAATGGATGGAGCAAAGAAGGAAAAGAAGGAATAAAGGAAGGGAAGGAATAAAAGGAAGTACCAACTAACCAAACTCAGGTGTTAGATGATTTAAACTAGGAAAATAACCTTTTATTTTTTGTTTTTGTTTTGTTCTGTTCTGTTTTTCTCTAGAACACTATAATGCATTTCAAGTTTCCAAGGTTCCTGCTCTAGTATGCCTCCTCTCTAGACATTAAAAAAAAAGAGGTATCATAATAAAAATATATAAGACAAAAATGCATTCTGAGATGGAATTTATGCTTTAACTGTTTTCCAAATACTGTAAATAAAATGTCAACTTTCTTCTCTGATAACATACAAATTTTAAAACCACTTTATAAGTTTTTCATTCTGTCAATTATAAGCATTGTATTTATATGACACTCTTGATAAAAATGATTTGCAAGAAATGCTTCAAATAACTAAATATGAATGTAAAATTTAAGCTCAGGTTCATGCCAACCTAAGTGACAGCTTTTTGCCAAGCCACACATAAAACCACACTGGCTACAAATAAGCCATGAAAATAATAAAAAACTACTAATTTGAACAGAACTATTAAGTACCACGATAAAGAAACCTTTCTCATCAATTGCACAAATTCAACAAATTTCACTTGCTAATTCAGAAAGAGATCTGTTTTTAAGTCAAATTACAGGTATCATCTTCTTTCTTGATTCTGACATGGGAATAGTGTTTATTCTTTTATATGACAACACAAAGGGATTTAGTATACTTTTCCTTTTATACTACTTACTCAGTATAAAAGTAAGATGTTTTATCATTTAAGTTTCATTGGAATTTATTGCATTAAATTAAAATAATACATAACCATGCAACTATTGTACTTTCCTTTTTATATCAGGAACTTCTAAAAAGAGGAAAATAATCTAGCTTTGTTTGTCTGAAGATAAAAAGAGCCCAAACCTCAAAAATATTTCCTTTGCTTTTTTTTGAAATATATAAATCAGGCTCATTCCTTTACCTCAGAGAAATATAACCATGCTCCATCAACATCACTTTAATGTGTAACTTATAAACATCAATACTTAATATTAGATAATATGTGTCCTAAAATATGTATCTATTCATAAAGTAATCTTAATCCCTTTTGGGGTAGTAATTTTTAAAAAATTAATGTTTTTTAAAGCCTACTAAAAGTATACACTATATTATCCCATTTTAAGGATCATGCACTAAAGTCTGAAAGTTCAGGTTTCACTGAAAATTTCACTCAACCTAGGCTCTATCTTATCAGAAAGTCAAGAAATACTGAAAAATTGTGCACAATTATATGTGGAACCTACTTCCTGACAACTCTGAAAAGCTCTTCCTATAAGACTAAGCCTCAATTTCAGGTTCCCCTCATCAAACTCCATGAAAATCATGGTCCCAACTGTGCATAAAAGAAAAAGAAAACAATCTAATAGTCAGGCATCTAAATCTGACATAGTCAAATTACAACGTTTTGGATAGAAAGACTAGCATATTAAAATAGTCAAACATATAGTGGATTTTAGTGACTTTATCATTCTTACTTTCTAAGCATTTATGCCTAGCTAAGTGAACTATAGTGAAAAACAGTCTATTATGTGATAGCTAATGCAACTTTAATAACCTTCATTTTAAAGTATACCAAAAGTTATAATTCATATAAATAGATATATTATATATCTAAACCTGAATCATTCTGTTGTACACCAGAAATTAATACAATGCTGTAAATGAACTAGATTTCCATTTAAAAAAAAGAAAGAGCAGAGCTATAAAATGTAAAGGAAACTAAAATATAAAATGCATAGTTCCAAACAAGACTTGATATACTATAATAGAAAAACTTTATAAAGTCTTTGCCTACTAAAAGATTTGAGAGATTCTTTTTTTTTCTTTTAATTTGCAGAATGATACTCAGTTGGCTGAACTATACTACTGCAGACTTTCAGAGAGCAGATAGTGTTTTGTAAGTCCAACCATAGCTGCTGTCTTATGGAAATTTAAGAATTTGTTGATTTTAAGAATATGCACAAGAAACAGTAGCTTTCCCAACATGTCAATGAAGAGCTACATCTTTTTTTTTTTTTTAACTTGAGCTGAGAAAATGTTGCCTCTTACTGCTGCTGCTAAGTCGCTTCAGTCACGTCTGACTCTGTGTGACCCCACAGATGGGGGCCCACCAGGCTCCGCCATCCCTGGGATTCTCCAGGCAAGAACACTGGGGTGGGTTGCCATTTCCTTCTCCAATGCATGACAGGAAACGTGAAAGTGAAGTCGCTCAGTCGTGTCCAACTCTTACCGATCGCATGGACTGCAAGGTGAAGCCAAAAAAACCCTTTCTTTTTCATTAAACCCAATGGAAGTAAAAATCATTAAAAGGCTTAAAATTTGCAGTTTTTTTCAATGCGTAGGATTGATTCAAAACAGACATTTTATAAAGATTTTAAAGAATAAGCATGAATATAATTTAAACATTACATTAAGCTTCCCTACCAGTAAATAAAAAGTACCAAAATAACAAGACCATGCCTAACCACAAAAATATTTCTTTCCACAGCAATGCTTCCAACATGCAAACTGAACAGAAATTTATTGAGCATCTACTATATGTTAGCATAATCCTAGGCCCAGTAAAAATTCGAAACAAGTATAATATATAATTTTCCTTATTAATGAACACTTAAGACAAGAATGTGAACCAACTCAAAAAAATAAGAGAAAACTGAGTTCTTGGGAGTTCCCTGGCAATCCAGGTGTTAAGACTCAGCACTTCCACTGGAGGGGGTGTGGGTTCAATCCCTGGGTTGGGCAACTAAGGTCGCGCATACTTGCTCAGCATAGCCAAAAAAATAATGATAATAATAATAAACTGGGTTTCTTAATTCTTTTTCTGATTATATGATGAAGAGAAAATTCACTTTTAATGTCATAACCACAAAACTAAAAGCTTAACAATTTATTCCCTGGGTATTAATCTCCAAAATAGGGTTAATTTCCAATTCTTAGTACCAAACTAAAACAATTTTGGTATCTGGAATTTCATTAAAATTTAGCTCTATGGGAAAGTAAAGTGAAAATAATCTGGAAAAACAAATAGATAAATTACAAGGCAAACAGTTAAAAATTAACAGAGACTAAGTTATTTAATGATTTACATTTTTATCTCAGAAAAACTATAGACAAAGTGATTTTATAAATTTCTCTCAAAACTTTTCAGATACCTCCTAAATGGTTCTCAAATCAAATTTCACTACTACTGCCCTAGTTTAGAATCACCTATACATAAGCTCAAAAGCAGATACCACATTTTCCCCATGGTTACGTATCATCCAATCCTAACTTAATAATGGACTATAATATTAATATTTGGTGCCTTTTTCATTTCTTTTTATGAGTAAACAAAGTATGAAAACCTGACATCCAAAATATTTGTTATAAACAATATCGCATAGCTTATTCACACCTAAAATCACATTCTCACCACTATGCAAAATTGATTTTATAACTAAATAAACTGAAAAAGACAGTTTAAATGAGAATTGATCATAAAACAAATTCAAATCACTATATCAAATAACCTGGTATAAAACTTATCTCTGTCATTTATAAGCAATATGATGACTAATGTCTTCAAATAACATACACACTAAAGAAATGTTTTTTTGAAAACTCTCATATTCACTCATATTTACCTAATTAGTAACGCCTTCAGTACAAGTTGAAAAACAAATATTTGTAAGAAAAGTGTACGTCTCTTTAAAGAAATGCTATATTACTGATGGTTGCCTATATATAAAATATGTAAGTATGTAAGTTCATTTATATTCTCCTAGGCTGATAGTACAAAAACAAAAGATATGGTCTTCTGAGCATAAATTTGCATTCAAAACCTATCTTAAAACATACTGGAATTGGTACCAGACATGGTTCTAATCAAGATGGAAAGTCTGCATAAACCAAATATTACAAAAACAATAGGAAAAATAGTTATACAGCACCCAAGAAAAAGCTCCAGGCCCAGATGGTTTCTCAGAATTCTATTGTAGTTTTAAAAACTGTAAACACCCAATGATACTTGAAGCTACTCCAAAAACATAAGGAAAATTTCCAAGTCATGTCTGTAAACCAAGTATAATAACACTGATTGCAAAACCTAAAAACAACTTCAAAAACAAATTACAGCACATCTCGTTTATTATCACTGCTGCAAACAAGTCACAGAAATTTTTAAAAATCATGTATCATGACTGTAGTGGTTTTAAAATACATTGCACAAAGTCTGTATACTCCTGCCTTCCAAAGGTAGAGCCTAATCCCCCACCAAAGTGTTGGCTGTACTTGGTGACTCACTTCTAACACGTAGAATGAGCCAGCAGCAATTCTATGTGGCTTACAAAATTAGGACATAAAAGTGGCTTCTTCCTTGCTTTCTCTCAGAACATTCAAGGGTTAAGGTACTCCTTTTCGTAAACCTTTGAAACTCCAAAAGATTTCTAAGTGTTGGGATGTGGTCGCCTAAGAGTCAGTTTACAGTTTTCCAATTACTAAAATGTCATCAAGAAAGATAGCGCCACCACTTCTCTTTTAATCAGATGATTTTTCTATTTTTCCATGGTGACTCTTTAGTAATTCTCAAAGACAGCAGTCAAAGAAAACCTGGAATTAGGCAGTGACAGTAATTCTCAAAGATGGTGATCATTTATCAGGAGTTGGAAGAACTTTGAAGTTTAGAGAATATTTGTAAACAAGTAAGGAAAAGAATTTGAGGGGTCAGTCAATTTTGGCCCTATCCAACAAGGATACAAAATTAAGTAAATGAGATTTGGGAGATAACAGCTCTCTTACTTAGGAATCAGTAGATTCGAAAGTATTAAAGCAGCAGTTCCTTGTTCCGCATGATTGAATTAAAAAGAAAATCTGGATCTGCGGTTCTGTCTTTGCCATTCAACATGACTTGTTAAAGTCTCATTTTAACAGCGGTTTCAGAATTCACACTTCCCAGTCCTATAAATATTTTTGTCAAGTAAACTTTATTAGAGGGATGCTTCCCATTGCGATACTCTTTCTACCATCTCCATCACTAACCAAACTCTTTTAACACGTTTATAATGATTATTATGTGGTTGAGAACGCCTGGGATTCCTAAAAGGGTCATGAGTACCGCTGGTGTATGACAGGTAATAATCCCATGCATGGGGTTGGTTAAGCCTTTAAAAGGCAGAATACCACCTAATAAGACTTGTAAAAAAAAAAAAAATAACAACATATTTGTACTTTATACAATCATTGAAGGAATAAATTGCACTAGAAGAATGTAAACTTCTATGTAATTCAAAGAATGACAAAGATAGTTTGAGTTCTGAAAACTTATGAAGCTAATGAAATAACATATTTAAAAATTTGAAAGTAATACAAAAAAATCAAGGAAAAATGACTAGCATGGAATAGAATACTTAGCGGGGAAAAGTTAAAACATAAACAAGAAGACATATGAAATATATGCATGTATAATTTTAAACATAGAGTTTTAACTTGCATTTGAATTTATTTTACATAGTAGTAGCTTCTGTAGCAACTTTATATTCACAATATAGTCTTTGTAGGATGCTCAGAAGGATTAGTTTGAATTCCCTCAGCAAACTACAGGAAGCATCAGAAAATTATATCAGAGGAAAATATTTCAAATATGGGGGAATAGCAGAGGGTTGCAGTTAATCAACACTCAAAACTGGCCATAAAAATATTTTATAAAAGTAATTATTTGCCTTCCGAGGCAGGCGAGAGCTGACTGTGAGGCAAAAAAAATACTATTAAGTAAGACTTCACTTCTTTGGATATGAAAATTTGAAACTTTTTCAGTAAAGACATTCCCTTCACGAATTTACAGGATAAATCAGTGTTCAGTGTCAAATAGTGGATTGTAAGTCAACTGAAATCAATAAATTCTTACCAAGGAGTATCAAGATTCTGTGCAGCAAAACACAGAAATAAAACATACCACCTTGCCCTGGGGGCTTCCCTGCTGGCTCAGCTGGTAAAGAATCCGCCTGCAATGCGAGAAAGCTGGGTTCAATCCCTGAGGTGGGAAGATCCCCTGGGGAAGGGAAAGGCTCCCCACTCCAGTATTTTGGCCTAGAGAATTCCATGGACTTGTACAGTCTAGGGTCACAAAGAGTCAGACATGACTGAGCGACTTTCTACTTTCACTTTCACCTTACCCTGGAGAGCTTTCTATCCCCTAGTTTAAAAAAATCAAGTTTTCTTTTATCTTTAAAAAGAAAAGATAAAAAGAACTATTAAGTTTCATTAATGTAATAGTTCTGGATATGAGCTACCACACTATGTCATGTTTCATCATTCATCTTCGAAAGCCTTGAGTTTAGTATACATTACAGAAATATAAATGTTAACAAACGTGATCTGATCCTTCAGCATAAACATAACAAACTTAATTCATATTTGAGCAGTAAAAATAAATACTGAGGTTACAAAGAGAAGTTTTCCAAGATGCCAAATAACTACCATCGTTAGCCTTTCTCATTTTTTCAGTGCAATCTCTGACTATTGCCTGTATTCTTTGTAGGTGTGTGTGCGTGCTCCATGCTGTCTGACTCTCTGTGACCCTAAGGACTGAAGCCCACCAGGCTCCCTCCATCCATGGGATTCTCCAGGCAAGAATAACAGGTTGCCAACACTTTCTCCAGCGGGTCTTTTCCACCCAGAGATGGAACCCACGTCTCCTGTGGCTGCTGTATTGGCGAGCAGGTTCTTTACCACAGAGCCACCTGGGAGATCTGTATTCTACAAACTGTAAAGAAAAGTCACAAATCAGAGGAATAATTCAAGAAGTCTAAGAAGCAGAATTTTAAAAGAAGGGTGAAACAATGAGGTGTTGTGGGGGTTTTTTTTTATTTTTTTAAAGGCCAAAGATTAAGTGCCAGTGTTGGCAAAGGTGTCAGACAAAGAACATTCTCGTAGTGAGTGCTGGGGTACAGACTAGTCCTAATCCTTGACCCAACAATTCTTCCTCCAGAAATCTATCGAACTTAAGAATAAACAGAGGTGTTTAAAAGTAGTATGAGTTCATGGCTGCTTGTTTTACCATTAGAGAAATAAAATCTTGAAAACAAATCAAATGTTCAACTATAATAGAAGGAGTATATAAATAATAATGAAACTGTACTACACAATAATTACACAATTGTTATTAATACAAAGAATAACTTTGGCATATGTACCAACTGGAAGGATAGCCATGATCTATTTAGATGTGAAAAAGGTTATATGCAGAATGTATATGATCCTACTTAATTGTTCAAATACATAGGGAGTGTACACAGCCTTTTCCCATGTTCATACAAATGTATGTTTATACATGTAGATGAATACAAAACAGTTAAAAAGGCTACAACATCAGACAGTTAACAGTGGTTAATCCAGAGGGTGATAATAAAAAAGTGAAAAGAGATTACATTTTTCCCTTTATATATTTATATACAGCTTGAAAATGTCATATAAGTATATTACTTTTATAACTTTTAAAAAATCCAATGGAAATATTAATAAGTGATTCAAAAATATAGACTCCTAAGACTATAACTCATTTTATCAAATTTCATTTCAAGTAGATTTAATTCACTTAACCTAGAAAAATTACATGATTTACTTTTTTTCACTAAAAAAAAGAATCTCCCCTGTAGGAGACTGGGTTGGGGCATGAATAAAAAAATGATTGCAAACTGCACTGGCTCCCTTTCTATAACACTCTAAAGAAACAGGGATCCTAATACCATGTGGATTACAATCAACTGTGGAAAATTCTGAAAGAGATGGGAATACCAGACCACCTGACTGAGAAATCTGTATGCAGGTCAAGAAGCAATATTTAGAACTGGACATGGAACAACAGACTGGTTCCAAATCAGGAAAGGAGTATGTCAAGGCTGTATATTGTCACCCTTAACTTATATGCAGAGTACATCATGAGAAACACTGGGCTGGAAGAAGCACAAGCTAGAATCAAGATTGCTGGGAGAAATATCAATAACCTTAGATATGCAGATGACACCATCCTTAGGAAGAAAATGAAGAACTAAAGAGCTTCTTAAAAGTGAAAGAGCAGAGTGAAAAAGTTGGCTTAAAGCTCAACATTCAGAAAACTAAGATCATGGCATCTGGTCCCATCACTTTGTAGCAAATAGATGGGGCAACAGTGGCTGACTTTATTTTTCTGGGCTCCAAAATCACTGCAGATGGTGACCGCAGCCATGAAATTAAAAGACACTTACTCCTTGGAAGGGAAGTTATGACCAACCTAGAAAGCTTATTAAAAAGCAGAGACATTACTTTGCCAACAAAAGTTCATCTAGTAAAGGCTATGGTTTTTCCAGTGGTCATGTATGGATGTGAGAGTTGGACTATAAAGGCAGCTGAGCGCCTAAGAAGTGGTGCTTTTGAACTGGGGTATTGCAGAAGACTCTTGAGAGTGCCTTGGATTTCAAGATCAAACCAGTCCATCCTAAAGGAGATCAGTCCTAGGTGTTCATTGGAAGGACTGATGTTGAAGCTCAAACTCCAATACTTTGTCCACCTGATGCGAAGAGCTGACTCATTGGAAAAGACCCTGATGCTGGGAAAGATTGAAGGTGGGAGGAGAAAAACAGAGGATGAGATGGTTGGATGGCATCACTGACTCAATGGACATGAGTTTGGGTAAACTTCGGGAGTTGGTGATGGACAGGGAGACCTGGCATGCTACAGTCCATAGGGTCGCAAAGAGCTGGACATGACTAAACGACTGAACTGAACTGAACACCATGTACTTATCTGCTAAATATCATCATCACAACAAAGAGGAGTCTGTGATAGTCTCCTTCATTGTTCAACTCTGAACTTGTAGCTGGGAATTCTGAATAAACTAGCTTATTTAGCAAAATATCCTTTAACATAAATACAAAGTGCTCTTTCTAAACAGGTCAGATACAGACATTAACTGAGTCTCAATGTTTAACACAGCCTAAGAAGGCTTAACTTTGAAAGACTGGTAATCTACAGCCTCTAGCCAGGCATAAGTAATATTCAATATTTTGTGCTAGAGGAATGAATGGGAAAGGTATCTGACTTTATTTTACTACAAACAGTAAGCACTTGTTGAAACAGCATGGTGACCAGCCATGTCTTTTAGTTTTACAGTTTGGATGAAAAATGCTCCAATCTTTGAAATCTAAATTTGCAAAATACCACCCCAAAATTCTCAAAAGTCAAAGTACAACACATATAAAGCAAATCAAATGCTACTACAGGCACATACACAAGTGCACACAGAAACACACATATACACAGCATGTTTCCGGTCATCTTACCGTAGTCATGACAACCGATCACATTCTGATTGGGCTCAAAGGCTCCATGGCGGTTAGGGTCAAGATACTAAAAACCCACAAAGCCCATGGGAGGGTTACACATTGATTTCAACAGGATCTCACATTTGGCAGTTCCAACCCAACCGCAATACTTTATGACAGACAGTAACTACTTCGCCACTCCCTGTTTTCATTTCACGTGAACACATTAATCAGAGTCTGGCCACAGGTACTCTGCTCGGTCAAGGGGGAACACATGCTTTCCCTGCCTGGCCTCTCTAATGAAGTGTCTTTACCTCACAGACTTTCAGTAAAGTACTTCTACATAACCTCTGACATATAAATTCAAGCTAACTCTCTGTGGGAAATAAATTATAAGAGTTTTATTAATGAATTCTTACTTGGTTTGACTTAGCTCCCTTTGAGACACAAACCAAACATTAACATTTTAAACATTTAAAATCACAAGGTCAAAAAAGTTCTGAGAACCCAACAGTATAAAATATTCTCAATCATATAAGCAGTTGGTTAAACTACTATTGTGGCTAAAAGACTCATTTAATTATAAACCATGAAAACAAAGTATTCATGATATTTGGAAGGCAAAAACGTTCATTCAGGTTTTTCTGTAACATTTCATGAAAAAATCCAAATGAAGCTTTTGGCCAACCCAATACTAGCCACACAATAACAACCCAAATTCCTAATACATTATCCTTAAGCATCGTGCCTTTATCCTTGTTTCCCTCTCTTGTTTAATAAAATAATTTTCTATTCACTCCTACACCAGTTTTAAATGTAAAAGTGATACATCAGTGAGTGAAAAATATTGAACCAAAAATCAAGTGACTCAGTTACTGTGAAACCAAATTACTAGTTTCACAAAGAAAACAAAACTTTATAAATCTTTCTTTTCCTATCTACAAAATGGAAATAATTATTTATTATACATAAATATATGTATAAAGCTAAATGAGTATTACAAGGCTAATCATTCACATTCTTATCAGAAAAATCCTTTCATAAGGTAACAAATGGCTCTAAACATTTATTTAGCAAAGAGGATATTTGCCTACTGAATTTTCATAAAGAAAGGTAAACCAAGGTATTATAATACTTTACTCCTGAGTATTTTAAAATCTTATAAATTAACGATCCCTCCTGAGAGTGTGTAACACTTTTTATTACTCAATTAATCGCAACCCAATCCAGTACTCTTGCCTGGAAAATCCAATGGACAAAGGAGTCTGGCAGGCTGCAGTCCATGGGGTTGTGAAGAGTTGGATAGGACTGAGAGACTTCATTTTCCCTTTTCACTTTCATGCATTGGAGAAGGAAATGGCAACCCACTCCAGGGTTCTTGCCTGGAGAATCCCAGGGACGGTGGAGCCTGGTGGGCTGCCGTCTATGGGGTCACAAAGAGTGAAGTGACTTAGCAACAGCAGCATACCACACATACCACATTCCAGCCAATTGGCCAAAAGCAACAGCATTCAACATAGGAAACAATACATACAGAATGAAGATAACTTCATTATAGGGAAAGCCCCTGATACAACACAAGAATATTTAAGGAAAAAAAAGAATCTAATACTAAAAATACTTAAACTTATTACTTTTTATATCTGTCATGTGTATGGTTTCTGAAGTATAGTTTTTTAAAATTTTATTATAGTCGGTTTCCAATGCTATGTTAGTCTCAGGTGTACAGCAAATATATCCACACATACATCCATTTTTTTCCAGATTCTGTTCTCATACAGAATGCTGAGTAGAGTTCCCTGTGCTATACAGTAGGTACTTGTAGGTTATCCACCTCATATACATGTGATAAGGTGCTTCAGTCACATCTGACTCTGTGCAACCCCACGGACCCTAACCCTCCAGGCTCCTCTGTCCATGGGATTCTTCAGGCAAGAATACTGGAGTGAGTTGCCATGCCCTTTTGCAGGGGATCTTCCCAACCCAGGGATTGAACTCGGATCTCCTATATCTCCTGCACTGGCAGACAGGTTCTTTGCCAAGTGCTACCTGGGAAACCCATCTTATATATGGTACTGGGTAAATGCTCATGCCAAACTCCTGATTTATTGCTTTTCCCCCATGTTTCCCCTTTGGTACCTATAAGTTTGCTGTTGATTATCTTTCTGTTTTGTAAATATGCTCATTTATATCAGCTTTTTGGTTTTAGATTACACATGTAAATGACATCATATAATATATGTCTTTCACTGTCTAACTTATTTCACTTAGTATGACATCACTGACTGACGTAGCATGGACACACGCATGATAACCTCTAGGTCCATCTGGTGGTGATGGTGGTTTAGTCGCGACGTCATATCCGACTCTTTGTGACACCACAGACTGTAGCCATCAGGCCCCTCTGTCTATGAGAGTCTCCAGGCAAGAATACTGGAGTGAACTGCCAGGGAATCTTCCTGACCGAGGGATTAAACCCGGGCCTCCAGCACTGCAGGTAGACACTTTACGAACTGAGACCTATACTGCTGCAAATGGCATTATTTCATTCTTTATCATTGAGTAATATTCCATTGTGTATATGTACCACTTCTTCTTTATCCATTCCTCTGTCAATGGACATTTAGGTTGCTTCAATGTCTTGGCTACTGTGAACAGTGCTGCAATGAATATGAGGGTGCATGTATCATTTTCAGATTATCAGTTTACTTTGCATATCGGTCCAAGAGTGGAATTCTGGATCATACGGCACAGGAGCGCAGTGGCTGCCATGCCATACAAGCAGCCAAGAGGAGCTACACCACGCCCGAGGTCAGGGGCGGCAGCCGAGAGGAGCTACCACATGCCCAAGGTAAGGACCGGCACCTGCGCTTTCCTGTAGCAACCGTGAGGAGAGACCCCCCACACACACCCCATAGAAACTAAGAGGAACCCAGGTAAGATGGTAGGCACTGAGAGAGGCGATCAGGGAGCAGACAGACTGAAACTACAGTCACAGACAACTAGCCAATCTGAACTCATGGACCACAGCCTTGTCTAACTCAATGAAACTAAGCCATGCCATGTGGGGTCACCCACGACAGAAGGGTCATGGTGGAGAGGTCTGAGAGATTGTGGTCCATTGGAGAAGGGAATGGCAAATCACTTCAGTATTCTTGCCTTGAGAACCCCATGAACAGGATGAAAAGGCAAAAAGATAGGACATGGAAAGATGAACTCTCCAGGTCAGTAGGTGTCCAATATGCTACTAGAGATCAGTGGAGAAATAACTTCAGAAAGAATGAAGGGATGGAGTGAAAGCAAAAACAGCATCCAGTTGTGGGATGCTTCTATCACCTGGGACTGGTGATAGAAGCAAGATTCGATGCTGTTAAGAGTAATGTTTCACAGGAACCTGGAATGTTAGGTCGGTGAATCAAGGCAAATTGGAAGTGGCCAAATCAGAGATGGCAAGAGTGAACATCGACATTCTAGGAATCAGTGAACTAAGATGGGCTGGAATGGGTGAATTTAACTCAGATAACCATTATATCTACTACTGTGGGCAGGAATCCCTCAGAAGAAATGGAGTAGCCATCACGGTCAACAAAAGAGTCCAAAATGCAATCTCAGAAACGACAGAATGATCTCTGTTTGTTTCCACGGCAAACCATTCAATATCACGGTAATTCAAGTCTATGCCACAACCAGTAACCCCAAAGAAGCTGACGTTGAACAGTTCAAGACCTTTATGAAGAACTACAATAACTTCTAGAACTGACACCCAAAAAAGATGTCCTTTTCATTATAGGGGACTAGAAGGAAAAAGTAGGAAGTCAGGAAACACCAGGAGTAACAGGCAAATTTGGCCTTGAAGTACAGAATGAAGCAGGGCAAGGTTAATAAAGTTCTGCCAAGAGAATGCACTGGTCATAGCAAACACCCTTTACCAACAACACAAGAGAAGACTACACATGGGCATCACCAGATGGCCAACACTGAAATCAGACTGATTATATTATTTGCAGCCAAAGATGGAGAAGCTCTATACAGTCAGTAAAAACAAGACCAGGAGCTGACTGTGGATCAGATCATGAACTCCTTATTGCCAAACTAAGACTGAAATTGAAGAAAGTGGAGAAAACCACTAGAGGATTCAGGTATGACCTAAATCAAATCCCTTATGATTATACAGTAGAAGTGAGAAACAGATTTAAAGAACTAGACAAGATAGAATGCCTGATGAACTATGGACAGAGGTTCGTGACACTGTACAAGAGGCAGGAATCAAGAGCATCCCCAAGAAAAAGAAATACAAAAAAGCAAAATGGCTGTCTGAGGAGGCCTTACAAATAGCTGAAAAAGATGGGAAGTGAAATGCAAAGGAGAAAAGGAAAGATACTCCCATCTGAATGCAGAGTTCCAAAGAATAGCAAGGAGAGATAAGAAAGCCTTCTTCAATGATCAAAGTAAAGAAATAGAGGAAAGCAATAGAATAAGAAAGACTAGAGATGTCTTCAAGAAAATCAGAGACACCAAGGGAACATTTCATGCAAATATGGGCTCAATAAAGGACAGAAATGGTAGGAACCTAACAGAAGCAGAAGATAATAAGAAGAGGTGGCAAGAATGCACAGAAAAATTGTACAAAAAGATCTTCACAAGCCAGATAATCACCATGGTGAGATCACTCACCTAGACCCAGACATCCTGGAATGTGAAATCAAGTGTGTCTTAGAAAGCATCACTATGAACAAAGCTAGTGGAGGTGATGGAATTCCAGTTGAGCTATTTCAAATCCTGAAAGATGACGCTGTGAAAGTGAAGAACTCAATATGCCAGCAAATATGGAAAACTCAGCAGTGTGCACAGGACTGGAAAAGGTCAGTTTTCATTCCAGTCCCAAAGAAAGGAAATGCCAAAGAATGCTCAAACTACCGCACAATTGCACTCATCTCACACGCTAGTAAAGTAATGCTTAAAATTCTCCAAGCCAGGCTTCAACAGTACATGAACCGTGAACTTCCAGATGTTCAAGCTGGTTTTACAAAAGGCAAAAGAACAAGAGATTAAATTATCAACATCTGCTGGATCACTGAAAAAGCAAGAGAGTTCCAGGAAAACATCTACTTCTGCTTTATTGACTATGCCAAAGCCTTTGACTATGTGGATCACAACGAACTGCGTAAAATTCTTCAAGAGATGGGAATACCAGACCACCTGACCTGCCTCTTGAGAAACTTGTATGCAGGTCAGGAAGCAACAGTTAGAATTGTACGTGGAACAACAGACTGGTTCCAAATCGGGAAAGGAGTACATCAAGGCAGTTTACTGTCACCCTGCTTATTTAACTTGTATGCAGAGTACATCATGAGAAACGCTGGGCTGGAAGAAGCACAAGCTGGAATCAAGATTGCCGGGAGAAATATCAATAACCTCAGATATGCAGATGACACCACCCTTATGGCAGAAAGTGAAGAAGAACTAAAAAGCCTCTTGATGAAAGTGAAAGAGGAGAGTGAAAAAGTTGGCTTAAAACTCAACATTCAAAAAACTAAGATCATGGCATCTGGTCCCATCACTTCATGACAGATAGATGGGGAAACAGTGGAAACAGTGACTATGCATTTTCAAAGAGCAACTGTTAAAGGCACACTCTATTACTAGTGAAGATTAAGAACTTTGTGGAATTAAAAAATAATTAACCCAATCATGTAGGTAGTTCCTGGAGAAGGAAATGGCAACCCACTCGAGGATCCTTAACTGGAAAATCCCATGGACAAAGAAGCTTGCCAGGCTACAGTCCATGGGCTCACCAAGAGGTGGACATGACTTAGCAACTAAACCACTACCACCATGGAGGTAAAAACAAATACCAAGTTTATCTGAAATTAAATCATTTTTTGGAACATCTATGATACACATGTGACAGCTTTTTCTCTGCCTTTATATTAAAGGCTTACGAAACTGGCATTGTTTGTTCTCAGTACTCCTAGGGCAAAAACACTCACAGCCGTCAGCCATTGCCAGCCTCAGGAAGGAGCACATGTATCTGAGTTTATACCATGTCCACACAGCTAGCCTAGTGCTGAGCACGCAGAGGGGGACAAGGGGTAATAAGCACGGGCTTTATATGCCAGTACCTGGGTCTTTAACCCCGCATCTTTCTTGTCAGCAAGACACTTAACTCCTCAGCACCTCAGATTCATCTTCCACCAAGTGGGAAAATGAATAAAACGTTTTCTGTCTGTACCAAGTGGGCCTGTGAGGACCAAAAGAGATAGCAAAGTGCTTCCTATGCTATGAAGAGCCATGTCAATGGAAGTAGTCAGTGCTATCATATTTAATAAATTGATGCTTAATAAATGACTTCCAATTTGGGTGATATAAAGCAGGTGGCCTCTCCTCCCAGGCAAGTAGGGGCCAGTTTAACCATGGAACAGAGGGGATCAAAGGCTGAGTCTTGGATGAAAGCAGTGAAGAAGTAAGAGACCATTTGAAACACCACTGTTTAGGAGAGAAGGGTCTGCAAAAATGACAGTCAGAACCCAACTGAACCTAGGAGGCAGAATCCAAGGACAGTCACACCCTAGGTATTAAAGATGTGTGGAGACTCAAATTCCTGCCCAATGAAAATATTTCTCATCACTTACAATTCACAGAACCCTGATTATGGTGCTACCCTTTTAATCATTTTAACATAATAGGTACATGTGATTATTACAGACTATATTGAACAGCTTTCCAACTAATACCACAAATTCAACAGCGAATAAGAAACTAAAACCTAAACAATCATACCTAACACGAAGGGACTCTCATTTTTCATTTTTTCCTCTTAATTTATTGTCAGTTTGCTGTTATTAACTCATTGAACATAAACTGGAATTATGCGCCAAGTGTCATCGAAAGGAATACAAAGGAAAATGAGACACAAAAACCATCCTTAAGGAACTTAAACACTAGCAAGAAATGTAAGGCAAACTAACAAATACATTTCAGGCAATACTCTTAGAGAGTGCAAATACTGTGCTGTTACACTGCTGAAAAAGGAAAAACGACTTCCAGCTGGGGAAAGAAACATACTTCACAGAGGAGGTAGCAACTGAGATGGGTCTCACTTGAGAAATGAGTAGCATTTGAATATGAAAAGTAGAAAAAAACAGGAAAGGGCACGGAGTTCTTTTCCACAAATACTTACTTGCTATTAGATCTTTCATCATCTTTTGACATGGCAGAGCTAGCTATAACCATCTGCTTTTTAGCGTTCTGTGAGGTAAGCCGACATCTTGATTCCTTTCTTTTTGGCGGTGGCGGTGATAGAAGGGCTGCCGTATTCTGCAAAGTCTGGGAGTTTCCCTCCCCACGGAGTTGCAGAGCCCAAGTAGCACCAGAAAAGGAAAACACCTTCATAGACTTTCACCTTAATTCTTTGGTCTTACCACCTTTGGTAAATTTGTCTTATTTAAAATGTTAATTTACTACAGGGCCTTAGTAATAAGCCATGCTTAAGGAAACTATAGAAAAGACTACACCTAGTATATAACATGATTTTCTTCTCAAGGGTTTTTTTCCTACTTAGCATTTAGGTGAAAATATAACACAGTGTTTTTTAAAAAATACTAAATGGGACTGCTAAAACAGTGTTGACAAAACCCATGCAAAATAAAGCCAAGTATAGCTCTTAAGGCAGCAAAATCAGTGTTTTTTAAATGCAAGATAAACAATGCTGTAAGACAGCTGTCAGAACTAAAAGATCTGGAGCTAAAATGTGATTAACTGGAAATTCTTATTTGCATAGGTAGTTCTCCACTTAATCCACCTGGTTTTCTACTTCATCAAGCGCAAACCTCTACCCAATATCACAAGTTTGAGCAATGAACAAGAAACTGTAACTTAAACACAGATACAGAAAATGCTTTTGTTTATTTTCCTCCAACTAATGTGAATACAGAATTTTAAAAAGAGACATAGAATGCAGGTCACAAAATGTACATTATATACACCTACTCTTAAAAGGAAATACAAAACATACATATATATTTCACTTTAATATATAAATTTACAAAGTCTGCATGGGAAGAATAAAGATTTCACTTTAATATTGTTAAAATTTTTATTTTTGACAAATGCTTTTCAATTTTTTTTTCTGGCCACACCACATGGCCTGCAGGATCTTAGTTCTCCAACCAGGGATCAAACCCGTGGCTCTTTTAGTGGAAGTTCAAGTCTTAACTGACTTCGAACTTTGAAAAAGGACTTCTCAATTTCTTTCTTGGAATTTATTAAATACAGTAAGATTTATTACTCCTATTTCAAACACTCCATGTTACCAATCTTCTCTTTAACATAAAAATTGGAAACTTAGTTGAAAAGGAACTAAATACTTCCAACATCATACAGACATGAATATGGATGAATCTAGGGGACTTAGTTTCTAGTTCCACAGAAGGGGAACTTGGAAATTGCCACTCCAAACATAACAATTAAAAAGTTAAACAAAAAGGACACAGATGTAAAGAACAGACTTTTGGACTATGTGGGAGAAGGCAAGGGTGGGATGCTAAGAGAACAGGATTAAAACATGTGTATTACCATATGTAAAACAGATGACCAGTGCAAGTTCGATGCATGAAGCAGTGTACACAAAGCCAGTGCTCTGGGACAACCTGGAGGGATGGAGTGAGGTGGGGGGTAGGAGGGGGGTTCAGGAAGGGGGACACATGTACACCCATGGCTGATTCATGTCAATGTATGGCAAATACCACCACAATACTGTAAAGTCATTATCCTCCAATTAAAATTAATTAATTAAAAATAAAAAAATTTTTTAAAGTTGAACAAAAACACCAACAACTCTTGGAAACAGAGCAAACCACTCTGCGAAAGCTGGAGAAACAGACTAGCAAATACAGAGAGTCACAGATTACCTCAGTAGAGGCTCAGAGGAGAAACCATGGGAACCAGTGCCAAGTAGGAAAACCTAGACTGTAACCAACTGAACTGCAAAAGGCTCAGTGTAGACAAATTGGAGAGTTAAAAATTCTAAGGGTACCAGTCATAAGAGGAACCTCACACTTCTGTGAGTTTTATCTCCAGGAGCTTAAGTAGGTTTCATAGCAAGTAGAGAAAAAAATCTCCTCCTGTTTCAGATCCCAGGGAGGGGAAAAGGAACCACTGAAAAATAAGCCAGAGCACTCCGTTCTTAATAAGACAGGCCTTCAGGGAAAACTATAGTAACCGGAGTCTAACCTGATGGGTGCTTCCAGGTGGCTCAGTGGTAAAGAATCCACCTGCCAAGCAGGAGATGCAGGTTTGGTCCTTGGATTGAGAAGATACCCTGGAGAAGGAAATGGCAACCCACTCCAATATTCTTGCCTGGGAAATCCCACAGACAGGAATCTGGTGTGCTATAATCCATGGAGTCACAAAGAGCTGGACACAACTTAGCTATTAAACAACAACAAAACCTGATGGGTATCACGAGAGCCTAACTGTTCTGGAATAACCCAACTCCAGCCTACTTGAGCCATCCTGCAATACCTAAAGGGGGAGTTACAAAAAAATGAAAAACACTTGCAAAGTTTAAAGTCCAGAGCACAGGCTTACTAAAGGAATATAGATTGCTTCATCCCCTTCTCCCCCCACCCCCCACATCTCAACATCACATTACTGAAGTCATATTTACAGTGGTTCCTTTTACCCAGTACATCATGTCCTACTATCAAGAAAAAATTACAAAACATACTAAAAGGTAAAAAACACAGCTTGAAGAGACAAAGCAAGCATCAGAACCAAACACAGCAAAGACGTTGGAATTATCAAACCAGGAATTTAAAACAACTACAATCAATATGCTAAGGTGTCTGTCTAATGGACAAAGGAGATTACATGCAAAAACCGATGGAAATGTGAGCAGAGAGATGGAAATCCTAGGAAAGAACCAAAAAGAAATGCTAGAGATTTAAAACCCGAACAAACCCAGATTGTAACAGGAATGAAGAATGCTTTTAATAGACTTACTATATAGTAGATATGACATGGCTGAGGAAAGAGTTTCTGAGCTTGAGGATGTATCACTAGAAACTTCCAAAAACTAAAGAGCAAACAGAAGAATCAAAACAAAACAAAAACACAGCAGACTATCCAAGGGCTGTGGGCAACTACAGAAGGCATAACATATACATACTGGGGATACCAGAAGGAGAAGAAAAAAAGGAACAGAGCTAATATTTGCAACAATGACTGAGAACTTCCCCAAATTAATGTCAGAAACCAAATAATAGATTCAGCAAGCTCAGAGAAAACTAGGCAGGATAAATGGCCCCAACACCCACCCCCTCAAAAAAATACACCTAGGCATATTATTTTCAAACTAGAGAAAATCAAAGATGAGGGGGGAAATTCTGAAAGAAGCCAAAGGAGAAAAATAATTTGTAAAACTAGCCTCCTTAATTATGCTCCTTAATCTTAAACAGTAATAGCACTATCTTCCAAAACACATTTTTTTATTGTTCTAACCATTATTTTTTTTTAATTTGCACACAATGAAATTTACAGTTTGCACAGAGTTGTGTACTTACCACCCAGTATCACAATACAGAACAGTTCTGACTTTTTGTAATCAGCCCATCTTCCACCTTTAATATCAAGCAACCACTGATCTGTTCTCCCATCCCCTATAGTTTTAGCTTTTGCAGAATATCACACAAACGGAATCATACACTGATGATGAGGGGTTTGCTGAGCTTTATGAATATGTAGATATTTGTCTTCACCAAATTTGCAAGTTGTCAGCCATTTCTTCAAATATTTTTTCTTCACAAATCTCTTTGCCTTCTCTAGGATATACAAGACACAAATGTAAGACCTCTGCTATTGTCCTTCAGGTTTTTAAGTCTGTTTATTTTCTTTAGTCTTTCCGTATTACTTAGATCATACAATTGAACTATCAAGTTTCTTCAACATTTCCTTCCTCTATCTTCTCCATTCTGCTACTGAAATCATCTAATGAATTCTTAATTATTTCAACATTTAATATTAATATTTGAGCTATTTTAGCTTTCTGTCCCCAAATTTCAATTTGTTTCTTTTTATAGTTTCTTTTTCTCATCTGGGAACTTCAGACTTTCCATTCATTTCAAAAGTGCTTACACACTTTTACACTGGGTTACACAGTGTTTTACACAGTGTTTACACAGCATTAGAATGACTGCTCTGAGAACTTTTATTGTATTTCCAACAGCAAAGTAATTGCATAATTGGTACCTGTTGATTGCTGTTTTCCCCACAATTGACTATAATTTCCCTAGTTTTTGGTATATCAAGCACTTCTGGACTATATCCTAGAAACTTATATTCTGACACTCTTAGTCATGTTAAAGACTCGTGGGTCTCTGTAGAACTGATCTGTTGTTTTTGTCATTGTGGTAGTCAATAAACACTATTAGGTTCCAACCACAAGTCCCAACCCACGGTTTGTGGGCTGTGGTTTCAATATTATTTTCAGTTTTCCAAGTCTTTTCAGTATTATTTTGTCTCTCCCCATATGTGCCACCAAAGGGCAGTAGTCTATGCTATAGTTCAGTTCTTAAAACCTTAACGCTTCCTCAAATAAGTTCCACAAATGCTTAGCTCAGGAGTGAATTTCAAACTATATACAGATTTAGATCATCTTTTTCTCTGTCTTCGGCCTTCCCATGGTTTACCCATAGTCTGTCTCCCACATCCCTTTTCTCAATCCTCTGCCTACATTAAATTTTTTGATTACCCATTCAGTCGCATATTGGTTGCAATGACATCTGCCTCAAGAATAAAGTGGTAAGGGAAAAAAAAAAGGAAGCAAAAAAGGAACACATATTCTCTCCATACTCTTCGGACTACAGGAGACCCTTTTCCCCGCTTCTGATTAAAGAGGAAGATGATTCAGGGTTTTAAATGGCCGCGCGGTGCCGCCGCCACTACGGCTACCACCCCTGGAGGCCAGCCTCGTGATTGAGGCCTGCCTGCCGTCCCATCAGAAGGATAAAACCAAAACACAAAACAAAAAGAAAGCGTGATTTTATGCAGAATCTTCTTTGTGCCAGAGTCCTATTTTCCAGGTCTCTGACCATACACAGAGGAAGAGGGGGTTTTCCTAGGGCTTTTTCTGCCTGAATCCATTGTGGGGATCAAGAATAGGGGGTTCCCTAGAGTTCAAGCCAGGAGACAAAGGATGGTGGGTGGGAGCGAAAAGGAAGCTCACTGCTCATCAGTCACCAGTCCCAGTTTTGACTTCCTTCCCTATACCTCCTGTGACCATTTACTCTTCAGAGGTCTCATAGTAGCTCTATACTGCTCAGAGTCTTTAGTTGTAATCAATGGGAGAGACACAATGTGTTTCCTCCTCCATCTCAGAATTGGAACCACAAAATTTCCAGAAATAAACTCCTAACATTTACAGTCAATTGATCCGTGACAAAGGTGTCAAAGCAATTCAATAGGCAAAGAAGAGCTATTTCAACAAATGTTGCTGGGACAACTGGATATCCATATGCAATATAAACAGATAAAACTTTGCCTCACACTGTATACAAAAGCCAACTCAAAATGGATCACAGATCTAAACATAAAACCAAAAATTATAAAACTTTTAGAAGAAAACATAGGAGGCTCTCAGCCAGCTTAGAAAAGACTTCTTGGTGATGATACAAAGAAACCCAACAACGTGAACCTCAAAATTCAGACCTTTTGAAGAGCACACTTACACAACAGAAAGACAGACAACAGACTGGGGAAAAAAATGTTTTTTCAAGTCATATGTTGAATAGATTTGTATCCAGAGTTTTTTTTTTAAATCACCTCCTACAGAGGATATGGAGAGAAGGGAAGCTTCTTACACTATTGGTAGGAATGTAAATTGGTACAGCCATTATGGAGAAAAGTATGGAGGTTCCTTATAAAACTAAAAGTAGAGCTACCATATGACCCCCTCATTCCCACTCCTTGGCATATATCCAGAGAAAAACATGATCCAAAAAGGATACATGTACCCCAAGGTTCACTGCAGCCCTGTTTACAATAGCCAAGACATGGAAGCAACCTAAATGTCCATCAACAGAGGAATGAATAAAGATGATGTGGTAAATATATACTGCATAAATATAAATATATGGAATATTCCATATAAATATGTGGAATATTACTCAGCTGTTATAAAGGGTGAAATAATACCATTTGCAGCAACATGAATGGAACTAGAGTGTTAGATGAGTCAGACAGAGGAGAGAAATATGATATCCCTCATATGTGGATTCTAAAAAATAAATTATACAAGTGAACTTATTTACAAAATAGAAAGAGACTCACAGACTTAGAAAATGAACTTATAGTTGCTGAGGAGAAGGGATAGTTAGGGACTTTGGGAAGGTCATGTACATACTTCTATATTTAAAATGGATAACCAACAAGGACCTATTGTGTAGCATGTGGAATTCTGCTCAATGTCATATGCTAGCCTGGATGGGAGAGGGGCTTGGGGAAGAATGGATATAGGTATATGTATGACTGAGTCCCTTTGCTGTTCACCTGAAACTACCACAACATGGTTAACTAGCTATATCCCAATACAAAATTTTAAAAATTTAAAGTTTGAAAAAAAATTTACCTGCTACAACTTGAGAAACAAAACACACAAAACTTGGCAAAAGATGTTAACAGATATTTTACCAAAGATATACCAATGACTAATAAGCACATGGAAAGAATCCCAATATCATTAGTCACTGCTGCTGTTTAGTTGCGAAGCTGTGTCCTACTCTTTTACAACCCCATGGACTGTAGCCCACCAAGACCCTCTGTCCATGAGATCCCAGGCAAGAATATGGGAGTCAGTTGCCATTTTCTTCTTCAGGGGATCCTCCCAACCCAGCAACTGAACCCACATCTCCTGCATTGGCAAGTGGATTCTTTACCACTGAGCTACCAGGGAAGCCCCAGTAGTCATTAGGTAAACGCAAATTACAGCCACAACAGATACAGCAACGTATGTTTAGTATGGCTATAATCAAAAAGACTGGTAATACCAAATGCTGGCAAAGATATTGACAAACTGAACCTCCTGTCCATTGCCACTTGGAATGTAAAATAATATAGCCACTTTTTTTTTTAAAAGTTCCTCTTAATATAATAGGAGGGAAGGGGGCAGGGCACAACTTTTAAAAGACTGACACAGCCCAAGAACACAACACAAACCTATTAAAATCAAATGGGTCCAAGACAGCAGACAACTCACCTTCGACTAGACCTTGATTCTCAATAAGCAAGCTAAATGACACACCCAAGGCACCATGACAGCTCCGAGGCACTGTCAAAAGAGTGGGCGGTGGCCCAACTCCTGGAAATCTCCACCCCTTCCCCAAAATAGTTGGAATAATCCTCCCAATCATTAGCATATGAAATTACCCAGCCATTAAAAACTAACCAGGTCACATTTTCATGGTGGCTACACTTGCCCTCTGCTATGGCCCACACTCTGTCTGTGGAGGGTGCTCTTCTCTGAATCTGAATAAACCCACTTCTTACGTATCACTTTGTCTCTCACTAAATTCTTTCTGCAATGAGATATCAAGATCCTGAGCTTCTTTAGGTCCTGAAACCAGGTACCGTGGGTTTTGGCTTGGCTTGAGCCCTAGCACATAGGTCAATGCCCTATCCAAGGTAAATGGTTTCAATATGACTGAGCAATTTCACTCTCAGTATCAAACCAAGAGACATTAAAATATATGTCAACACACAAGTCTTCTATGCAAATGCTCACAGAAATATTATTCATAATAACCAAAAACTAGAAAGTATCCAAATGTTCATTAGCTGGTTAGTAGATGAACAAAGTATTATCCATACAATGGAATATTACTCAGTCATTAAAAGGAAAAACTACTATGGATGAATCTCAAAAACGTGCTAAGTGAAAGAACTCAGACAAGAAAGAGTGTATAGTGTGTGTGTACATGCATGTGTGCTAAGTCACTTCAGTCATGTCTGACTCTTTGTGAAACTTGGACCATAGATAGCCCACCAGGCTGCTCTGTCCATGGGATTCTCCAGGCAAGACACTAGAGAGGGTTGCCTTGCCCTCCTCCAGGAGATCTTCCTGACCAGGGATCGAACCCACATCTCTTATGTCTTCTGCATTGGCAGACAGGTTCTTTACCACTAGTGATACCTGGGAAGCCCCATATATTGTATGATTCCACATATATGAAACTTTCAGAAAAAGTTAATGTATGGATTTGTGCTTTAATAAAGAATATATCTTTGCTTTGCTCCCTGGTCCTGGTATACAGCTTTAAACATCTTTGGAATTTTCTGACTGGTATAAGTGTCTGTTATGCTAGTGAAGTAATTCATAGCTTTAGGATCTGGGCTGATCACTAGAAAGACCAACCACAAACACAAATCTCAAGTTCTGCCATATCCTTACTGTCTTTACATGGCAAACTCATCTATTAAGGACACAGCCAAGAGTCAGCAAAGAAAGAAAAAAAGATGTACAGACAAAATGGTAAAAATTATAATTGGACAGACATTTCTATAAAAAACTAAATTTTTTGGAAATACAAAATGTTTAAGTTACTTGCTGCTAAACTCATCCCAACACTACACACAAAAATCATTTGGTATGTGGGATACAAAGAAACATTTCTGTACATCTAAAGACTTGATTTTCAAAAGAGAGCCTACATTCGCTAATGCTCTCAACCACATACAGCTATATAACCAAAGTAGGCAAGTTTAATAAGTTCAGGGGGAGGTAGTTGGAACTGGCCTTACCCATGTGGAAATAATTGCTTTCCTGGCCTACAGCTCTTCCTATTAGGATCAAAACAGACTGATGTTATCTTAAGATCCCTTCCAATTTTTGAAAAATAAAACCTAAGTGTTCCATAGTTAGCCAGATATTATCCAGATATTGTTTGTTTTGTTTAAGGAGAAAATTATGGCACATTTATTTCTGTACTTAAATCAAAAGCAGAGTTACTATTATGAAGAAAGTTAGGGCATTCTGAAAGACAATTATCTCAGTATAGAAAGGCATATACAGAGTTGGTATACACAAGGCCACCAAGCTTAAACATTGTGATCTGATATTATTAAAACCTCACTTGGCCCATGGCCTTCTCTGTATAAGAATTTTCCAAATAAATTGTTTGTTCACCAAGAATACAAAATAACGTGACAGCATACAAATGGTGAGCCATTTAAATTCAATACAGTGACAAGGATAAACTATTAGAGCAAGAATAAAATACAAATTTTGAAGCTCAATGTTTTATAATGCCATTCTGGCATGGATTCTGAATTTTCTAAGCACCTGCCAAAATATAACATGTTGTTTTGATTCATGGAATTGGAAAAGTGGGGGAAAAAAAATACGAAGACAGACCAGTTCTGCTCCTGGGAGTTCAGTATCTATACCATCTAGACTGATGGCTATTAAGAAACACAACTTTGTAAAAACAAACAATATAGCCAACCCCAGACCTCCTTGAAGTCTCTTTTAATGTTTCGCCACCTTGAAATCATGACTAATGACTCCAGTTATCTCCAACTTTCTGTCCTATAATCAAAACTCATTTCTTCCCACCTCATCAAGAGACAGAACTGGGACTTCTTTATATATACCTTGCTTATTACAAACACTCCCTATACAGAGCCTTAACCTTGCTCTCTATATCCTTTTCCACATTTGTTTTCTCCTTATCAGGGTGTTGTCCATTTTCCCCATATGCTTTTCTAAGCTATACCCTACTTGCTTCTTCAAAGGAAAAAACATCGTAGTACCTTTTCTAGGCTAAACTGTAATAGATTACAGTCACCTGTCAGCATCCACAGGGGACTGGCTCCAGAACTGCCACAGATGCCAAAATCCATGGATGCTCGGGTTCCTTGCATAAAATGGCTTAGTACAGATACACATATGAGGATGTGGAAACCACGAACACCAAGGTCCATCTACATTTGCATGGTTTAGCACTATATGCAGAATGAGGAAATTCCTACCAGAAGAAAAAACAATAAACTTGAAAATATTATTTGGGGACACTCTAAAGTGGTCAGAATTTTTTCTTTTTTCCCTTAGTGATATGGGGATATGAGAGGAAGCTAGTCAAGTTAACAGTATATTTCAATGGCAACAGATGTGTAAACTTACCTTCATATTTTCTTCCCGTTAAAATACAATAGATAAATCAAAGATGTTATCATAGAAGAGATAATCCAATTTTCCTTGACAGGATTCTTCACTGCTGAGCCACCAGGGAAGCTTGCAGCTATTAGCATAGCTATAGATCCAAAATATCTATCTCCCATTAGAGAAGCCCATATACTCATGTTAATATAGAAAATATATCATCCTATTTAATTCAATAAACAGCTATAATTTAATACACGCTAAATCCTAATATGCTTGCTTTGTGTTATTACACTAGCTGCTTTATAAATCAGTTTTTCACAGAGTAATGCATGAGTGGATGCTTTTAATCCTATTTAAAGAAGACAACAGAACACTGAACTGCAGGGTCCTAAGTGACAGGTTCATGGACTCAGTCACTGGACGGTAATGTTTCTGAAGAGCCTAAACCATATTAGCCCTATTTATAGTTAAAACCCAGCACTTTGCATAGCGCCTGGCACTCAATTAATACTTAGGGCAGAAAGGGAGGGGAAGCAACACTAGATCTGGTACCAGTGCCACGTGTTACATCTACCTTTAAGATGCGCTAACTAATGTAAGTATTGCTCACTGATTAACTTTTACAAGCCACTAGGTACCGGCACACTACTAGCTTCAGACGCTTCACTACTGGAAATACTAACACATTGCTTATTAAAGACATATATTTCCTGTGTTTCAGTCTCTGCGATCACGTCCATCTCTGTGAGCCTATGGACTGTAGCCCACCAGGCTCCTCTGTCCATGGGATTTTCTACGCAGGAATACTGGAGTGGGTTGCCATTTCCTTCTCCAGAGGATCTTCCTGACCCAGGAACCGAACAAATGTCTCCCGCTTGGCAGATGGACTCTTTACTGCTGATCTACCAGGAAAATGCATATATTTCCGGAGGTGACATTAAAAGAGAAATAGTTAAAAATATATATATTTCATTAAGCAGGAAAACAGATGTAATTTTTAAAATATAAATAAAAGTTTACTTCTAGGCTTCCTTACATAAAGAATTTGTATTCATAATAAGAAAATACTTGGTTTAAGAATTTTATTAAATTGAATATAATTTTAACATAATTTCAAGTGTTGGACAGGGAGCTAATATCGTAATGATCAATTAACTTTGTGACTAAGAGTGAATATAAATATGTACATTTTATAGACTTCAAGTACTCCTTAAGGCATGACAAAATTTTGTTTAAAAATGTACTACTGCATTTACGAACTTTATGATTTTAGAATAATATAGCCCTAATATTTCAGATCAGTTCAGTCCAGTCATTGAGTAGTGTATGACTCTTTGCGACCCCATGAATCGCAGCACGCCAGGCCTCCCTGTCCGTCACCAACTCCCGGAGTCTACCCAAACCCATGTCCATCGAGTGAATGATGCCATCCAGCCACCTCATCCTCTGTCGTCCCCTTCCCCTCCTGCCCTCAATCCTTCCCAGCGTCAGGGTCTTTTCCAATGAGTCAACTCTTCACATGAGGTGGCCAAAGTACTGCAGCCTCAGCTTCAACATCAGTCCTTCCAATGAACACCCAGGACTGATCTCCTTTAGGATGGACTGGTTGGATCTCCTTGCAGTCCAGGGACTCTCAAGAGTCTTCTCCAACACCACAGTTCAAAAGCATCAATTCTTTGGCGCTGAGATTTCTTCACCATCCAACTCTCACATCCATACATGACTACTGGAAAAACCATAGCCTTGACTAGATGGGCCTTTGTTAGTAATGTCTCTGCTTTTAAATATGCTATCTAGATTGGTCATAGCTTTCCTTCCAAGGAGTAAGGGTCTTTTAATTTCATGGCTGCAATCACCATCTGCAGTGATTTTGGAGCCCTCCAAAATAAAGTCTGACACTGTTTCCACTGTTTCTCCAACTATTTCCCATGGAGGAATGGGACCAGATGCCATGATCTTAGTTTTCTGAATGCTGAGTTTTAAGTCAACTTTTTCACTCTCCTCTTTCACTCTCATCAAGAGGCTTTTTAGTTCCTCTTCAATTTCTGCTATAAGGGTAGTGTCATCTGCATATCTGAGGTTATTGATATTTCTCCTGGCAATCTTGATTCCAGCTTGTGCTTCTTCCAGCCCAGCATTTCTCATGATGTACTCTGCATACAAGTTAAATAAGCAGGGTGACAATATACAGCCTTGATGTACTCCTTTTCCTGATTTGGAACCAGTCTGTTGTTCCATGTCCAGTTCTAACTGTTGCTTCCTGACCTGCATACAGGTTTCTCAAGAGACAGGTCAGATGGTCTGGTATTCCCATCTCTTTCAGAATATTCCACAGTTTACTGTGATCCACACAATCAAAGCCTTGGCATAGTCAATGAAGCAGAAATAGATGTTTTTCTGGAACTCTCTTGCTTTTTTGATGATCCAGCAGATGTTGGCAATTTGATCTTTGATTCCTTTGCTTTTTGTAAAACCAGCTTGAACATCTGGAAGTTCACGGTTCATGTATTGCTGAAGCCTGGCTTGGAGAATTTTGAGCATCACTTTACTAGCATGTGACATGAGTGTAATTTTGTGATAGTTTGAATATTGTTTGGCATTGCCTTTCTTTGGGACTGGAGTGAAAACTGACCTTTTCCAATCCTGTGGCCATTGCTGAGTTTTCCAAATTGCTGACATATTGAGTGCAGCACTTTCACAACATCATCTTTCAGGAGTTGAAATAGCTCAGCTGGAATTCCATCACCTCCACTAGCTTTATTTGTAGTGATGCTTTCTAAGGCCCACTTGACTTCACATTCCAGGATGTTTGGCTCTAGGTGAGTGATAGCACCATCGTGTTTATCTGAGTCATGAAGATCTTTTTTGTACAGTTCTTCTGTGTATTCTTGCCACCTCTTCTTAATATCTTCTGCTTCTGCTAGGTCCATACCATTCTTGTCCTTTATCAAGCCCATATTTGCATGAAATGTTCCCTTGGTATCTCTAATTTTCTTGAAGAGATCTCTAGTCTTCCTCATTCTGTTGTTTTCCTCTATTTCTTTGCACTGATCTCTGAGGAAGGCTTTCTTATCTTTCCTTCCTATTCTTTGGAACTCTGCATTCAAATGGGAATATCTTTCCTTTTCTCCTTTTCTTTTCACTTCTCTTCTTTTCACAGCTATTTGTAAGGCCTCCTCAGACAGCCATTTTGCTTTTTTGAATTTCTTTTCCATGGGGCCGGTCTTAATCCCTGTCTCCTGTACAATGTCACGAACCTCCATCCATAGTTCATCAGGCAGTCTGTCTATCAGATCTAGTCCCTTAAATATATTTCTCACTTCCACTGTATAATCATAAGGGATTTGATTTAGGTCATACCTGAATGGCCTAGTGGTTTTCCCTACTTTCTTCAATTTCAGTCTGAATTTGGCAATAAGGAGTTCATGATCCGAGCCACAGTCAGCTCTGGGTCTTGTTTTTGCTGACTATATAGAGCTTCCTTATCTTTGGCTGCAAAGAATATAATCAATCTGATTTCGGTGTTGACCATCTGGTGATGTCCACGTGTAGAGTCTTCTCTTGTGTTGTTGGAAGAGGGTGTTTGCTATGACCAGTGCGTTCTCTTGGCAAAACTCTATTAGCCTTTGCCCTGCTTCATTCTGTACTCAGGGCCAAATTTGCCTGTTACTCCTAATATTTATATGCATATAAGTCCACAGAGGTATATACGATTATATTTATCTTAAACTGAGGGCTGCACTGCAGCAATTACACTAAAACTAAATATTCTATATGACTTTTTAAAAAATCACATAGAAAGGCAAAAAAAGGTTTCCATTCTAATAAAACATGCAGAATACCTAATACCACACAGTAACATAAAACAAAAGTAATTATTGTGTCAAGTCTCATATCCACCTTTCCAAAACAACAACAAGCCATGCTACAGTGTTCTATTTATGAACAAAAATATTCAAATACACCTCAAATTTCTTTCCTATTTCTTTAACTATTTTTTCTAACTCAAATTTTACATTCCCTGAATTCACAGAAGCCATGAGATAGATAAATACTTCTCTAAGACAGCAGTTAATCCTAGTAGCTAAGCTTTAAAAATCAGTGGATGTTTTAATAAATATAGGTACTGGAGCTCTAGGTTAGATCAATTGACAAAGTCTTTGGGGATGGAGCCCCTGGACCTACAGTTTCACAGGACTCCCTGGGCAATTCTCATACACACTCAAGGCTGAGAACCACAAAAAAGAAAGGTTATACAAAAGTGCCTAGAAGTAGAAAATGTTAAAGCTAAATAGGACCATAAAGATCATCTAATCAACTCATTTTCCAAAGTTATGAATTTGAAGTTGTGAGAAAGTAATTAAATTGTCCAAGATCGCATAGCTAGTAATGCCAGGAGGAGGAACGGGTCTAGGGGAAGGCAGACTAGTGCTTTTTCTGCCACATAAGGCTGCCTTCTCCACTTAGGAGGAAGAAAAATATTAACCCGTGACTATACCACAAGCTTAATCAGTATCATCATAAGCATTCAAATAGCAAATTCTCAGGGAAATGTGACTTTTAAAAAGTACTCTTTCTTGAACCTCAAACATTTCCTTTGGAAAGAATGGTGATAAAAAGATCTAAAATGAAAAGTTGTTTTAATCTATAAATGAGCTGAATATTTACAAAGTGCCTGAAAAAGCACTCAATAAATGTTTCTCTCCTTCAACAGCATGGCATCCTCCTTTCCTTTTCGATTCTACACCAAGATATCTCTCCCTAACTCTCAGCTATGTCCCTTTTTATATTGTTTCTCCTAACTGGCAACGCCTTTCGACCTCTTCTTCAGCGATGCTAATAAATTTCTTCAACACCCAGTTTAAGACATGCCTTCTAACGAATCTTCTGAACTAACTTACCCTACTCAAATTACTTGTTTCTTCCCTTATTATTTCAACTACTCATGCTTTTAAACCATATACTTGCTTATACCTCCTTTTGAAGCTCTGCAATTATAATTATTTCCCCCACTGCTTTGTACTTTTCAATTTTCTTCCATAATTAGAACTAAATTATCAATGGGTTAGAACATAAGCTCCCCAAAGACAAGGATATTGGTCTGTTTTGCTTACTGATGGATTGCAAGCACCTAAAACAATGCCAGGAATATTAGAAGCTGCTCAATAAATACTTTCATGGATTATTTTTCCTTCCATTCATCAGTCTTTCTAACATAAAGACACAGATATGAAACACTAAACTTTTTGGGAAAATGAAGATAGATATGTTTGTACTTTAGAAATTCGCTATTTTTTAAAAAGTTAATAGAGCTGTAACAGATGAACAGGAAGTCACTAGTTTCTTCATTACATAATACTCCATGACTCAGTGGATATACAATAGCAGCTAACACAGAGAAGGTAAAGGCTTTAAGTCTTTATAGTCCTAGAGTTTGAAATCCTGCCTTTCTATGATGAAGAACTGCTTAACTTTGCTCCCTTTTAAAACTATGAATTAAGAATAAGTGAAAGTCACTCAGTTGCATCCGAATCTTTGCAACCTCATGGACTATACAGTCCATGGAATTCTCCAGGCCACAGTACTGGAGTGGGCAGCCTTTCCCTTCTCCAGAAGATCTTCCCAACCCAGGGATCAAATCCAGGTTCCCTGCATAACAGGCAGATTCTTGACCAGCTGAGCCACCAGGAAAGCCCAAGAATACTGGAGTGGGTAGGCTATCCCTTTTCCAGGGGATCTTCCTGACCCAGGAATCGAACCAGGGTCTCCTGCATTGTATGCAGATTCTTTACGAGATGAGCTACCAGGGAAGCTCCTGAATTAAGAACAACCTAATGAAAAATCACCAATTTCTGGATTATTCAGGTTCAAGTTATATAATAGTATATAACTCCTGAAATACATAAATTTAAGAGAGCAATTTTATCTCTTTTTTAAAACAAATTGTTTCATCCTATATGTAAGGCTGAAAATACAATTATCCCTTTCTTGAAAAAGTTTTAAAACTATAATTTTTGAGTCAAATACATTTAAAAACTATTTTTGACAGTGACAATTTTACAAGTTAGCCTTCCAAATAAACACAGTACAAAATTCCCAAATTATAGTACTCCCCCAAATTACCTGCTTTATAGCATTTTTATGCAATTTAATCAAAATACAAAAATCCAGCTAGCCACATACAAAGTACTGTACAAAGAACACCTCAACATGGTTAGGCATTCAGTGACAAAACAGAATTGCGAAGGGTCACTCTTTTTCTCTCTTCATTTTAAGCCACATATTTCACTCCAAGTATGAGAAGATAACAGTCATAATTAGAATGCATCAAAAATATATGGCTAATTACATAATCTCAGAGGTCTTAGCTATTGAGCAATAGCTATTTTTCAACTATCAAACTATAGGACAACTGAATGAATAGAAAACTCTAAGTAAGTGAATAAATTGAGGGAGATTATATTATATAGTGGAATGGGTGGGTTTTGGAGACACAGTGGGGTTCACATCTCAGGACTCCCATCTCCCAGTTGTTCCATCATAGGTAAAATGTTTAACTTCTCTGAGACTTGGTTTATCTATAAAATGGGTATAATTTCTCCCTTGCAGAGTTGTGATGAAGATTTAAAAGGATAATGTGTCATTCATTTGCTTAAATTCTCTAATGATTCATTATAACTTAGAAAAAAAATTACAAACCCCTTCAAAAATTATCTTCTTACTCTCAAAGAAAGGAGTCATGTTTTCTGGTCTCAACATTTCTTAAAATATCCAAGTAGAAATGTTCAATAGGTAGACAAAACATAGGCTTGAAGTTGGAATTCAGGGAAGGGTAGGGCTTCTCTGGTGGATCAGTAGTAAGAATCCACCTACAATGTAGGAGATGTGGGTTCAATCCCTGGGTCAGGAAGATCTCCTGGAAAAGGAAATGGCAACCTATTCCAGTTTTCTTGCCTGGGAAATCCCACAGATGGAAGAGCCTGGTGGACTACAGTCCATAGGGTCACAGAAAGTTGGACACAACTTAGCAACTAAACCACCACCACCACAAGGAAGGGTGCACAAGAGACAACCAAAGCTCAGTGTCATCAAGCACCCAGATCACAAATTTAATCTACATAACATTACCATATTTTATCAACTCTAAAATATCGTAGACTTAATTTTAGAGGTGTTAAGATGTGAAAAGTAGTAAAGTGTGACAATGAGGTATCACTGATTAGAAGACATATTCCATTTTCAGAGATCTTAAAATGAAAGAAAAAATGTGCAAGAGAGGGCTTAAAAATTTTGTCCTCATTAATACCTATTAACCAGGTATTACTTTTACAATCTTCAATAACTGGGGGAGGAATGGATCAGAAGCAAGCTGATTTAACTACTTCGTCTCCATAAAGTAAAATATATACATATGTAATATGTTAATATGCTCAGAAGAATACTAATAAAACTGTCTTGCATATATTTACTTTCCCAGACTTTTTATAAAGTTCAAAAGATCACTGATCACTCCCATGAAAAAATTCATAGTAATTACTAAAACCTAAAATTCATACTGACAAATTTTCGGCTGATAAATATGCCCAACTTTATTAATGGGAATATTTTATTCTCTCAAAATGGCAACACAGACTTTAGTTTGTTGAGAATACAATGAGATGAATTAAGTATTTTGCATAGACAAAATATATATTACAAATCAATACCAAAGTAATTTGCCAATATACATACAATTAAACATTTAAAGGCATATAATTTCCAAATGACTGTACATTTTCACCTAACACACTGATATATCTATTGACTGATATATTTTATAATCACACAATAACAGTTCCAGTTAACTCCTTAGCTATCTACTCACTTCCACTATTAAATGTTTAAGCTGTCAAATTATATATATTACATTAAATTACACAGACCTTAATTTCAGAATAAAAAGAAAGCACTATATTTTACCCATAAGTATTTGCTAGTAGAAGAGAAAAGGGAACATGGCAATGTGACATTATATTCAACATCAACCTAAAGATATCTTAGTAAGGAAGTGAATAAAGAAAAAGCAGACAGTGTGGTAATGGAACCAGTAATAATTCGGTAATGAAAATTTATTTCAGGTACTAGATTTTTTTAAGAATTGGTAGGAGCAATTAGAAAAATCTAAACTTAGACTCTGAGTTGAGCCTCAACTACAAGAAAGGACAGACTAAACTCCATTTCTCTCCCTCCCTCTACCCCTCCTTCTGCGATACATACTAACATTTCAGATTATTTTATGCTAAGAAAGAAATATCACAACTGTAGAATATAAAACAGGAAGAAAGAAAGAAGTATGGGGCTATTTTCAATAAATATATATTTATCTGAAGATGTTATTAAATGTCATTTTCTTTTAAGAGTAAAAACAATCGGTAAACCAAAGATTAAAAGGTTCAGCAATTTATATTCAACCCAAGTTCAGGTTCTAGTATGACTTAACTGAAATAGATCTGAATGAATACAGATTCATTCAGTATTATATACTTCAGATATTTTCAATTTGCTATATTAATTTTAAAAACACTATGAATTAAGAACTAATAAATATATAAAAATTCTCATCTTACTTCTCCATTTCTTAATGTTGTGATGACTCCTCTTGCTACACCCATTCTAAATAGTGTTTCTGTGGCCTGTGAATGTAAAAGAAAAAAAATCAAAGATATATCATCTGTAATCTATTCAACTGTACATCCCAAGAACAACAGGCAAAACATTCAATATTACACTTTTCAGGAACTTCTAAAGAAGCATGAATAAGGTATAATAAGCTTTATTCTATACTCCAAAAATATTATTTTGAGAACATTTTAATGTTATAAAGAGCTCAAACTGAAATGTTTCAAAGGTCATTTTGATCTGCTATTATCATTTCACACCTATAGTTTCAAATAAGAACACTTAAATAGGTATAAAACTTAGCTTTGTTAACAAAGATTAAATAAGGACTTAGAACTTGAATTCAATTCAGGAATTACCATTTATTCTGACTGGTATACAAATACCAGTCCAAATCACTTGATTGGTACTGAAATACTGACAGAAAATGAAGTAATTCTGTGATGTCATGTATTAAATAGCACTTGAAAAGACTTAATGTTTTCTATACACTAACAATGAACAATTGTAAAAGGAAACTAAGAATTTTGTTTATAACAGTATTAAAAAAATTTTTAAGACATACAAATAAATTTAAAGAAAGAAGCAGAAGACTTATTCACTAAAAACTAGAAAACACTGCTCAGAACCTAAAAATATAAATAAATGGAAAGAAAACCTGTGTTCATCAATGAAAAGACATAATATTGTCAAGATATCAATACTATCCAAAATGACCTATAGAATCAATACTATTCCTATCAAAATTACAATGATTTCTTTACATAGATGCAAAAGTCCATCCTAAAATTCATATACAACCCCAAAGACCCCAAACAGCCAAAATAATCTTGAAAAAGAGGAACAAAGTTAGAGGAATCACAACTTCTGATTTCAAAACTTACTTTAAAGCTACAGTAATTATAAAGATATGTATAGGTCAATGAAACAGAGGAGAGAACCTGAAAACAAACTTTATAAACAGTCTAATGATGTTCAAGAAAGGTACCGAGACCATTTAATGGAGAAAGGATAGTCTTTTTAACAAACGGTACTGGGAGAACTGGACAAACACTACTAAATTTGTGAATTCAGCACAACATGAGCATAATTTCAATCCATAACTCAGAGAGAGTTAAAATAGGCCACTAATAGGGAGAAAGAAGGGTTATCCATACACACAAACAAAAATCAAGTGTTAAATGAATGACTTTGCTATGACAGAATTTTACAAATGCATATAAAACGATGTTGAAAGATATTCAGAAATTTTTATTAGAGGAAAAAATTTCTTAACAATGATACATTGCATTTTTTTTCCATTCTTAATGATATGTACACTAAATTACATCTTCCATCTTCCTGTTTCTTTTGAAAACCTTATTTGATCTAGTGATATGATTAAAAGGCCTCATCTAGGTCAGGTTAGTTACTGTATATATTTGAGAAGCAAAAGGGGAAAGGCAGAGGCAGCAAGCACTTGGGATAAAATATACAACTTCTCCTCTAAACCACATCAAACTACTTTACTCTTTTGTGACTCACAAACCTGAGGCAATTTGAAGATTTAATTATTCTTTTGCACTTTCTCCAATGGAAAAAGAATACCAAATTCAATCTTTTGTTTCTAACTAAATTGATTTATTTCATGAGCTCTTCCCATCAACATTTTTAAGGACGTCTCATTCTGACGGCTCTCTGTCAATTCAGCTCAGCTTCCTTTCACTCTTTAAGAAAGCACTGGAGTGGACAACACTCTTTTAACCTCTCCTAAAGAGACTGCTTTCATTTACTTGTACCCAAACAATGACTAACAAGTGTCCGAAACAATGAGATACAGGGCAAATTCTCAGCATCGGTAAATTTACTGCTAACAAATTCTTCATTGAAATTTCCCTCTCCTCGAGTTTTGATAATAATTGAAATGATTAATACTAAAAACATTCATTAAACATTTGTCAGGGGCAGAGAAAAAAAATCATCTGTAGGTTCTCAGTTAAAAGCAGGTTAGCAAGAGAGACTGCTTGTAGGAAAAGTGTTGGATAAAGCAACACAGAGACATGAAATCTAGATGTAAGAAATGCAAAGTTGAAGGATGGATCCTTTTGTTTGGGTGTGTGGGTGTATGTGTGTGTGTGTATATGTATGCATACGCGCGCGCGCACACACACGCACAAGCCAAAAAAAGATCCAGAAGGATCTTTTCTAATACTCCATCATGCACATATACTATTTGCTAACATAAAAAGAAAAAGGGTAAAATAAAAGTTACAATTTTTATACAATAAAAGATAAAATAGATTTAAAACAGAATATTGGAACAATGTAAAATATTACAAGACAAGCAATACTACACAGAATGGCTCCCAAAGTGAAAATAATCAAAATTCAAGAGACGCGTGTTCTTACATTCCAATGCATTTTAATTCATTAAATCAACACAAAATAAGTCATGTTAACAAGAAATATATACTTAATAGATTTCACCTTCAAAATCATATTACAGAAAGACTTCATTGAGTTAATTTAATATGCAGTTTATTACATATAAATTCAAAAGCTGTATATAGCATATATTTATTTCCTATTTCCTGTATTTACTTCCTATTAGTCAAGAAACTAGAATTGTAGTTATCTTACTCCCACTATTACTATCTCGGTAACCCTCACATAGGTTACTGAGATAGTAAATACCAGCCTGTTTTCCTGTGTTGGTCAGTGATTATGTTAACGTATGTAAAAAGCTCCATAAAGAGCCATATAAAGGTAGAATAGTGAATCCAGGGTCTACTTTAGGACTTCGTGAGATGAAAAGATGTTTGATAAAACACTCATTTTAATGTATTTCCAGGCCCTTAAAAAAAATAACATAACATAAAGATTAAGCAAGCACATTATAGAAACAGGCTGTTCAGTTCAGAATCTAGCTTTCCTATTTGTAACATGTGTGATATACAAACAAGTAACTTATTTCTTTGAGCACAACTTCACAGCTAACAAAATCAGGATAACAACAGTATGGAACTCAAGGAAAATTATAAATGTTCAATACATGATTTTATTACCATTAATATCCTAAAGGAAGTACAAAATTCCAATTGTAGCTTAAATAGTGGTCATCAGATTACAGTTAAAAATACAATTAAAAACTGCATCAGATGGGAATTTAAAATGTACTATATAAAACAGTCAGACACAATTAGCACATTATGCCATATGGCTATTTATTTATGCTAACATTCTTGACAAGACAACCAGAAATAAAGAAAACTTACATTATTTAAAAAAGATTAATTTACCAAAAGATAGAATATGCAATAGTCATTCCCCAGCTGTGTATCCTGGCCACAGAAGAAAAAGAGATTTAATACTGGAGTTTCTAAGAATCAGCTGCTTTCTTTCTCTATGATGATAAAAATACAAAGTAAAAAATAGGAAAATTGAGCATTAGCTATCTCAGTTCAGTACAGTTCAGAAGCTCAGTCGTCTCTGACCCTTTGAGACCCCATGGATTGCAGCAGGCCAGGTCCCCGTCCACCACCAACTCTTGGAGCTTACACAAACTCATGTCCACCCCCTTGGTGATGCCATTGAACCATCTCATCCTCTGTTGTCCCCTTCTCCTCCTGATTTCCATCTTTCCCAGCATCAGAGTCTTTTCCAATGAGTCAGTTCTTCACATCAGGTAGCCAAAGTACCGCAGTTTCAGCTTCAGCATTAATCCTTCCAATGAATACCCACGACTGATCTCCTTTAGGATGGACTGGCTGGATCTCCTTGCAGTCCAAGGGACTCTCAAGAGTCTTCTCCAACACCACAGTTCAAAAGCATCAATTCTTCAGCACTCAGCTTTCTTTATAGTCCAACTTACTCATGCATACACAATCACTGAAAAAAACAGAACTTTGACTAGGTGGACCTTTGTTGGCAAAGTAATGTCTCTGCTTTTTATAATGCTATTTAGGTTGGTCATAACTTTTATTCCAAGGAGAAAGCATCTTTTAATTTCATAGCTGCAGTCACAATCTGCAGTTTGGAACCCCAAAAAATAGTCTCTTTCTGTTTCCACTGTTTCCCCATCTATTTGCCATGAAGTGATGGGACCAGATGCCATGATCTTAGTTTTCTGAATATTGAGCTTTAAGCCAACTTTTTCACTCTCCTCTTTCACTTTCATCAAGGAGCTCTTTAGTTCCTCTTCGATTTCTGCTAAAGGGTGGTGTCATCTGCATATCTGAGGTTACTGGTATTTCTCCCAACAATCTTGATTCCAGTTTGTGCTTCCTCCAGCCCTTCATTTCTAATGATGCACTCGGCATATAAGTTAAATAAGCAGGGTGACAATATACAGCCATGACGTACTCCTTTTCCTATTTCGAACCAGTCTGTTCCATGTCCAATTCTAACTGCTGCTTCTTAACCTGCGTACAGATTTCGCAGGGGACAGGTCAGGAGGTCTTGTATTCCCAACTCTTGAAAAATTTTCCACAGTTTCTGGTGATCCACACAAAGATTTGCCATAGTCAATAAATCAGAAATAGATGTTTTCCTGGAACTCTTTTGCTTTTTTGATGATTCAACAGATGTTGACAATTTGACCTTTGGTTCCTCTGGCTCTTCAAAATCCAGCTTGATCATCTGGAAGTTCACGGTTCACATATTGTTGAAGCCTGGCTTGGAGAATTTTGAGCATTACTTTACTAGCATGTGAGATGAGTGCAACTGTGCAGTAGTTTGAATATTGTTTGGCATTGCCTTTCTTTGGGATTGGAATGAAAACTGAACTTTTCCAGTCCTGTGGCCATTGCTAAGTTTTCCAAATTTGCTGACATATCCAGTGCAGCACTTTCACAGCATCATCTTTCAGGATTTGAAATAGCTCAACTGGAATTCCATCACCTCCACTAGCTTTGTTTGTAGTGATGCTTTCTAAGGCCCATTTGACTTCACATTCCAAGATGTCTGGCTCTAGGTGAGTGATCACACCATCATGATTATCTGGGTCATGAAGATCTTTTTTGTACAGGTCTTCTGTGTATTTTTGCCACCTCTTTTTAATATCTTCTGCTTCTGACAGGTCCATACCATTTCTGTCCTTTATCGAGCCCATCTTTGCATGAAATGTTCCCTTGGTATCTCTAACTTTCTTGAAGACATCTCTAGTCTTCCCCATTTTATTGCTTTCCTCTATTTCTTTGCACTGATCACTGAGGAAGGCTTTCTAATCTCTCCTTGCTATTCTCTGGAACTCTGCATTGAAACTGGTATATCATTCCTTTTCTCCTTGGCTTTTAGCTTCTCTTCTTTTCTCAGCTATTTGTAAGGCCTCCTTAGACAACCATTTTTCCTTTATACATTAGTTTTTCTTGGGGATGGTCTTGATCACTGCCTCCTGCACAATGTCACAAAGAAAAGAAAGTGAAGTCACTCACTTGTGTCTGACTTTTTGTGGCCTATCAGTCTCCACTGTCCAAGGGATTCTCCAGGCAAGAATACCAGAGTGGGTTGCCATTTCCTTCTCCACGGGATCTTCCCAACCCAGGGATTGAACACAGGTCTCCCACATTTCAGGCAGATGCTCTGCCCTCTGAGCCACCAGGGAAGCCCAATGTCACCAACCTCCTTCAATAGTTTTTCAGGCACTCTGTCTATCATATCTAATTCCCTGAATCTATTTCTCACGTCCACTGTATATCTGTAAGGGATTTGATTTAGTTCATACCTGAATAGTCTAGTTGTTTTCCCTACTTTCCTGTATTTAAGTCTGAATTTTTCAATAAGGAGTTTATGATCTGAGCCACAGTCAGCTCCTGGTCCTGTTTTTGCTGACTGTATAGAGCTTCTCCATCTTTGGCTGCAAAGAACATAATCAATCTGATTTTGGTATTGACCATCTGGTGATGTCCATGTGTAGTCTTCTCTTGAAGTGAACACTGACATTTTAGGAATCAGCGAATTTCTAAATAGACTGGAATGGGTGAATTTAACTCAGATGACCATTGTATCTACTACTGTGGGCAGGAATCCCTTAAGAGAAATGGAGTAGCCAACATGGTAAACAAAAGAGTCCAAAATGCAGTACTTGGATGTAATCTCAAAAATGACAGAATGATCTCTGTTCGTTTCCATGGCAAATCATTCAATATCACAGTAATGCAAGTCTATGCCCTGAAAAGTAACGCTAAAGAAGCTGAAGTTGAATGGTTCTATGAAGACCTATAAGACCTTTCAGAACTAACACTCAAAAAAGATGTCCTTTTCATTATAAGGGACTGGAATGCAAAAATAGGAAGTCAGGAAACACCTGGAGTAACAGGCAAATTTGGCCTTGGAGTACAGAATGAAGCAGAGCAAAGGCTAATAGAGTTCTGCCAAGAGAATGCACTGGTCATAGCAAACACCCTTTTCCAACAACACAAGAGAAGACTTTACACATGGGCATCACCAGATGGCCAACACTAAAATCAGATTGATTATATTCTTTGCAGTCAAAGGTGGAGAAGTTCTATACAGTTAGCAAAAACAAGACTGGGAGCTGACTATGGTTCAGATCATGAACTCCCTATTGCCAAATTCAGACTTAAATTGCAGAAAGTGGGGAAAACCACTAAAACATTCAGGTATGACCTAAATCAAATCTCTTATGATTATACAGTGGAAGTGACAAATAGATTTAGGGGACAAGATCTGATAGAGTGCCTGCTGAACTATGGACAGAGGTTCGTGACACTGTACAGGAGATAGGGATCAAGTCCATCCCCATGGAAGGAAATGCAAAAGCAAAATGGCTGTCTGAGGAGGCCTTACAAATAGCTCTGAATAGAAGAGAACCGAAAAGCAAAGGAGAAAAGGAAAGATATACTCATTTCAATGCAGAGTTCCAAAAAATAGCAAGGAGAGGTAAGAATGCCTTTCTCAGTGATCAACGCAAAAACAGAGGAAAAAAATAGAATGAGGAAAACTAGAGATCTCTTCAAGAAAATTAGAGATACCAAGGGAACATTTCATGCAAAGATGGGCTCAATAAAGGACAGAAATGGTATGGACCTGTCAGAAGCAGAAGATATTAAGAAGAGGTGGCAAGAATACACAGAAGAACTTTACAAAAAAGATCTACATGACCCAGTTAATCATGATGGTGTAATCACTCACCTAGAGCCAGACATCCTGGAATGTGAAGTCAAGTGAGCCTTAGGAAGCATCACTACAAACAAAGCTAATGGACATGATGGAATTCCAGTTGAGCTATTTCAAATCCTGAAAGATGATGCTGTGAAAGTGCTGCACTCAATATGTCATCAAATTTGGAAAACTTAGCAATGGCCACAGGACTGGAAGAGGTCAGTTTTCATTCCAAACTCAAAGAAAGAAAATGCCAAGAATGCTCAAACTACTGCACAATTACACTCATCTCACATGTTAGTAAAGTGATGCTCAAAATTCTCCAAGCCAGGCTTCGGCAATACGTGAACCATGAACTTCCAGATGTTCAAGCTGGTTTTCCAAAAGGCAGAGGAACCAGAGATCAAATTGCCAACATCCGCTGGATCATCGAAAAAGCAAGAGAGTTCCAGAAAAACATCTATTTCTGCTTCATTGACTATGCCAAAGGCTTTGATTGTGTGGATCACCAGAAACTGTGGAAAATTCTTAAAGAGATGGGCATACCAGACCACCTGACCTGCCTCTTGAAAAACCTGTATGCAGATCAAGAAGCAGCAGTTAGAATTGGACATGGAACAACAGACTGGTTCGAAATAGGAAAAGGAGTACGTCATGGCTGTATATTGTCACCCTGTTTATTTAACTTATATGCAGAGTACATCATGAGAAACGCTGGGCTGGAAGAAGCACAAGCTGGAATCAAGGTTGCTGGGAGAAATATCAATAACCTCAGATATACAGATGACACCACCCTTATGGCAGAAAGCGAAGAGGAACTAAAGAGCTCCTTGATGAAAGTGAAAGAGGAGAGTGAAAAAGCTGGCTTAAAGCTCAATACTCAGAAAACTAAGATCATGGCATCTGGTCCCATCACTTCATGGCAAATAGATGGGGAAACAGTGGAAAGAGAAAGAGACTTTATTTTGGGGGTGCTTCAAAATCACTACAGATGGTTACTGCAGCCATGAAATTAAAAGACGCTTATCCTTGGAAGGGCAGTTTTGACCAACCTAGATAGCATATTAAAAAGCACAGACATTACTTTGCCAACAAAGGTCCATCTAGTCAAAGCTATGGTTTTTTCAGTAGTCATGTATGGATGTAAGAGTTGGACTATAAAGAAAGCTGAGTGCTGAAGAATTGATGCTTTTGAACTGTGGTGTTGAAGAAGACTCTTGAGAGTCCCTTGGACTGCATGGAGATCCAACCAGTCCATCCTAAAGGAGATCAGTCCTGGGTGTTCATTGGAAGGTCTGATGTTGAAGCTGAAACTCCAATACTTTGGCCACCTAATGGGAAGAATGGACTCATTTGAAAAGACTCTGATGCTGGGAAAGATTGAAGGCAGGAGGAGAAGGGGACGACAGAGGATGAGATGGTTGGATGACATCACCCACTCAATGGACATGATTTCGGGGGGCTCCAGGAGTTGGTGGTGGACAGGGAGACCTGTCATGCTGCAGCTCATGGGGTCACAAAAAATTGGACACGACTGAGCAACTGAACTGAACTGATGAACACCAAAATACCTTTTAGAGCCTACACCCAAAAAGGATGTCCTTTTCGTTATAGGGGACCAGAATGCAAAAGTTGGAAGTCAAGAGATATCTGGAGTAACAGGCAAATTTGGCCTTGGAGTACAAAATGAAGCACAGCAAAATCTAACAAAGTTCTGCCAAGAGAACACACTGGTCATAGCAAATACTCTCTCTCAACAACACAAGAGAAGACTCTACACATGAACATCTGAGACCTAGAAAGAGGAAAAGAAGATAGCTAAAAACTTCCAAAATTTGGTAGGAAACATTTACAGGTTTAAACAGCCCAATAAATCCCAAGTAAGATATGCACAAAGAAACCCGTACCTAGACATATCATAAACAAAAACAATGAAATCCAAACAGAAAGAAAGGATCTTGAAGGTAGGCAAAAAATTACATAGTGGAATAACTATTAAAATGTTTATGGTTTTGCCATCAGAAATCATAGAAGAAGTGAAAATGCTTTTAAAGGTTTTGAACTATAAGCCCAGAATCCTATATCCAGCAAAAATATGGTTCAGGAACGGAGCCAAAATAAAACCATTCTCATGTAAAAGAGACTAAGAATCTGTCACCAACAGAACTACTCTAAAGGGAATACTGAAGAAATTTCTACAGGCTGAAGAGAAATAATCCTAGAAAGAAACCCACACTGTATACTCAATTGATTTTCTACAAAAGTGTCAAGGTACACAGGAAAAGAGTAGTCTTTTATACCAACAGAGCTCTAACAACTGAATTTCTAAACTGAAATATATGAACACTGACCCACACCTTCCTCCATGCACAAAAATGAACTTAAAAATAGAACACAGATTTAAATGCTGGCATTCAAACCATAAAACTTCTACAAAAAAAAAAACAACACTGGAAAGAAACACTTTTTAATTTTATTTAGGCAAAGATATGAAACAAAGAGGGGAGGAGAATCAAACATTAGGGAAGAAATTCATATGGCAGACACAGTCCAAAGATGGCCACACTAATTTATATCCTATGTCAGATGCACACCTTAAAATGTGACACTGACCATCCTCCACATGTTACATATCCCCTGCCCTTGGGCCTGGACCTTTGAAACTTCCTATGTAACCGTAACTTAAATATAATGAAGCAGAAATGATGCCGATTCTCAGGGCTAAATCATCGTTGGGCAAAATAGTTTTTCCCTGGTGTTCTCACTTTGCACAAAAGCCTTTGGAGCCCTGAGCTACCATGTAAGAAATACAACTACCTCGAAAAGATAGTATTTACATAGTTTTTAGACATTTCTTCACCATGCTAGAAAACCGATGTAAAAATAGAGGGAGATGCTTCAGCTATTCCAACACACAGCTATTTTTTTTAATTAATGACTTTATTTTAATTGGAGGATAATTACAATATTGTGATGGCTTCTGCCATACATCAGCATGAAACAGCCACAAGAACACATGTGTCCCCCATCCTGTATGCGTCTCTCACCTCCTTCCCCATCCTATCCCTCTGGATTGTCCCAGAGCACTGGCTCTGAGTGCCCTGCTTCATGCATCGATCGGGCACTGGTCATCTATTTTGCATATGGTGATACACATGTTTCAATGCTATTCTCTCAAATCATCCCACCCTCATCTTCTCTCACTGAGTCCAAAAGTCTATTCTTCACATCTGTGTCTCCTTTGTTGCCCTGTATGTAGGATCGTTGTCACTATCTTTCTAAATTCCATACATATGAGTTAATATACAGTATTTGTCTTTCTCTTTGTGACTTACTTCACTCTGTATAATAGGCTCCAGTTTCATCTACCTCATTAGTGAACTGAAAGTCGCTCAGTCCAGAGTGACCAGTCAACTCTGCGACTCGATGGACTATCCAGTCCATGGAATTCTCCAGGCCAGAATACTGGAGTAGATAGCCTTTCCCTTCTCCAGGGAATCTTCCCAATCCAGGAGTCAAACCTAGGTCTTCCACATTGCAGGCAGACTCTTTACCAGCTGAGCTACAAGGGAAGCCCAAGAATACTGGAACGGGTAGCCTATCCCTTCTCCAGCAGATCTTCCCAACTCAGGAACAGAACCAAGGTCTCCTGCATTGTAGGCAGACTGTTTACCAACTGAGCTGTCAGGGAAGCCCTCCACCTCATTAGGACTGACTCAAATGTGTTCCTGTATAGCGGAATAATGTTCCATTATATATATGTACCACAGCTTCCTTATCCACTCATCTGCCAATGGACATTAGGTTGCTTCCATGTCCTGGGTATTTTCAATAGCACTGCAATGAACACTGGGTACATGTGTCTCTTTCAGTTCTGGTTTCTTCAGGGTATATGCCCAGCAATGGGATTGCTGAGTTGTATGTTCTATTTCCAGTTTTTTAAAGAATCTCACACTGTTCCCCATAGTGGCTGTACCAGTTTACATTCCTACCAACAGTGTAAGAGGGTTCCTTTTTCTCCACATCCTTTCCAGCATTTACTGTTGTAGACTTTTTGATGACGGACATTCTGACCAGTGCAACACACAGCTATTCAACTACTCCTAGCCAAGGTGACATTCGTGTAAGTGAGTCATCAGATGATTCCAGCCTTCAGCTTTCAAACTGAACCAGCCAACGTCAAGTAGAGCAGTCACAGGCTATTTTGCTCAAGCTCTTCCCAAATTGCAGATTCTTGTAAAGTAAACACCATTATTTTTAGTCACTACATTTTTAGTGATTTGTTATATAGCATCAGATAACTATACATTGATAAAAACATGCCTTATAAAAATTAAAGGGCTTTTTCTCATTCAAAGACTCAGTTGAGAAAATGAAAAAGCAAGCCACAGACTTACAGAAACTATGTCTGAAAACATCTGACAAGCACTTGCATTTAGAATATATAAATAATTCCTATGACTCAAAAATAAAACATACAAAAAAATTAAAATAAGCAAAATATTTCAACAGGCGTTTCATCCAAAGGAAAAATATAGGTACACATATCCATATAGCATATTCACATATATATGCATGCATACATGTGTGTATATATTGTGTATGCACATATATACTACTAAACACACAACACAGACATATATGAATGGACAAAAAGATGTTCAACCTCATTAACCTTTAGGGAAATGCAAATTAAAACCACAGTGAGATAATACTACAAACACACAAGAACAGGCAAAAATACTGAAAAGAATGACAAGAGCAAGTGACAGTGGGAATATGGAGCTACTAGAACTCTCATGCGTTGCTGGTGGGAACACAAAATGGTACAGTTCCTTTGGAAAACAGCTGGGCAGTTTCCCATGAAGTTACATGAGACACAGCAATTCTATCCCTAGGTATCTACCAAAGAGAAGTGAAAACATATGTCCATTTGTATGAACTGCAGAAAAGCCCAAATTATAGTGACAGAGAGCAGATGAGCGATTGCTTGGAACCTGAGAAACATGGAGGGAGGGAACCGACTGCCAAGGGGGAAGAGGGACTTCGCCAGGGAAAAGACTGTTTGATTATGGCTGCAGTCACACAGCTATAAACAGCTGTCGAAACTCATCAAACCATACACTTAAAACAGGTGACGTTCATTAAACACAAAGCTGTTTTTAAAAAATGCACACCTGTCCCCCTCCTCAAAGCAGTTCCCAACTAACCGGTAACTTAATCACCACCAACCATTAGAAAAAACCTGGGTACTACTCTAATGACAAATTTTATAGGAAGAATATATACATGTTTTAGATGCAGATTTCATCTTAAACTCATATAAATTGGGGGCACAGATAGAGGTTAACCAAAGCAGAAGAAAATCAGCAGTAATACTAAAGCCAACAAGAAACACAACAGATGAATAATCTAGGAAATATACAGTCTGTATGTCACACTCATGGGAAGACTTAAGGACTCACTAAAAGTTAATTGTATGAAAATTCTGCATTCCATACAAAATTCTACATTACCACCATTTAGGAACCATTGCCCTACCATACACGTAACTTGATAATTAAGGAAAATAAGTACTATATATAAAAACTAAGCAATTGGCAAACAAAAATCACCAACCTTACCATTACTTGCAGGTGAGTGTTCTTGGACCTGTGTTTCCATCCACTTACTTACCCAAGGAGAAACCTGAGTCACCCCTGACTCTTTCGTTTCTCTCAACAATTATAATATTTGCTATAAGTAATACTTATTACAGTATTTTATGTGTAATGCTTATTAGAGTATAATACATATTATAGTAATTACTTATTCATCTAAACTTCTCACTAGATTGTAGGTTATATTTCACTCACCACTACACCCCTAGCACCTAACATCTGGGGAACACCTGATAACTGCTGAATGAATGCAAGAATTAAGAGATAGAGTAAGTAGTCATTTGGACTATGACAAGTAAGCACTTATTTACTGATAGCTGGGGGGTATGTTTTACCAAGGTGTGAACAAATATGCCCCAAACTGTATTATAACAATTTCAAATGCTAAAAGTATAACTCATTAGCCTTTCATGTTAATGAAATCAACTTGATCTTTTTCGACATCACAAATGACATAACGTGTTTTAATTCAATACACAGAAAACATGCATTACATATAGGAGACAACCGACCTTAGGAGTGGTTTTACGGTTATAAAGAATGTTACTTCTGTTTATAGATGTGGGTTGGTTTAAGTTACCCGGAAGTTTAAATAATAAGCAGATGGTTTGTTTCCAAATTGACAGCAGTCATCTGGCTCTAAAGAAGAATGTCCTTTTGTAAATACACGTTCTGTCATGTTCTATCCAATATGACATGATAAAATAATGTACTAAGTTATGTTCTGCTTTACCTCTCTGAACATAATAAAATTTAAGAAAAGTATGGATTTCTCCACCACATTATCTTCTTAGACTTAAGAGTCAAAACAAGCCAAAAAAAGGTAACACCAAACAAAAATAAACACACAAATGCTGAGATGTAGAGGTAGATTTCAATATTTTGAAACAAAGTAACAGAGTTGAGTCACTCAGGGTTTTCTCAACCATTAAATGGTGATAATATCAAATATAATATCTGAGTGTTTAACTTCAAATAAAAGTAAAAAATAAATAATTATATCTAAATTAGACCTTTCATTTTATTAGCATATAAAATATTTTAATGTAGGCAAGATTAGTATGTGTAATAATCATTAGGTGATTATACAAAATCCCTCCCCTTTCCTTCAATTCCCTCCTCTGTTCTAAAAAGATGCTGATTCTGTTTAGGAAATCTATCTTCTTTCACAAGGCTATTGGCTTAACTAAATCAGGAATGTCAATCCCATTCCTCTTGCCAGTGATTTTTTTAGATACATGCATATGATACCAGAGATAAGGCAATTTCATGAAAGTAAAGAGGTCAATTCATCAAGAGGACATAAAAGACCTAAATATTTATGAATCTAAAAACAAATATTCAAAACATATGAGTCAAAAATTGATGTAACTATATGGACAAAGAAGAAAAACCCACAACTAGAGTCAGAGACTTCAATGCCCTCTACAATAACTGATGGAAAAGTATAGAGAAAATCAGTAAGGATATGAGCCTGGAACACTACTATTAACCAACGTAGCCTCACAGATGTTAATAGATATCACAGTAAACAAAAGCAGAGTAAACATTCTTTTCATATACATACAAAACATTCCCCAAGGTAGACTATAGTCTGGAAAAGAGAGAGAAGGCACAAGTTACCATTATTAGGAATGAGATCACTACTAGTTCTTCAGAAGTTAAAAGGGTAACCAGAGACTACAGGAACAATTTTATGCCAATTAATTTGACAACTTAAATGAATGGACAAATTGCTTGAACGGCACAAACTACCAAACCTCACACAAGAAGTACTGCCTCAATAGCCCTGTGTCTATAAAAGAAATTGAAATAGTAGTTACAGATCATCCCACAAAGGAAATTCCTAGTCTATATGACTTCACTGGTAAATTCTTACAAACATTTAAGGAAGCAATAATTCCAGTTCTACACAAACTTTCAGGAATTTGAAAAGAAAGGAATGCTTCTTAACTCATTGTGAGAGGGCAGTGTTACCCCAGCAGCAAAACCAGAGAAAGATATTAAAAGAAAATTACAGACCAGTATCCCCCATGAATATGCCTAACACAATTTCAGCAGACTGAATCCAACAATGTAGAAAAGAATAGTACATCAGAGGGGTTTATTCCAGGATGCAAGGCTAATTTAACATTTAAACATAAAGCAATGTAATTCACCATACTAAACTAAAAAAAAAAACTATAAGATCATTTCTATAGATATAGAAAAAACATCTGACATAAACATCTATTCCTGATAATAAAAGCCAGGAATAGGAAGGGACTATCTTGAATGGAAAATGGGTATATACAAAAAATCTATAGCTAATATATCAAAGGATGAAAAGATTGAATACAATGCCTTAAGATCCGGAACAAGGCAAGATGTCAACTTGATTTCTATTCAATATTATAGTGGAACTCCTAGCCATTGCAATAATGCAAGGGAAAGAAATATAACACATCTAGATTACAAAGGAAGAAGTAAAATTTTCTTTAACACATGACATTCTAATAGCTAAAATACAAATAAACAGATTGTACCCTCCTGTAAACTATGGAGTATTAATATAGGTTCATCAAGTGTAACAAATGTGCCAGACTAATGTAAGATGTTAATAACAGGGGAAGAGAGAAGGGGAGAAGGTAGAAACTCAATTTTTCTATAAACCTAAAACTGCTCTGAAAATTAAGTCTAGTTTTAAAACGTATATACACACAAACTAAACACACACACACACACAAAATGAAAGGTTATATGCCAAGATAAAATATAAAAAACTCTTTGACAAACTAAATTAGAAATAGATAGCACCTTTTTTACAAGCAAATTAACTTAATAAAAGTCAACATATGAGTGAAGTTAGATGATAGTGTGAATTTAAACTCATTTAAAACATCTAATAGCTACTCATTCCATATAAGAATATTAAGAGTCATTAACAATGACTATCATAGCCAGATATACAGAATCAATCTCTACAGATCATGAAAAGGATAGTAAGGAAACAAAGAGCAAAAACAGAAAGAACTACAAATATGGAAGGCCATTCTTCTTCCATGATATCAGTATTTCAGCCATGTGGTTTCCAAAATATCAACAGAACATTACTTTAAAGAGTTACATTCTAACATCCAATCTGTTTATCCAGGTCTTCCCAGAAAAATTAGAAAAATAAACTGCATGTCCTTTACCACCATCACTATCATCATTACCATGGAATTTACTGACAAGCATAAATGTAAAAGGTCAGTGAACCAAAGAGGATAGAGTGGAAGGATTTAAGTGGCCTGAGTTCTTGATAACATCACTGAATTCTGAAACTGCTACTCTGGAGACTCCTTGCAATTTATTTAAAAAAATTAAATGTAGTTGTACATTAAGTCACTTGCAGTTGTTGTTCAGTCACTAAGCTGTGTCTGACTCTGTGACCCCATGAACTGCAGCATGCCAGGCTTCCCTGTCCTTCACTGTATCCCAGAGTTTGCTCAAACTCATGTCCAATTGAGTCAATGATGCTATCTAGTCATCTCATCCACTGCTGCCCCCTACTCCTCTTCCCTTCAATCTTTCCCAGCACCAGGGTCTTTTCCAGTGTTGGGTGTTCAGCTAACTGCATCCAAATAAATCTATAAACCTAGTGAAGAACTTGCCTCAGAAGTTGTTGAAATCTTTATCTCAGAGTGAAACTCCAGACTTACGTATCATTCCTTAAATTCTGCATTCTAGATGCCTGGAAAATTATAAAATAGTTTCCTAAATATTTATATCTCTTAATTTGGGGTTTATTTAATTTGGGGTTCTGTTAATGTGTAACTGTACCACTAATAAGTTCTTTTATTTTTTACTATTTTTATTAATTTTTATTGAAGTATAGTTGCTTTACAATGTGGCGTTAGTTTCTGTTGTACAGCAAAGTGAATCAGCTGTATGTATACTTATATCCCCTCTCTTTGGATTTCTTTCCTATTTAGGTCACCACAGAGCACTGAGTAGAGTTCCTTGAGCTTTACAATAAATTCTCACTTATATACTGTATCAACAGCATATATACACCATTTCCAATCTCCCAATCCATTCCACTCCCCACATTTCCCCTTGGTGTCCAGAGATTTGTTCTCTACATATGTGTCTATTTCTTTTGTAAATAAAATCATCTGATATTGATGATATGTTTTTTTTAGATTCCATATATATGTATTAATGTACAATATTTATTTTTCTTTTTCTGACTTACTTCACTCTGTTTGATGGTCTCTAGGTCCATCCACATTTCTACAAACGACCCAATTTTGTTCCTCTTAATGGCTGAGCATTACTCCTTTGTATATATGTACTACAGCTTCTTTAATCACTCTCCTGTTGATGGACACTTAAGTTGCTTCCATGTCCTGGCTATTATGAGTAGTGCTCCAGTTAACACTGGGGTGCTTGTGTCTTTTTGAATTATGGTTTCTCTGGGTATATGCCCCATAGCAGGACTGCTGGGTCATAAAGTAATTCTATTTTAGTTTTTTAAGGAACCTCTATACTGTTCTCTATAGCAGCTGTATCAATTTATATTCCCAACAGTGCAAGCAGGCTTCCTTTTCCCCATACCCTCTCCAGCATTTATCATTTGTAGATTTTTTTATGATAGCCATTCTGAATGGTGTAAGGTGATACCTTATTGTACTTCTGATTTGCATTTCTCCCACCTGCCAATGCATGAGACAAAGGTTCAATTCCTGGGTTGGAAAGATTCCCTGGAGAAGGGAATACTCCAGTATTCTTGCCTGGAGAATCCTATGGACAGAGTAAGCATAGCAGGCTACAGTCTGTGGGGTCACAAGGAGTTGGATGCAACTGAGCACATTAAACAATGATTAGTGATGTTAAGCATCTTTTCATGGGGTTTTTTTTTTTGGCCATCTGTATGTCTTCTTGGGAGAAATGTCTATTTAGATCTTCTATCCATTTTTGTTTTGATTAGGTTTTCTTGTTTTGATATTAAACTACATGAGCTATTTGTATATTTTGAAGGTTAATCCTTTATCAGTTGTTTTGTTTGTAAATATTTTCTCCCATTCTGAGGCTTGTCTTTTTGTCTTGTTTATGGCTTCCTTTGCTGTGCAAAAACTTTTAAGTTTAATTAGGTCCCATTTGCTCCTTTTCCTTACTCTAGGAGGTGGATCCAAAAAAAATCCTGCTGCAATTTATGTCAAAGAGTATTCTGCCTATGTTTTCCTCTAAGAGTTTTAGAGTATCTGGCCTTCCATTCAGGTCTTTAATCCATTTTGAGTTTATTTTTGTGTATGGTGTTAGGGAGTATTCTAATTTCATTCTTTTACCTATAGTTGTCCAGTTTTCCCATTACCACTTACTGAACAAACTTTTTTCTCTATGGTATATTCTTTACCCCTTTGTCATAGATTAGGTGACCAAAAGTGCATGGGTTTTTCTCTGGGCTTTCAATCCTTTTCCACTGATCTATATTTCAGCTTTTGTGTCAGTACCATACTATATTGATTACTGTAGCTTTGTAGTATAGTCTGAAGCCAGGAAGCCTGGTTCCTCCAGTTCCATTTTGCATTCCCAAGATTGCTTTTGCTATTCAGGGTCTTTTGTTTTTCCATGGTTATGTACTTTTTAAGGAAAGTAGAAGTTAAATTACAAAATCAAAGTGTGAAGATATGAAAACCCAAACAGCAATGAAGACCCATCACAGCCAAATACCCAATGTAAAGTCATAACTCTAAGAAGAATAAACCTAAAGCTACTTAATTTCCAAATAGGGAAACTACATGGGCATATGGAAGAAGTAATTCACGGAAGTTTCTTAGAATCAACCTGAAGCTCCCATGCCGTACAGTATTCCAGTAAGTGAATTTGTTATGATTATAAAACTATAAATTTGCTCATCTGTTTAACTGCAGGTGGATCCTTCAGTTGAATTGTTTTTTTTTAATTTTTATAACACACTACTCAAAATATTCTTGTTTGTTTCTCCTGTTACACACAAGAAAAAAAAAATCCCCTAATATATACTTACATAATAGACTGATAAGTTGTAAGATGTATATTCAAATTTATTGCATGCATGCTCAGTCACTTCAGTTTTGTCTGAAGGTCTCTTTGTGACCCTATGGACTATAGCCTGCCAGGCTCCTCTGCCCAACTGTTTTCTAAAATGAGTGTACAAATTCACACTTCTACCAGCAACAGATAACAGTTATTATTTCTAGTAATATTTTCCTCCAGGTTAACAGAAGAAAGTTCATCAAGCATTCTGTATCTAATAAAACTTCAGAATGAAGTTATTCATTTTTTCATGTATTGACTACCTACATAATGATACTATACATGTGGTAGGAACTCAGTAATCAAAAGCATTTCATAAAAACCCTCTTATGCAAGTAATAGAAACCTACCAAAAAAAGAATATTAAGTTGAAACAGCTGGAGCAAAGATCTAGTGACACAGGAGTAGAAGGTTCATAGGAAGTAAATGTGCAGTCGTATGCACACACGTAATCATATCTCTAACATGCATGCACTCATGCACAATTAATACTGGAGGAAGTGCTACCAGAGTGTAGAGGGACTATAGTTTTGTTTCCATCTCTAATGTTCCCAACAGAAAATTATAGAAGGTTAGAAGTCAAGAGTTTTACAAAACTCATCAACTGTATCTACAGCCATTTCTCTATTAACTATGTAATCAACTCAGAGAATACCTGAACTAGACACAATGAAGCCAACATAAGACTCCAGAACCAGTGTGATCAGAGAGTGAGTCAGACAACTTACTTATTTGCCTATTTAGATTTAAGAGATGTTGAAAGTCCCTCTCACATCCGAAACAGGTCTTCATTTCCTCTCACAGTGCCTGAAACCACATCTGCACTACTGAATTTTGTTGAACATTCAGCATTTTTCATTCATTAACAAATATTTGCATTGTGCTGCAAATATCTCTGGACCTCGGAAACTTATGAATAATTAGCTGACAAGGATAGGACCTAAAGAAAAACAGAAACAGGAACAGAGATGCTGAAAAAGAAGGTGGGAGACCAAACAAAAAGTTCTGAATACCTTCACAATTTTACTGATATGGAAATTTTTTAACTGACTGGAAATTTCATCTATTGGAGACCAATGCCCTAAATTCGCATAAACTCTTGCTTCTATATATTTATTTATTGTTATAACTTTTTAGTGTGTTCTGCCAAATTACACTCAGTTCCAAATTACACTCAGTTCTAACTGCATTAGAGTACAAGCATACAGGCTCAATTTTACACATAACTTAAAATGAGAGAAAGAACTAGGGATAAAATCCTTCTCCAGGAGATCTTCCCAACCCAGGGAACGAACCTGGGTCTCCTGCATTGCAGGCAGATTTCTTACCATCTGAGCCACCAGGAAAGCCTGATAAAAACAGAGAAGCTAATAAAAAGAAAAACAGGCATTTCAGATACTAAAATGCTAGTGCCACAAAGCCTGGAGGACATGAGTCTTGATTAGTCCCCAGAAAAGCCTGCTTATGGAGACTGTGTGGCTGGCACCTATGGTGCAAGTAACTTGGAATGAATGGAACCCTTAGTATTCTGTATTAATTCAACTAAAACATTTAAGAATCTGGCACTTCAACTGGTTAGTTCACACTAATTGAGCACAATGCTAAACATTATCCTTAAACACCAAACGAATACTTAACAACCTATAAACAGTAACTCAATATTGAATTCTTTGTCATATTTAAGTCAATAGGAACCAGATTACCTCATTATGGTTTTAACAAAGTAAACAGCGGGGAAAAATCTAAAATTGCTAAATCAATGCTGCTCTCTACAAGGCTCAGGCTATTAATAAATATCTCATAAATGAACTTAGGTTTTTTAATCTATGTGTTTTTAAAAAGAATTTAATAGATCCCAATTCTTAATCATTCCCCCTAAATCCACAATTTCTCATCATTTCCTGTACTAATTTGCTTCTGCTGTGGACTTTTATTTCTATCATAAATTACCCTAATAAGAATTCAGAATCCAAACATAAATTGTATAAACACATACAGTATATATGCCTACTTAATAATCAAAACCAGCCTTCTTTAAGTGTTAATGTTTCCTTTCTAGTACTTCCAAATATGCACATACTTCACAGAGTCTTTATTTTATTAGCAATTTTTAACACTAAAAATGGAAAACATGCCTTTTTTTAAAGTTTATATATACATTTTTTTTAATATTTATTTTATTTTTGGCTGTGCTGGGTCTTCGCTGCTTCACAGGCTCTTCTCTAGTTGGGGTGAGCAGGGCCTACCCTCTAGTTGAGATATAGGAGCTTCTCACTGCAGTGGCTTCTCTGCTTGTGGAACATGGGCTCTAGAGCTCAGGCTAAGTAGTTTTGCCACATGGGCTTAGTTGCTCTGTGGTATGTGGGATCTTCTTAGACCAAGGATCGAACCCACGCCTCCTGCATTGGCTGGCAGACTCTTTACCACTGAGCCACCAGAAAAGCCCAAACATATCTTTTTAAAAACATCAGATTCATAATAGTACAATCAATAAGTCCCTTTCTCCCTTAAGTGTTTATATACACAGTGTCCTATATGAACAAAAAAAATGGTACTGCTAAGTCTATGTTAAGCAAGGACTAAATTTCTTTCTCAAAGGAAAAAAAAAAGGCAGAAAAATACAGTATGATAAATGTTTTGCTAGACAGTTAAATAATATAATTGCTTTAATTATAATTATTTAAAACCATTTTTAATACAAGGATGAGTAATTATCAACTGTTAGATAAACTATTTTTTAAATATCTGATGAAAGTGAAATAAAATTAAGGAAAAATTTCTATATTACTATATATGTAAAAATATCCATTTACGTACCTAGGCACAACAGTCTAAACTTCTAAAGAGACAGAAAAACTAAGTTTCAAAAACCTACTAATAAAGATGTGTATCATAATTATTTTTCAAAATAATAAAGTTTATATTGACCCTGTGAATTAAAATTCTCCGTATGTGCACGTGTGCTCAGTCGCTCAGTTGTGTCTCTTTGCGACCCCATGGACTCTAGCTTGCCAGGCTCCTCTGTTCACGGAATTTTCCAGGCAAGAATACTGGAGTAGGTTGCTACTTTCTACTCCAGGGGATCTTCCCAACTCAGGGACAGAACCCACAACTCCTGCATCTCCTACTTTGGCAGAAGATTCTTTACCACTGAGCCACCCAAATAATTTGCAGACATTATGGTCTAATTTAGAATAATCTCTAACTCTATTAAAAAATGATTAATAAATAAAATGGCTACCTTTCATTTGGATCAGAGCTTTTAATCTGTTTCGTGTCACGACCCTTAAGTTGCTTAACTTAACATTCCCCTGGGTGTTTCCAAGATTATGGATAATTAACATCAGGCTAATGCTAATTTGACCCTTGTTTCCCATTGAAAAAAGTGTATCAGAATGTAATTCAGGGACAGTTATGTTACCAAATAGATACTTATTTTCACTAGTATAAGCAAAATTTTACTGGCACATGCCTCATACAAGATCTTAGTACAATATTGTTTCTTCATATAGTTGCTGAAAGCAACTGATACAATAGAAGGGGAAGGAGGCAATGAGAGAGTAGTTATATTCCATGTACTGACTACAAATTTTGCTTTGGTAAAAAAATAAAACATATTAGTATAAATTTTTGCAGTTAACCAAAACTGCCCCCTAAGGCCTCCAGTACTGCTGTCCATCTTCCCTACAATTATTTATTCCCAAATCAGCTAGAGTAATTGTTTGAAAAGGCAAATCATATTCTATTGATTTGTATTATAAATTTGTATTTGTATTTGTAATACAGTGTAATAAAAAGCAGAGACACCACTTTGCTGATAAAGATTTGTACAATCAAAGCTATGGTTTTCCCAGTAATCATGTAGGAATGTGAGAGCTGGACCATAAAGAAGGCTGAAAGCTGAAGAACTGATGCTTTCAAATTGTGGTGCTGGAGAAGGAAATCAACCCTGAAATTCATTGGAAAGACTGATGCTGAAGCTGAAGTTCCAATACTTTGGCCCCCTGACACAAAGAGCCAACTTATTGGAAAAGACCCTGATACAAAGGCAAAAGGAGAAGAGGACAGAAGATAATGTAGTTAGGCATCACCAACTCAATGGACATGAATGTGAGCAAACTCCAGGAGACAGTGGAGAACAGAGGAGCCTGGTGTGCTATATAGTCCATCGGGTCATAAAGAGTCAGAGAGAACCGAGTGACTAAACAACAAATTCTATCTGACTCTTTGAAAAGGCAAATCATACTCTATTGCTCTTTTGTTTAAAAGTCTCCAATGGTTTTCATACCACATACACACTACTATATATAAAATAAGTAAACAACAAGAACCTACTATATAGCACAGGGAATTACACTCAATATCTTGTATTAACAATTACCTAAAATAGAAAAGAATCTGAAAAAGCATATATACACACTTGAAACTAACACAACATTGTAAATTAACTATATGTCAATTGAAAATGCATAAAAATGAATTTTTAAAAAAGAATTTTCAAAAATTCTCCAATGCTTTTTTATAAAATGCAAAATAAACGCTAAACTCCTTACCATTACAACAAAATCCTAACTGTAAACTGTCTTTTGCTTATTTCCCCAAACTCATTTTATACCATTCAGTCCACCCATAACAGTCTCATTGGCTACAAATCAAATGGACCAAGCTACTCCAGAGGAAAGATTTCTAACTTTAGATTTGTCAGTGTCTTAGATACATGACCAGGAAATAACAGTGACACACACCAACTATTAAATGGAAATGATTCCATTTTGATGCTCTTAAAGTGCTACACTCCATATGTAAGCAAACCTGGGAAACTCAGCAATGGCCACAAGACTGGAAAAGGTCAGTTTTCATTCCAATCCCAAAGAAGAGCAATGCCAAACAATGTTCAAACTACCATACAATTGTGCCCATTTAGCAAGCTAGCCAAGATTATGCTCAAAATCCTTTAAGCTAGGCTATAGCAGTACATGAACTAAGAACTTCCTGATAAACAAGCTGGGTTTTGAAGAGACAGAGGAACCAGAAATCAAATTGCCAACATTCACTGGATCATGGAGAAAGCAAAAGTATTCAGAAAAGCATCCACTTCTGCTTCATTGACTATGCTAAAGCCTTTGACTGGGTAGATCACAACAAACTGTGGAAAATTCCTAAACAGATGCGAGTACCTGTCTTCTGAGAAATCTGTGCACAGGACAAGATGCAACAGTTAGAACTGGACATGGTTCCAAATGGGGAAAGGAGTACAACAAGGCTCTACGCTGTCACCCTGCTTATTTAACTTATAGGCAGAGTTTATCATTTGAAATGTCAGGCTGGATGACTCACAAGCCTCATTCAAAACTGCTGGGAGAAATACTAACCACTTCAGATATGCAGATACCACTCTAATAGCAGAAAGTGAGTAATAACTAAAGAACTTTTTGATGAGGGTGAAAGAGAAGAGTGAAAAAGCTAGCTTGAAACTCAATTTTCAAAAAACTAAGACTATGACATCCGGTCCTAACACTTCATGGCAAATAGAAGAGGAAAAAATGGAAACAGTGACAGATTTTATTTTCTTGAGTTACAAAATCACTGGGGACAGTGAGTGAAGCCATGAAATTAAAAAATGCTTGCTCCTTAGACAGTGTATTAAAAAGCAGAGACATCACTTTGTCAACAAAGATTTGCATAATCAAAGCTATGGTTTTTCTAATAATCATGTACGAATGTGACAGTTGGACCATAAAGAAGGCTGAGAACTGAAGAACAGATGCTTTCAAATCATGGTGCTAGAGTAGACTCTTGAGACTCCTTTGGTCTCCAGGGAGATCAAGCCAATCTTTCCTAAAGGAAATCAACCCTTAATTTCACTGGAAGGACTGATGCTGAAGCTGAAGCTCCAATACTTCGGCCCCTGACACAAAGAGTCGACTTATTGGAAAAGACTCTGATGCTGAGAAAGACTGAAGGTATAATGAGAAGGGGACAGAAGAGGAAAAGATGGTCAGACAGCATCACTGACTCAATGGATGTGAATTCAAGCAAACTCCAGGAGACAGTGGAGGACAGAGGAGTGTGGTGTGCTATAGTCTTAGGAGTCATAAAGAGTCAGACACAGCCGAGTGACTGAACAACAACAAATTCCACTTGAGTCTGTACCGCACAGAAGCCCCATTAATGTGCATGAATAACAGATGTCTTTGACAAAATTTAGGATGTTATTTAATTCATAAAAATACTTCAGAGATTACATTCGGGCTATGCCTCCTCCTTCATTGTCCTCCAAGGTCCTTCTATGGTTGTTTGATCTGGGTTCAGATACACTACACCTGAAGCAGGCCAATCAGATTAGGGTAAAGGCAAAGGGGAGGAAGGCGAGGTAGAGATTCAGATCCAAGTCACTTTAATGATAGCATCATATTTTTTTTTAAAGGTGCTGCTGCTTAATTCCCCACAGATGCCCTAGTTCCAGTCTTTCCTGAGACTTGATTGTTTAGTACATCCTTCAATTCTGTGAGCCTACTCAAAGTCCTTGCCTTAATCCCTGTTTTTGTCTTAAGCTAACCAAGTTGGTTTCTGTTATATAAAACCGAAGCAACTGTGAAACACTTTGAATATGCAATCATCCTATCGAAAAGTTAAAACAGAGATTAAGGTTTATGCCTCTATTCCAAGTAGGGTGAAGTTACTACATACCTAAAAACCATACTGACATAATAGGAAGAGCAAAACATTAGTGTCACTCACTTTCAGATGCAGATTCAACTTCTAGATTCACTATCTGCTACCTATCTGATGTGAGTTTGAACAAGTAATTTAACATTCTCAGGCTCCTAATCTACTGATGACAACCCTCATGGGGTTGTTGGAAGATTACACAAGATAAAAGATGTCAAAACAATCAGCAAAATGTCTGGAAGATAGGAGGAGAAAAGAGGAGTAACCCCACGGCCGAGGTCAGGGGTGGCAACCAGAGGAGCAAACCCACATCCAAGGAAGGGCGGCTGCCTGGGTACAGGAGGGCCAAAAGGAGCCACTCCACGTTCAAGGTCAGGAGGGGAGGCCATGAGAAGATACACCTCGTCCAAGATGAGAGAAACCCAAATAAGACAGTAGGTGTTGCAAGAGGGCATCAGAGGGCAGACACACTGAAACCATAAAAATAGAAAACTAGCCAATCTGATCACACGGACCACAGCCTTCTCTAACTCAGTGAAACTAAGCCATGCTGTGTGGGGCCAGCCAAGATGGTCGGGTCAGGGTGGAGAGGTCTGAGAGACTGTGGTTCACTGGAGAAGGGAATGGCAAACCACTTCAGTAGTCTTGCCTTCAGAATCCCATGAACACTATGAAAAGGCAAAAGATAGGACATGGAAAGATGAACTCTCCAGGTCAGTAGGTGCCCACTATGCTACTGGAGATCAGCGGAGAAATAATTCCAAAAAGAATGAAGGGATGGACCCAGAGCAAAAACAATACCAAATGTGGATGGGACTGGTGATAGAAGCAAGGTCCAATCATGTAAAGAGCAATATTGCATAGGAAACTGGAATGTTAGGTCCATGAATCAAGGAAAATTGGAAGTGGTCAAACAGGAGATGGCAAGAGTGAACATTGACATTCTAGGAATCAGCAAGCTAAGATGGACTGGAAAGGGTGAATTTAACTCAGATGACCATTATATCTACTACTGTGGGCAGGAATCCCTTAGAAGAAATGGAGTAGCCATCATGGTCAACAAAAGGGTTCAAAATGCAGCACTTGGATGCAATATCAAAAATGACAGAATAATCTCTGTTCGTTTCCAAGGCAAAACATTCAATACCACAGTAATCCAAGCCTATGCCCCAACCAGTAACGCTGAAGAAGTTGAAGTTGAACAGTTCTATGAAGACCTACAAGACCTTCTAGAACTAACACTCAAAAAAGATGTCTTTTTCATTACAGGGGACTGGAATGCAAAAGTAGGAAGTCAGGAAACACCTGGAGTAACAGGCAAACTTGGCCTTGGAGTAAGGAATGAAGCAGGGCAAAGGCTAATAGAGTTCTGCCAAGAGAACGCACTGGTCATAGCAAACATCCTTTTCCAACAATACAAGAGAAGACTCTACACATGGACATCACCAGATGGTCAACACCGAAATCAGATTGATTACATTTTTTGCAGCCATAAAATGGAGAAGCTCTATACAGGCAGCAAAAACAAAACCAGGAGCTGACTGTGGCTTGGATCATGAACTCCTTATTGCCAAATTCAGACTTAAATTGAAGAAAGTGGGGAAAACCACTAGATCATTCAGGTATGACCTAAATCAAATCTCTTATGATTATAAAGTGGAAGTGAGAAATAGATTTAAGGGACTAGATCTGATAGAGTGCCTGATGAACTATGGACAGAGGTTTGTGACATTGTACAGGAGACAGGGATTAAGACCAGCCCCGTGGAAAAGAAATGCATAAAAGCAAAATGGCTGTCTGAGGAGGCCTTACAAATAGCTGTCAATAAAAGAGAAGTGAAAAGAAAAGGAGAAAAAGAAAGACATTCCCATGTGAATGCAAAGTTCCAAAGAATAGCAAGGAGAGACAAAAAAGCCTTCCTCAGTGATCAATGCAAAGAAATAGACAAAAACCACAGAATAGGAAAGTCTAGAGATCTCTTCAAGAAAATTAGAGATATCAAGGGACCATTTCATGCAAAGATGGGCTTGATAAAGGACAGAAATGGTATGGACCTGACAGAAGCAGAAGATATTAAGAACAGGTGGCAAGAATACACAGAACTGTACAAAAAAGATTTTCATGACCCAGATAATCACAATGCTGTGATCACTCAACTAGAGCCAAACATCCTGGAATGTGAAGTCAAGTGGGCCTTAGAAAGCATCACTATGAACAAAGCTAGTGGAGGTGATGGAATTCCAGCTGAACTATTTCAAATCCTGAAAGATGATGCTGTGAAAGAGCTGCACTCAATATGCCAGAAAATTTGGAAAACTCAGCAATGGCCATAGGACTGGAAAAGGTCAGTTTTCATTCCAATCCCAAAGAAAGGCAATGCCAAAGAATGCTAAAACTATCACATGTGCTAGTAAAGTAATGTTCAAAATTCTCCAAGCCAGGCTTCAGCAATACGTGAACTGTGAACTTCCAGATGTTCAAGCTGGATTTAGAAAAGGTAGAGGAACCAGAGATCAAATTGCCAACATCCTCTGGATCATAAAAAAAGCAAGAGTTCCAGAAAGACATCTATTTCTACTTTACTGACTATGCCAAAGCCTTTGACTGTGTGGATCACAATAATCTGTGAAAAATTCTGAAAGAGATGGGCATACCAGACCACCTGACCTGCCCCTTGATAAACTTGTATGCAGGTCAGAAAGCAACAGTTAGAACTGGATGTAGAACACCACACTGGCTCCAGATAGGGAAAGGAGTACATCAAGGCTGTATACTGGTACCCTGCTCATTTAACTTATATGCAGAGTACATCATGAGAAACGCTGGGCTGGAAGAAGCACAAGCTGGAATGAAGGTTGCTGGGAGAAATATCAATAACCTCAGATATACAGATGACACCACCCTTATGGCAGAAAGTGAAGAGGAACTAAAAAGCCTCTTGATGAGAGTAAAAGAGGAGAGTGAAAAAGTTGGCTTTAGCTCAACATTCAGAAAACTAAGATCATGGCATCTGGTCCCATGACTTCATGGGAAATAGATGGGGAAACAGTAGAAAAAGTTTCAGGCTTTATTTTTTTGGGCTCCAAAATTACTGCAGATGGTGACTGCAGCCATGAAATTAAAAGACATTTACTCCTTGGAAGGAAAGTTATGACCAACCTAGATAGCATATTAAAAAGCAGAGACATTACTTTGTCAACAAAGGTCCATCTAGTCAAGGCTATGGTTTTTGCAGTAGTCATGTATGGGTGTGAGAGTTGGACAGTGAAAAATGCTGAGTGCTGAAGAATTGATGCTTTTGAACTGTGGTGTTGAAGACTCTTGAGAGTGCCTTGGAATGCAAGGAGATCCAATGAGTCCATCCTAAAGGAGATCAGTCCTGGGTGTTCACTGGAAGGACTGATGTTGAAGCTGAAACTCCAGTACTTTGGCCACCTCAAGTGAAGAGTTGACTCATTGGAAAAGACCCTGATGCTGGGTAGGATTGGGGGCAGGAGGAGAAGGGGATGACAGAGGATGAGATGGATGGATGGCATCACCGACTTGATGGACTTGGGTTTGGGTAGACTCTGGGAGTTGGTGATGGACAGGGAGGCCTGGCGTGCTGCGATTCTTGGGGTCACAAAGAGTCAGGCATGACTGAGCGACTGAACTGAACTGAACTGAGGGGCTCAATAAATGTTAATCCTCACCTTGTTTCCCAATAAGGAAAAGATGTTTAATCAAAAATAAGTGAAAAGCCAACTGTGCTAGAGCTAAAGTAAAAGTCACTCAGTCATGCCTAACTCTTTGCAACCCCATGGACTATCCAGTCCATGGATTTCTCCAGGCCAGAATACTGGAGTGGGGTAGCCTTTCCCTTCTCCAGAGGATCTTCCCAATCCAGGGATAGAACCCAGGTCTCCTGCATTGCAGGTGAATTCTTTATCAGGTGAGCCACAAGGGAAGAGAGTTAACAAATACAGCCATGAGTTAAATACACCCCCTCATCTGTTTTGTTTTGTATGGCCCACAAGCCAAGACTGGTTCTTAAATTTTTAAATAGAGTTGTGCATTGAATATTGTGTCACCTCCTCCCCTAAAATATGTTGAAATCATAACCCCTGGTATCTGTGATCTTACTTTGAGATAGGGTCTTTGCACGTGAAATCATACTGGATTAAAGTAAGCCCTAAATCACAAAGACTGGTATCTATTGGCCTAAGAAGGTCATATTCTGACGGAGGCAGAGATTGGAAAAATGTGGCAAAAAACCAAGGAATGAAATTGGAAGAGGTAAAGACAGATTCTTCCCTAGACACTTCAGGGAGCATGGCTCTGCTGACATCTTAATTTCAGGTTTCTGGTCTCCAGAAGTATACGAGAACATATTTCTGTTGTCTTAAGCCACCCAGTTTGTGGTAAATTGTTATGGCAGCCCTAGAACACTAAAATACAAAGTTTGATCATGCTATCTGTTTTGTATGGCCCACAAAACAGTTAATTCTTTTAATGTTATTTAAATTCTCATACTCAGTATATAATGCCCTAATACAAGTAGGTTTTGTTTTTAATCAAAAAAACAGCATTTCCCAACATGTGAAACGATACAATTCAAATTTTACTTTCCTTAAAGAAAGTTTTACTGCTCACAGCCACATTCATTTACTTACATCTTTTCTATGGCTGCTTGTGTCCTACAATAGCAATGTTGAATAGATACTGTAGAGACCACATGGCTCTCAAAACTGGAAATAGTTACTATCTGGCCCCATGTAGAAAGTTTGACTACCCCTGGTCTTAAGCATTAATGCTGAAGCCGTGAAGCCGTGAATAGTAGCTAGACAGGTTAAAGACCTGAAGGAACAAACAAACACAAGACCTAGGAATTTTTATCATGGGAAAAAGGTTTAAAGTTTTAAAATAAATCAAGATTTAAGGACAAAAAAGAGTTAGTAAATAACAAAGGTGATACTCAAGAATAGTCTGATTCTTATCTTGTGAAATAAATTAGATGACAGCAATCATTATATGGTAAAGCTGGCTACAGTGTAAAGACGTGGAATAAGACTACTAATTTGCTTTATGATGTATCATTTAAGATAGGCAGAAGACATCTACTTAAAGTCTCCTAAAAATAGTATAAAGTGGCAGAGAAAAATGGTTTAAAAAATCAGGCAGAGAGATACATCCCAGTCTTCTCTTCCCAGTCTAAATGTCAATTCTGAGCAACTGTAATTGTTTATTGACTAAACATTATAAAAATCTCCCAGTTGGCCACATTATAAATCTATCCCTACTATAATCCATCCTTAAGAGTACTTTCAGAATGATTGTCCTAAAACACAGAGTTTGATCATGCTATCTGTTCTGTATGGCCCACAAAACAGTTAATTTTTTTAATGTTATTTAAATTCCTATACTCAGTATATAACGCCCTTCACAGTAAGACCCAAATCCCCATCCAGTCCCATTTCATACCACTCCTTAATAATCCAGAAGCTTCTCCTAGATTTAACTTTATTATATACATCTATAATATTCTTGGTTTCCCTGTCTGTAAACCCACTATGATTTTAATTACTTGTTTATTCTTCCACATTAAACTGAATTTTATGACAGAAGCATGTCTGTCAGGTTCACTATGATATGATATACAGGGTACTCAAACACTGTACATAGATGCATAATAAGTATAAGTTGAATAAACAATGGATAAATCAACAAGGATGACTGACTTTGCTAGGGCTCAGGACTCCAGTTTTTTGCATATATTGTTACCTCTCTCCTGAGAATTACCTTTGCCTTGTTTACCTATCTGGGAAATTCTTTACTCATCTTTCACATGCAGCCTCCTCAGGAAACCCTTTCCTTACGTTTTCCTGCCAACTGCTTTTTCCTCCACATCGCTAAAATAATATGTACCATACAATACTGTAATCTATCTACTTGCTGGTACTTATGCTTCATTAAACCTTGAGTTTCTCAAGGACAAGAGCCTTGTTTAAATCAGTATTGCTTTCTCTGACACTTAGTTCAATGGATGGAGCATGTGAAGAATAAAACTGTAGCTGCTGAGTACATAAACTAAAATTATTTCACAAATATAACAAAGCTCTAAATCATAGAACAGTGCACATTTTAGTATTCTCATTGTAAGTTGAATTGTTTTAATAATTTACTGAATAGTGTTTTAAACAATTGTGACTACATATTCTAGTTTAAATAAAATTTATAAATGAATGAAATTTCATCTTCTGTTGTAAATTATTATAGCAATAATGCTGTTGTTCAGTCGCCAAGTCGTGTCCAACTCTTTGTGATCCCATGGACTGCATGCCAGGCTTCTCTGTCCCTCACCATCTCCTGAAGTTTGTCCAAGTTTATGTCCATTGAATTGGTGATGCCATCCAACCATCTCATCCTCTGTTGCCCTCTTCTCCTTCTACCTTCAATGTTTCCCAACATCAGGGTCTTTTCCAATGAATCAGCTGTTCACATCAGGTGACCAAAGTACTGGAGCTTTAGCTTCAGCATCAGTCCTTCCAATGAATATTCAGGGTTGATTTCTTTTCAGATTGATTGGTTTGAGCCTTCTGTCCAAGGGACTCTCAAGAGTCCTCTCCTGCACCACAGTTTAAAAGCATCAATTCTTTGGCGCTCTGCCTTCTTTATTGTCTAGCTCTCCTATCCTTACACGACCACAGCCTTAACTATACGGACCTTTGTTGGCAAAGTAATGTCTTTGCTTCTTAACACTGTCTAGGTTTATCATAGTTCTGCTGCGAAGAAACAATCGTCTTCTAATTTCATGGCTGCAGTCACCATTCACAGTGATTTTAGAGCACATGAAGAGGAAATCTGTCCCTGCTTTGCACCTTTTCCCCTTCTGTCCGCCACGAAGTGATGGGACCAGGTGCCATCTTCTTAGTTTTTTTAATACTGAGTTTTAAGATGGCTTTTTCACTCTCCTCCCTCACCCTCATAAAGAGGTTCTTTAGTTCCTCTTCATTTTCTGCCATTAGAAACTCAAAATATTTAGAATAAAATCTAAAATTCTTTTTTTCACCAACATTTCAATTTATAGATATTAACAACAAGTCATTAAGCATTTTCAAATAATCCTTTCTCTACACATTTATATATGTACATATATATATGCTGTGTATGAACACATGATATAAATGTTATGATATTAACCATAAATTATATCAATCCTATTATGATAGTTCAACTGAAATACATCCAAAGTAAATATCATAATTTAATTGCAATTTTCTAATATCTGGATTCAATTAAGTTCAGGAAAGTTTTAAGAAGGCCACCCAGTAATAAACACAAAATAAATTGTGTCTGCTGTCTTGTTAGTGATAATTTTTTATTGCTACCTCAGTTTCAGATGTCAGAGTAATGACTTCCATATTCTGATTAAAATGCAAATTGAAACCATATGTTAGAAAAGCATACGCTTTCAATGTCACTGTTTTCTGACTTTAAGCACAATAAAAGTATAAAGGCTAACAATTACACCAATGAATTTGATTGATTCTAGACATAGAAAATATGGACTTTACATTGCACACTATGTCAACACATGAAGTTATAGCACATCAGTTAACAGTTATGGCCAATCACACACACACACACACACACAATCCATATGTTGTATGTGTGTGTACACATACATATATACATATATATGTATGTATATGTAATTGATGAGGGGTGAAAATTATAAAACAATATGAACCTTGATTAACCTTAAAACAGACTGAATCTTAATTGATTTGATTTTCTTCAAAAGTGAAAACCAAAAATGATTTTATAAACCTCTTTGTAATCTTCAGATTTACTAAAGTAACCAAAATTACTTTAATCTATATTCTCAGAAAAATGAAAAGGAGACAACAGACTGATATGTTTGTTTAGTTTTGCTAATGAATTAAAGAAATCAAATTCTACATAAATCAATTTAACATTTAATGAATTTCTAAGACTGTCCTATAAGTTTCCCAAATATCTTCTGAGATTGATTTAAAACTAACCAGCCCAATAATTTAAATATTATAAGCTTTGCTCTTCTTCATTTTCATTTATGACATTAAAACTGCTGTGTGCATAAGCCTTTCTTTTGTTTTGAAAGGAAAACTTTGAGGTGGTAAAAAAAAAACTTTTCTTATAAATGGAACTCCAAAAAAGGCTGAATTATGAATATTCTACTCAAGAGTGACTATTTCTGGGAGTTCCCTGGAAGTTCAGGGGTTAGGGCTTGAACACTTTCACTACTGCAGCCTGGGCTGAATCCTCAGTCAGGGAACTAAGATCCCACAAGGCGCACAGCCACAAAAAGACTGAGTATTTCTCTTTTTTTCTTTTATTTTTGTTTCATGAATATTTCTAAATTTAACATATATCTTCCCAATATCAGCTAGATGTGAAAAACTAAAAGTCAATGCCAGGTAAGCTTACACAATTTACAGACATCACAGGCAGTAACGTCAATGTAAGTATAGTTCTGCTGCGTAAGAAAAAAGCAAAGGTTACCATGACAGTGTCCGCCTACAAGAGAGACTGGGATGAGGCAGGGTAGAGGTAAACCACAGCTCTCCAAACGAATAACATCACTCGGCTGTACCTTAAAAAAACGTCCCATCTGAAATACGAATGACATCTTGCTGTATTGTAGCCTATATTTCAGCTGCAGACAAGGATGTCTCTGATCAGTCTAAAACATGACTGGTATCTCACAGCAGTTCACCTTTTCCTTGTTTTCTTACACATTAGGAAAGAACCCCTAATATCTTATTTACCTGATAATTTCAGGAAAAATTATTTTACATTTTTTTCTTTTTATAATATCCATAGCAAAGAGAAAAAACAAGGGAGTAAAAATATTTTAGCACTTCCAAGTTCCTCAGATATAACAAATATTTTCAATTCTTACATCTTTCACATTTCACCTCAGCAAAAGAAACACAATTAAAAATGTCTATAATATGTTGACACATAAAATATTTTGCACTCCCTGGAGGAAAAACAGCACAATCTACCATACAGAATTATCAATGACTATATTTCCATTTCTAATCCAAAACTACTAAAACCACATAAAAACAGACATCCATCTTCTTTATCTAATCACTACTCTATATACCTTGAAGGAAAAAGAGGAGTGAAATGAATTATTTTTAGATACCTAAATAGTTGAATTCTCTATCAGAATGTTACAAGATCAGAAAAGTACAAAGATTTTGTTCTAAAATTAAGGAGACTTGTGCCTCCACAGAATACAAGTTTTCCAAAAATACACCTTTCCTGGAAGCACAGATAACATTTTTCCATGCTTAGAAGACTTCACAAACATCAAACTCAGTCACAACAATGACAAAGACAACAATAAAACCAAATATTACTGAGACCTGCCTACTCACTAGGAAGTCTTATATGTACTATCATATTTAATTTTCACAATACAACTCTGTGAGGTAGAAGCTATTATGATGCCAATTATGCCGGCTGAGAAAAAGGACATAGAAGCAAAACGGTTTGACCAAGATTACAATACAAGCAGTGAGAGTAAGTAAAGAGCCGTGGCTGGGAAGTCTTTCTTAGTAACAAATTAAAGGACTGAATTAATACGGAAAGGATCTCAGGGTTCCCAGACTAACAACCGGGGAAAAGTTGTTAAAAGAGTCAGGAGCAGAGTCAAAAGACAGGAACTCCAATTGTGAGATCCCAGGATCCCCTTCTCCCAGTTCCACACCACTCCTTCCACCACTGCCCTGCTTCCTTCCATTTCGTGACCTGCACCAGGTCGCTGCCATCGCTTCAGGGCTAGAAAGTCAACTCAATGCTAACAAATATAATAAACCGATCCTGTCACAGTGCTGACTTTACAGAAGAGAATTCAATCCTTAAAATACCTTTATTAAACATCTATTTATAATAAACATCCAACAACAACAACAAAATAACTGCAAAGGTAAAATAATAAATGCCAGATCTGAAAAATTAAGGTCTGTGCAGCCCAAATACATTTTTAAGTAAATGACTTTTTAATTTTTCCTTTTCATTTTTTCCTTTCTCTTCTCTTTTTCTATTTTTTTTTAAATAATACTTCACAAATACAAGGTTAAGTTTTACTATGAATAGTCCTTAACTGCAACTTTTTCAGCAAAATGAAAATAATAGAGTCCATTATTTTTCTTCAAATGGTATTTACAAGTTGGGCCAGGACATTTCATCCTCTACTTTGCTAATTGCTATTAAAGGTGTAAAGGGCATACCTTAAAAGCATATTCCAAATGAGCTATTTTTCTCCGACACATTAAATTCAGTTGTATCTCTTCAATTTCTTCACTGTACTGCTCACTTCACAGAACCAATTACAGCATATCTTATGTCAAAATGCAAAAAATTCGAGAACCTATACATTGTAGGATACATCTAAATGTAATTTCTCAAACAATGTATTATTTCTGATAAGCAATACAACTATTAGTTTAATCTCATGCTATGTTTATCAAAGTTGCTAAGAAATATCACTAAATGGTACAAGATTAACTGGTAGAAAAAAAAATCATAGACCCCTTTCTATCACATGCCAGTCATATAATTTAACAAATGATACAGAATCTACATCTTTTCCTCCAAAAAAAAATTTAACATATAATGCATTACTTTTAATTAAGGTATTTAAGCCCTTAATTAGTATACCTTTCCCTCTTACCTTTATATTTTCTTTAAGGGTGACAAATATTTTAATGATTTTGTATAGATGATTAAAAGGTGATACTTAAGTTTTGTAACTAAATTTGTATCTCACAATAAGAATGAACATGATAAATGCTACACTACAAAAGTCATAGCTCTTTGCTTTTGTTTTAAAAAACTACCAAATATTAATTAGATTACATTAAATCATACTTTTGAATACCAAAATACAAAAAAAAATACATAAATATCATAAAAACTCAGTAGAATACTGACAGATGACCAAGGAGCTACAAAATTTAGTAAAGCACTAAAAGAAGCTTTCTCAGAACTTAAATTGTTGGCTAAATAAATATAAATAAGCAATTTATTTTTCCTTTGACTTTAAAATACAACACACTAGAGTAATTTAACTCCTAGAAATACAATTAATGCTTACCTTCCTGATCAAAGTGACATAAAATGATTTAACACAGAAGTGTATTGAGTTAATATCCCATGCTACTGTCTAAAGCTGTCACAGCAGTGCTAAATTTTTTTAAATACTGCCATTACATTCCAGACCTCCAGATTTAACCTTAATTAAAAGACCATAAATGAAAACAATCATGCTCTGTACTGCAACTGTTGCCACATTTAAGGATTATTTTTAATATTCATTAAAAAAGTCTAGGTTCTAAAAAGTCATCAACCAACACCTTTCAGGTAGGATACAGTGGCCTAGAAAAAGCACTAATAAACCCAGTCAAAACCTGAGGTTTCAATATTACCTTATTATATATCATCAATATGAGATTAGAAGTCACATAACCTTCCACTCTGTTTTCATAATCTATAAATGGTATAACAAAAGCTATCATGCCTATTTAACTGGGTGGCTTTGGTATGTTAAATGCAAAAAGGTTAAGTGAAAAGCATTTATTAAGGCATTAGATAAACATGATACTATGGAGGTATTATTAACTGAAAACAAAGCATTCTGGTTATTCCTGCAAAAAATTATAAAGACAGACATAGAAGACAAAATTCCAGACAATAAAAAGCTTGTTTTAGTGAAAAAAAAAAAGAAATCAAAAACTGTGGACTCATATATTAAATATCTGAAAGGCAAAAAAAAAAAAACTTCATTCATAATTTCCCTTTAAATTCATGCCCCCCCCAACACACACACATATATGTCCTCAATAAATAATTCTTGGCTTATCCAAGGAAAGCAGAGAGAAGGACAAAAATAAATTAAGCATTTCTTCTGTCTTTTTGCCTGCTAGGAGTGTCACTTCCCAGTGCGGATCTACATATACTCTACAGCCATGTCAAGGACAGCTATGCTTCCGGACTTTACTAATAATGACTTGCACAGTCTGGATTTGTAAAAGATAGAACTGGAAAAGTGAGTAGCTAGGTTCAAGTAAACAAGGTGAATATGGCCGGTTGGGTCCCAGAACTATCTTCAGATCAACTTTCAGGCAAAGCATTCTGGGAAACTAATCACACATTATGAAAGTAACTATGCAGTGTTAATAACCCAAATATTATTTCCTCTTTGGAACAATGTCTATAATTTTAAAATGTTTCTATGATCGATGTGGTGATGTCACGCTCTCCCAGGCCAGACATAAGCCATAATGGTAATTAGTTACCGATTTTATCATAATATATATAGATATACATACACTCATATCTTAAACTCTCTATGCAATGAATTATGTATCTTTTCTCATTTATTACAATAATTATCACCGTAAAGAAATGTTAGGTTTAAAGGCTTCTTATTCCTCTTGGATGACATTAATTAATCTTCATAATAATCACACAAAAATAATGTATTAATTATTCCATTTGACAGAGGAGGAAACAGAAAAAATGAGCAAGTGGTAAGCCAGGATTCAAACTGATGAGTGCCAGCAGCACTCAGTCCTGAGAATCAAAACCATCTCCATATCTTGCCAATAGCAATCACTCCTGGGGTACGAAATCACTCCTGCTGACCGAAAACCACTGATCTAGTTTTATGAGGACTTTTTGTCAAAAGTTTCTGAATTTTGCCAAAAGTTTATTCTGATTCTATTAAGATGACTTTTCTAAGTATATTAGTGAGTCCATTACGTTAACTGACTTCTGAATATCAAGCTAAATTTGAATTCCTAGGCTAAAGCTCACTTGAACAAGGTATTATTGGATTGATCTCCTAAAATTTTGTTAAGAATACTGTATCTAAATTCATGAGGATTCTGAGTCCGTCGTTTCCATTTTCTTGTAGTGTCTTGCTTTGGTATCAAAATTATGCTGGCCTCAGAGAATGGGTCATGAAGTGATTGCTCCTCTTCAACCTTCTGATGCAGTCTGAGTGGGATGAGTAGAACTGGTATCATATCTTCTTTAAGTATTTATTAAAACTCACCAGCGAAGCTACTCAGGCATGGAAATTTCTTTGGGAAAAGGTTTTAAATTACAAATCCAATTTATTTGATAAATATAGGGCTGATCAGTTTATATATTTCTTTTTGAGTGAGTTTTGGTGGTTTATATCTTTTAAGATAAAAAAGGAGAAGGATGCAGCAGAGAATGAGATGCTAGGTAGCACTGCTGACTCAACGGACATGAGTCTGAGCAAACTCCAGGAGACCGTGGAGGACAGAGGAGCCTGGCGTGTTAGGGACCACGGGGTCGTAAGGGGCCGGGCACGACTCGACCCCTGGACAACAGTGACCGTCTGTGCAGAAGGCAGCCTTCTCACCTAAGCTGACAAATACATGGACAGAAACTTGTTCAATTGCCAAGTTACCACACTTTAATTGGTTGGCTCAAAAGTTCATTCGGCTTTTTCCATAAGATTTTATGGAAAAACCCAAACAAACGTTTTGGCCAACTCAGTATCACCAGTATAATCTATAATGGAATCACCGCTCTCATTCCTGATGCTGGTAATATGTATCTTTTCTCTTTTTTTCTCATCAATCTGTCTTAAAGGTTTGTTAATTTTATTCATTTTCTCAAAGAACTAGCTAAAGTTATGTTTATTGTTTGGTTTTAATTTTTTTCACTTATTTCCACTCTAATATTGACTATTTCTTTACTTATACTTACTTTGGGTTTAACTGCTCTTCTTTTTCTAGTTTCCTAAGGTTGAAACTGAAATCACTGAAAGACTTAAGATCTTTCTTTTTTTTTTTCCTAAACAGGTATTTCATGTTATAAATGTCCCTCTAAGTAGGCAGTCAATATCTTACCAATTTTGATATGCTTGTTTTTTCATTTAACTCAAAACACTTTCTACTTTACTTTTGACATCTTCTGATATTTTCAATATTTGGGGATTTTCTAGATATCTTTTGGTTACTGGTTCTAATTTAATTTCATTGGCACCAAACAATAAATTGTAAGACTTGAATCATTTGAGATTTGTTTTGTAGTGCAGAATATGGTAAATTTTGATGATACTTGAAAATAATTTTCACTCCATACCTCTGTATAGAACAATCTATCTACATCGACAATGTCAGGTTAGTTAATAGGTTTACTCAAGGTTTCTGTATCCTTCATGATTTTTCTTTTTATGTTCTAAGTCAAGGATGTTGTTTATTGCTCATTGCAGTTGTCAGTTTTTGCTTTATTTATTTTGAAGATCTCTTATTAAATGCATAAACATTTAGCAATATTACGTCCTCTTAATTCATTTATCCTTTTATTGTTATGAAATTACCCTCTTTCTCTCTGGTAATATGCTCTGCTTTGAAATCTCCATGCACGAGCATGTGCTAAGTCCCTTCAGTTGTGTCCAACTCTTTGCAATTCTAAGGACTGTAGCCCTCCAGGCTCCTCTGTCCATGGGATTCTCCAGGCATGAATACTGGAGTGGGTTGCCATAACTTCTCCAGGGGATCTTCCTGACCCAGGGGTCAAACTCGCATCTCTTATGTCTCCTGCGCTGGCAAGCAAGTTCTTTACCACTAGCACCATTGTTATTACAGCTACTCTAGCTTACTTTCAACTAGAGTGAGCATAATATATCGCTTATCAAAACTTTCACTTTTAACCCATTTTAAATTTATTTGTCCCTTTACTTTTAAAGTAACTTCTTATAGGTTACATATAGTTGAGTTGATCTGAGGTTTATAACACACATACCTTCAAGTGATCTATACAATGTCCCATATGGTATAAAAATCTGCCATTACATTTCCATTTCTTCCCTCTTGAACTCTGTATTAATGTTGTTAAACACCACTTTTACATATAACCCTCACAAACTACACTGCTATTATTTTTGCAATCAATTACACTTTTAAAGAGGGATATATAAGAAAAGCATCTTTTATATCTACCAAGGTATTGACAGTTACCATTTTCAGTGTTTTTCATCTCTCTGTGTAGATCTAGACTTCCAACTACTATTATTTTCCTGAAAACTTCCTGACAAACTTTAACTGCTGGTGATGAATTCTTTTAGCTTTTCTATGTCTGAGAAAGTCTTTACTTTGTATGTACTGCCATCAAGGAAAACTGAAGCACATATTACCTTCACAAGGCAAATTGTATATAACTAGGTGTATAATGACTAGTTATGATGAAATCTCACACCTAAAGAAAAACGGCACCCCTTTTTCCTTTGGCCTAATGATCCTGTAGTGGTCCTTCAAGCCACTTGAAGCAGAATACCTACTAGATTCAATGTCAACCTCCAACCCCAAAATCTCTAGAATGAATTTTCAAATTATTCAAATAGAAACACAGGACAAAGAAACACATGACAAAATTATCTCCTAAAGTACCAATAAATCTATGTTCAAATGAACTACTAGAATAATGATATTTTCTCACATTCCAAGCTACTCTGTCCTTTTACCAGAAAGTGTCAAATCTAAAAATACATCTTGTTAGCTTTTATCCATATACATCCAGAGAAACTCACAAAACAGTCATGTACAAAGATGATGATCATCATATTGCCTGTGACACTGAGGAGCTGGAAGCAATTTGGATGTCCATCAGTGGAAGAATGAACAAGTAAAATGCACTAGATGAACCAGAGAGTGTTGATGGTGCACAATTCTGTGCATGTGCTAAAAACTACTCCAAAGGGGTAACTTTTATGGTATGTGATTTATATCTCAATAAAGCTATTATAAGGCATATACAGGGGCTCAAAGGATGAACATTCTGGAACACTATGTAGCAGTCACAGCAATACATTGGAAGGATATAAAGGAACACATATAGGTCTCAAAAATATGGTGTCAAGTCAAAGTAAATACAACAATACGGATAGATCTTCAAACGCATACATGCTAAGTCATTTCAGTCGTGTCTGACTCTGCAACCCTATCAACCAGAGTCCACCAGGATCCTCTGTCCACAGGGCTCTGCAGGCAAGAATGCTGCAGTGGGTTACCATGCCCTCCTCCAGGGGATCTAAAATAGCATTAAATTGCTCAATAAAAGAAAATAAGAGGGAGTCTCTAATAATTCCCCTTTTCATACTCACAAGTCCTCCCTTATGCCTGCCTTTATGGTCAAGTGGGCCAAGACAACTTTCAAGAATCTATTCACCATGGATAGCAAAGTATCTCATCTTCTGCCAAATGAAGATAAGAGCTCAAGATGGCCCAAACGTTATACTGGGCACCAAGAGCACATTCCTCAATGTGATTTAAAGAACCAGAGTAAGAATACAGAGAAAAATATCATCACTAATTCTGGTACTCATAAGAAACCATCCAACAAAGGAATCTACTAGCTCAGGAGCTCAGTTGCTAACAGATCTACTTACTCTTTTGTTTACCTTCCCTTGAGAAAACAAGGTCATCTGGTTGGCTTAAAGAACTTGGGTCTCAAAGTTAATGGAAGGGGACAAGGAAAGAAAAAGAACAGGTATTGTTAATATGTTCACCAACTTAGAAGAAAAGGGTCATTCTTCTCATCTTTGCCATTTTCTGGAGTATTTGCTCCCAATCTCTATCCATTCAATAACTATTCATTAAGCACATATTATATTCTAAACACTGTGGATACTAGGGATGTTAAGCAGCTTATATACAGTGCAAGGAAAATGAAGCAAACAAATATCAAAATTTCTAAACTTTAAATTTTAAAATTTAATTTACTTCTAAGAGCCATGAAAAAGAAAAGATTACAAGTTAGAGAGGTGAGGGGAAGGTGCTTTAACTATAACAGTAAAGACTCTTAGGATGTAACAATAGCATATAACAAAAGCATATAAGGAGAAGATGCAAGCCAAGAAAATTTTAGGGAAATAGATTTCCAAGCCCCCACCCCTGTCCCCCAAAAGTGCTATAGCTATAAAGGACTAACAAGCATCAAATACTCTACAGACAAAAACAATCCAGTGTAAAGAATAAGAAGAGCAGATGAGGTCAGAGAGATACCAGCTTTGTGAGGTGTTTGCATCATACATGGGTGCAGTGAGAAGCAGGAAGGGACGGTTTTTCCGAATTTTAAGCAGATCAAGAAGCTCTAATTTGTATTTCCAGTGACTCTAACTGCTCTGTGGAAAACAGACTATATAAGAAGACAAGAGTGGGAAGATGTAAACGAATGAGGCTATTCAGGCAGCTGAGGTGAGAGATTTTAGGCTCAGACTCTGGTTATAACTGTGTAGGTAATGAGTCACTATAAGATGCAGGGTATATTTTCCAAGGAGAATAAGATTTTGCAATGGACTGGACCAAGAGTATAAGAAGAAGAAAAGAGTTAAAACGCCTAAATTTCTGGCCTGAGCAAATAGATGGATGGTTGATGTCTTCTGATGCAAAAGGAAGGCTTAGGGGAGCAATTTGAAAGAGTATTTATAATTGCTTTCTGAATTCAATACTTTCAGTTTACTTTTTTTTCGAGTTCATCTATCAAATTTCTCCAACTAGTTTACAATCCACGTTGTATTTCTTTTGTATCCTCACGTGCCTAGCATAGCTGATACATAATAAATACCTGCTGAATCTAATTAAATTGAAGTAGCCTTACAAGAAAACATATGAGTCAACATTTTCAAACCGTATGTTTGAAAAATCAAATACAGATGTTTTAATCAAAGACACTGCATGTTTAAAATTAAAAAACAAGTGCTAGAGACAAGCCGGTAGATATATGTTTACAGTTTTAAATGTATGCATTGTTGAATGCTTGGTGGCATAAAGGAAATTGAAGAGAGAAGTTTTCAAAAGACTTACATAGAAAGATTGGTAAATGTCATAAATTATAGTTAAACTAAACAGAAATGAACTACATTTGACATCACACCCTAAATAACTGTTAGCAGTAAATTATAAGTTTTGAAAAACTGGAATCCTCAGTCATCGTCACAACCAACAAAATAAAAGGAACTCATGTAAATGCTAACTTTTTTGTGTTCTCTTTTAAATCAAACTGTGGCAAAGTTGAATCCTAGCAGATGTGTTCTTGTGGGTAATTGGTCCTGGCATATTACCTTCACAAAAACACTTCCATCACCTTAGACATATCTTGGGCAAAAGCCAGAGAGTATATTTAATTCTTTTTTGTTTATCTTCTATACATTTTGCCCTGTAACAACTAATTCTCTATCAACTCTAAAAATGTGGGAGAAAAAAACTACACAATTTTTTTAATTTTACATTTTTCTTTCCAAAATTTGCTAACATAGAACTTAAAGACTTTCACATGGGTATTAACTAAATTGTAATAAACTGTAAGACTTCATAATTTTTTAAACTGCTAGTTAAATTATTATTTATGACATTTATAGCTAAGGCTACAAATCACTTAGGTTTAATAACTGAGAATTATCTGGGCTTAATGACAGATACTACAAAAAATAAGAATAGCCCAAGGGAATATCTTCTTATAAAAGCAAAAGCATTAATATAGATGTCCCTTATTTATAATATATAGCTCTTCACCGGCTCCCTACAACACTTAACACAATTCATAAACACAACTAGTATGATTTATATTCATAACTACACATTTTGAACACTGTACTGGTTTCTGCTTTGAGACGACTATCAATGTTAAAAAACAGAGATGAGGTTTTACATCTCTCTCTCCCCTAGTAAAGTATAAGGTCCTCAGAATCAGGAACTATACCTTGTTTATTTGGGTAATCCCAATTTTACCAATTATGTCTAACAGAGTAGAAACTCAACAAATGTTGCTTATTCCTTATTTTTGTTCCTAAATTTTGGCCTCAACTTAGCAAATCCTTGGAAAGGCAAGAATTTTGTCTTATGATCACCAGCGACACGTCTCAAAAATAGAGCTACCTCCAATTCCTCTCCTTTCATCAATATTCAGGTCCCATGCAATTTATAAAACCTTCTTGGGGACTTTCCTGGGGGTCCAGTGGCTAGGAATTCAGGCTCCCAGGGTGCTCAGGTTCAATCCCTAGTGAGGGAACTAGATCTCACACGCAGCAACAAAGACCTACTGCAACCAAATAAATAACACATAAAGCGCTGTTGTTGTTCAGTTGCTCAGTCGTGTCTGACTCTTTGCGACCCCATGAACTGCAGCATGCCAGGCCTCTCTGTCCTTCATCATCTCCTGCAGCTTGCTCAAACACATGTCCACTGAGTTGGTGATACCATCCAATCATCTTGTCCTCTGTCGTCCCCTTCTCCTCCTGCCCTCAATCTTTCCCAGCATCAGGGTCTTTTCTAATGAGTCAGCTCTTTCATCAGGTGGACAAAGTATTGGAGTTTCAGTTTCAGCATCAGTCCTTCCAATGAACATTCAGGGTTGATTTCCTTTAGGACTGACTGGTTTGATCTCCCTGCTGTCCAAAGGACTCTCAAGAGTCTTCTCCAACATCACAGTTCAAAAGCATCAATTCTTCAGCGCTCAGGTTTCTATATGGTCCAACTCTCACATCCATATATGACTACTGGAAAAATTATACCTTTGACTAGACGGACGTTTGTCAGTAAAGTAATGTCTCTGCTTTTTAACATGCTGTCTAGGTTGGTCATAGCTTTTCTACCTAGGAGCAAGTGTCTTTTAATTTTGTGGCTGGAGTCACCATCTGCAGTGATTTTGGAGCCCAAGAAAATAAAGTCTGTCACTGTTTCCATTGTTTCTCCATCTATTTGCCATGAAGTGATGGGACTGGATGCCATGATCTTAGTTTTTTTGAATGTTGAGTTTTAAGCCAGCTGTTTTCACTCTCTTTCACCTTCAAGAGGGTCTTTGGTTACTATTCACTTTCTGCCATAAGGGTGGTGGTGTCATCTACATACCTGAGGTTATTGTTATTTCTCTCAGCAATCTTGATTCCAGTTTGTGCTTCATCCTGTCTGGCATTTCACGTGATATACTCTGCATATAAGTTAAATAAACAGGGTGCAATATACAGCCTTGACATACTCCTTTCCCAATTTGGAACCAGTCTGTTGTTCCATGTCTAGTTCTAACTGTTCCTTCTTGACCTGCTTACAGGTTTGTCAGGAGACAGGTAAGGTGGTCTGGTATTCCCATCTCTAAGAATTTTCCACAATATGTTGTGATCCACACAGTCAAAGGCTTTAGCATAGTCAATGAAGCAGAAGTAGATATTTTTCTGGGATTCTCTTGCTTTTTCTATGATCCAAGTGATGTTGGTAATCTGATCTCTGGTTCTTCTGCCTTTTCTAAATCCAGCTTGAATATCTAGGCATTCTCAGTTCACATACTATTGAAGTCTAAGTTGGAAAATTTTGAACATTATTTTGTTAGCATGTGAAATGAGTTCAATTGTGTGTTAGTCTGAATATTCTTTGGCAAAGCCTTTCTTTGGGATTGGAATGAAAACTGACCTTTTCCAGTCCTTGTAGCCACTGCTGAGTTTTCCAAATTTCCTAGCATATTGAGTGCAGCATTCTCACAGTATCATCTTTTAGAATTTGAAATAGCTCAGCTGGAATTCCATCACCTCCATTAGCTTTGTTTGTAGTGATGCTTCCTAAGGCCCACTTGACTTCGCACTCCAAGATGTCTGGCTCTAGGTGGGTGACTACATCATCGTGGCTATCTGTGGTTACCAGGACCCAGGGAATGGAGCAGTGACCTCCTCAAGGGATTAAGCCAGATCTGCCTTTGAATGTATGAGTGTCTCCTGCAGAGGACAGGTCAGCAGTGACCTGCCACAAGGATAGGAGCTCTGGCTGCCGCAGACCTGGGAGGCAAGGCATGTGGCATAAGTCCTCTTGGAGGAGGTCACCATTAGCTCCACTATAGAGCTGCCAGGCAGACTACCCACAAACTATAAATATTAAAAAATAAAATAAAATAAAACCTCATTTCCCCAGCACAAAGCTAACTCCCTTTCCTAAAGTTCTTAAAACTGTACTGTCTGACCACATATTTGACGGTGAATAAACTATCATTTTAACTATTCTTTTACAGCTTACAGGTAAATGCCAGTTCTTTTTTTTAAAACGTTCTGTTTTGTATTGGGGTCTAGCCAATTAGCAAACAATGTTATGATAGTTTCAGGTGAACAGGGAAGGGATTCAGTCACACATATACTTGTACCCATTCTCCCCCAGACTCCTCTCCCATCCAGGCTGCCACATAACATTGAGCAGAGTTCCATGGGTTATACTACAGGCCCTTGTTGTTTATTCATTTTAAATAGAGCAATACAATATCATTTTTAATCCAGACCTAGATATACCTTATTACCTCAATTAAACTACTTTCAAGAACAGAATAATGACTTATGTATTTTTCGGTATTTGTTTAGTCACTAGATCGTGTCTGCCTCTTTTGCAATCCTATGGACTATAGTTCTCCAGGCTCCTCTGTTCATGGGATGTCCTAGGTAAGAATACTGGAATGGGTTGCCATTTCCTTCTCCAGGGGATCTTCCTGACCCAGGAATCGAACCTGCATCTCCTGCATTGGCAGCCAGATTCTTTACCACTGAGCCACCAGGGAAGACCATAATGATTTATATTTGTGTCCAAATACACAGGAAAGTGCTTTGCAGCCAATAAATGTTCACTGATAAAAATAAAGACAAAGATGATAAAGACAATATGAACCCAGTTTTCCATATTTTTCTCAGATATTCATTCAAAGGAATGGCAATGCTTTTGAAATTTTCTGATCAAAATAATTAAGGAATGGATAACTGTCACAGCCAAAACTAACAAAATGATATTATTACTAACCAAATAGTAATTTACTGTCACCCAACATTTTAGTGGGTATATAGGTATATGTACAAAACCAACTCAATGTAATGAGAATATAACCAAGAACTAGGTGAAAAGGTATGATCACGCTCTCCAAAGAATGGTTACTTAATACTATGAGCTACCAAGACTATATGGCATAGTAACAAAAAATGTCACAAAACAACATGCCCCCAATTTTTTATTAGGTATATATGTGTAATGTGAATGTGCATCTATGTGTATTTATGTAGGGACACTGGAGGAAAGGGAAGGGGGTAAAATAATAAACACTAAAATGTTAGTCATTACTACCTGGTAAAACTACAGATAACTTTTACTTTCTTCTTCATGTTTTTCTCTACTTTCTAATTCAGAAACACATGCCTAAATACAATAAATAACTTTCTTAAAATAAAAGCTTCCAACATTTAGAAATTTTGTCACTGATGTTAAAACAAGCCAGCAATCTCAACTCAGTCTAGTGAGCAACATAATAGAGTTCTAGAACTTAGTTATTTCTTAGGGCTAAATTCAGGCTCTGAAAATATTTCTTACCTATTCCACACTAACCACTCTCTTACTTAAATAATAGTTACATAGCAATAGTATAAATAAAAGGCTCTATTTAGAGGAAGGGGAGATGAAGATAAAAGAAGATGAAGATACTAAGACTATCATTACTATTCCAAATATATCATGTAAAAATTTCTTTGAACACAGTCAAAAATCCATGTGTAAGGCTTTGAGCTCATCAAATTTTTAAATTACAGACCTTTGCTGACAAAAGATAAAAGACCAATCTATATTTTGGCACTTTCTGAAAAGCTTTTCTAATACTGAAATTTATTAACCTGGACGTAAAAAGTACAAATCTACTTAAGAGATAAATGTTACTCCCCACATACAAAAAGTTTCACATTTAGAAAGAACTAGAGATTCAAAGGCTTATTCTAGATTGCAAATGCTATCAAAACAACATAGTATAGCCACTCTGGAAAACAGTTTATCAGTTTCTTTAAAAACTAATCATTCATTCAACTACCATACAACCTGGCAACTGCATTCCAGGGCATTTATCCCAGAGAAATAAAAACTCCTGTTCACACAAAAACTTGCACGTGAATATTTATAACATCTTTATTTGTAACAGCCAAAAAGTGGAAGCAAGCCAGATGTTCTTCAATAGGTGAACAGTTAAATAAACTAGTACAGCCATACCATGGTATACTTACTCGGCAATAAAAAGGAATGAACTAGTGATATGCCCAACCACTTGAATCAATCTCCAGAGAAGTATGGTGCATGAAAACAGCTAATGACAAAAAATATGTACTATGTAATTCTATTTATAAAAACATTCTTGAAATGACTACAGAAACTAAAGAATTACAGAGATAAAGAATAAATGAGTGGTTGCCAGAGGTTGGGCAATAGGAGGTAAAGGTCAGAGGTAAGTACTGGGTTGGCCAAAAAGTTTTGTTCAGGTTTCTCTGTAACATTTTATGGAAAAACTCAAAAACTTTTTAGCCAACCCAACAAATGTAGCTACAAAACGGCAACATGAAGAAAATGTTCTCTATTTTGACTATAATAAATATCAATGTAAATATCCTACTTTTGATCTACTAGAGTTTTGTAAGATACTACTATTAAAGGAAATTATGTAGAGTACATGAGATCTACTATGTCTTACAACTGCATAGGAATCTATGATTATTTCAAAATAAAAACCTTAATCTTAAAAAAAGCAAAGTATTTTTAGGGCATTTTCCAACACTCATTATATCAATCAAAATAAAGTATCTTCTCTCCAGGAATTTCCAGTCTAAACCAGGCAAAACAAAACCTTTGTGGAAATTTACTTAGAATTTAAGAAAAGTGTATAAATACATATAGTATTTGAGTATTAAAGTATGACCATGTGGTCATATAAACAAGCATGTGCACAACTAAAATGAAAACAAATGCATTAAAACTCAAATCCATTCTGGGTATGCAGATGTAATATTTTTAAGTTTTTTACAAAATAAAAAAGGAAAGCAGCACCTAGAATAGTTCAGTGCTATTATGGTTTCCATAGCACCCTATAATTCATCTTTCAGTCCTTTTCAAACATTATTATTTCTACTGTGACTTTTCTGCTAGACAGCAAACTCCATAAATACAAAGACTGTCTTCATCTTGCCTTCTAGCACATAGCACAGTAACTTACACAGAGCAAAAATTAAATATTTTAAAACTGAAATAAGTTGCTAAATACAACTCTGAACTACAGTCTCCTCTGCTACAGAAGTCAAAAACCTGTCCTTAGGCAAACAAATAATTATTTATCTTTCCTTAGGTGAAATTTTCAATGTTGCCTATAATTTCTGCGAAACAACTTTAAAAGCTTTTAATCCACATGTGTTTTTAAAATATGAGCTTGACGATGAAAATCATATTCCCTGAATATATACCTACAGTAAAGTGTATCAGACAACATTGATTTCAATTCTGAAAACTTAAGAAATTTTTTAGAAGCCTAGACAATCATATTATTAAATATATTCAGTATTCAAAAATAGAATCAATGCTATTTTGAAATCCAGGAAAACTGTACATCATAAAAGCTTATCCTTAAATCACTTTTCCCACGAGAAATTAACAATGGAAGCAGAATATGAAATAAAATTAAAGATACATAGAGAGAGGATACAGATATAGATAAGCACACTACCAAAGATGAAGAGATAAGCTTAAAAGAGAAAAGAATCATGAAGAACACAGGGCAGTGAATCTACTTTCCTCCTGAAATAAGTACAAATCAGTCATATAATTTAACAGGAATAAACCAGAGAGCATCAAAGCTATTTTAAACATTTAGTCTATCGTTTAAAACAAAGACAGACAACATTCCCAAATTTAAGTATGTTTCCTTTCTTCAAGGAAATTTTATTCAAAAAACAAAAAAAGGTTAAAAAAAAAAGTGCATTGGAAAACCTCAAAAGCAAAAAAAAAAAAAGATTTACTTACCAAGTTGGCCATATAAATTGTGAGCAGCCCTCTCCTGAAAATAATTTTAAGAAGAGAGACAGTGAGACTAAGCACAAATTTGACTTAATAATCACTTCATCATTTTTTTCAGATATCTACCAAATCAATTATCAGAAGTGGTGGGAAAGGGTAGACTATGCAGAACTACGTTTTTAGTACCGTAATAGTTAGCCATATAACTCGATTCTAAGTCATTATGTTTGGCAGCCATTAAATATTCTGTTTAACGCTCGTTAATTAAAATTCTTTAAAATTACTATTGCCTGGGACTTCGCTGGTAGTCTACTGGTAGAATCCACCTTCCACTACAGGCAATGTGGGTTCAATCCCTGGTCAGGGCACTAAGCCCACGCACCACGACTTCTGAGCCCATACGCCACAGCTACTGAGCCCACACACCACCAGAGAGCCCACACGCGGCGACGAGAGAAGGCCCACAGGCCACAACGAAAACCCAGCACTGCCAAAATCTTTTAAAGAATTGAAAAAATAAAGTCAAAACTCTAACATCTCTTAAAAAAACAAAAAACACAATTACTATTGACTAGTAATCGCTAATTAGACTTACTGTGAAGATCATATATCTAACATAATAAACTAACACAGTGTTAAATACATGTCAATTACATCTCAATTTTTTTAATTACTGACACTTTATTACTTATTAATAGGAAGGGAAGTACAATTTGCTATTAGTATATCTTTATGTTAGAGAATTCTAAACTTGATGAAGAATCCTAGCAAATTCATCTTGCCAAGAAGTCAAGGCCATAACAATTCTAACTAAATGCAAATTTATTTTTAAAAAGTCAGGTCTTCTATCATTTTACACATGATACAACTGTTCATCAGACATTGTTACAAATCATACTAATGCACCTTTTTTTAATTTCATTGTTAAGCGAAAAGTCAGGTACTAGTGAACTTTTTAACACCAAAGGACAAACAAAAGCTCTGTAAACACTTGCTTTACAGAAAAACTATGTATTTACTAAATGCATATTCACTCTTACTTAATGAGAATTCACCTAGAAACTCAAAGATAAGGACAATTTTATGCACTTATAACTTTAATTTACAATGCACATGAGACCATAATTGACGCACATCCCTCTAATAAAGAGGTCTTTAATATTTAAAGCGTTCAAGGGCAGGGCTCAAATAAACTCTGAAAATCATAGAAATATATCTGAGTTTCAATAATGAACATTTTTAGTACTCAAAGAAACAATTACTTTGTAACATAAAAAAGTAAGAATATCAAATCACTTTCATTTAAATATCATGCTGGATCTTGATATTAACATCATCAATCAATCTTCTTGATGTCAGATCCTGTCTTACAAAATCTTGATTTTTCATCACTTAAAATGGCTTACCAGGATTTTCAATTTACTAAAGCCATATGGAGGCAGTATGATATAATTGATTTAATGCTGAAGCAAAGTTAAGAAATCAAACTTACCAGTTAGCTTTCTCTGGTACTCTACTTTTGTCATTAAAATGAGGGAACTAGTTATCCTAACATATTTTTAACTATAAAAACTATTTAAAGAAAAAACTTACATCTATCACTAATATATAAAACATAACATTGGGTCCATTCTGGTTGAAAGGGGGAGGTGCCCTAGGCATACCCACTGGGCCATGTCCCCCAGCAATGTCCCTCTTCAGTAGGTCCTAATGTACCTTAGCAGAACAACAGAATTCCACTGCTCCTCTAAAACTGAATTTCAAAATCAGTGATAAGATGATCTGTAAAGTCCCTTTTAAATACCAATTGAAATTGTTCTTACTAATCCTTACCAATCTTTAGTTCCTACCAAATTCTAAATCAAAGATGTTCTAATAGTACTTATTTTAAATAAATCATATCAAGAAAAATTAGGGTAACATCATCATCTAAGAGTCACACATACATGGAAAAGCTAAATGTTTCTCATCAACTGTTCTTATCAATTGCTGGTTACATATGAACAAAAAAATAGTATACTTTATTACTAAACCAAAGTAAAAATATTTCTATACTTTCAATGGTAGTGCCTGAAAATACATTTCACTATGAACAGAAATTAAAAGACACTTGCTCCTTGGAAGAAAAGCTATGACAAACCTAGACAATGTATTAAAAGGCAGAGACATTACTTTGCCAACAAAGGTGCCTCTAGTGAAAGCTATGGTTTTTCCAGCAGTCATGTATGGATGTGACAGTTGGACCATAGAGAAGGCTAAGCGCCAAAGAACTGATGCTTTTGAGCTATGGTGGAGAAAACTCTTGAGAGTCCCTTGGACTGCAAGGAGATCCAGCCAGTCAACCCTATAGGAGATCAGTCCTGAATGTTCATTGGAAGGACTGATGCTAAAGCTGAAGCTCCAATACTTTGGCCACCTGATGTGAATAGCTGATTCATTAGAAAAGACCCTGATGCTGGGAAAGATTGAGGGCAGGAGGAGAAGGGGACAACAGAGGATGAGATGGCTGGATGGCATCACTGATGAGATGGACATGAGTTTCAGCAAGACCCCAGAGATGGTGAAGGACCGGGAAGTCTGGCGTGCTGCAGTCCATGGGGTCACAAAGAGTCAGACACAACTGAGTGACTGAACGGCAACAATGAAGTGAACTAATACATGATGCTATCTTCAAAAACATTTGTTCCAGTAATTTCATTCTGTCTCTGATATTAACAGTAACCCAACTCTAGAATCGCCACTAGCTTCCATCTATAACTGTTAATCTTCACTGAGCAAAGACGGTCTTGTTTAGCCGTTACATTTTCACAGACTGCCACAGTACTTGGCATCTAACAGACACTCAACAAACGGTAGGATTACTAAATAAAGTGTTACTAGGAGCCCAGTCTTATAAGAAGGAATACAGTTATAGACGTATACTGTAGAAGTATAACCATGAAAGAGAGCCACTAGACAGAGGGAGGACTGACTAATGACACTAGTTCATTAGCAAGCAAAAACATGGTCCATCTGTGTAAAATTTAATAATTTACACAGTATAATTAATATTTTGAAATCAGATTTTATCTTCTCAGTAGTTATTCGAAGTATAAAGCAGACACGATCATCCTCACTCTACTAAAAACCAAGAATCAGAGAAGTGGCTTATTTAAAAATACGAAGGCAGCAAAAAGCAAGTTCTTCTGACTCAAGTTTCACATTCTTTCCAAGGTGCTGCTTCTACAGTAGAAAATCTTTACTAAGTTATCTTTCCATGCTAAAATTCACTGACTTGCTTAATATGGTATCCAGCAGGCTTCTGTGCAGCGAGGATGAGCAGAGCCTTGACACAGTCTAACTATCAGTAAAAAGCTGAGGATGAGTGTTTAATTAGAGTACTTGAGACTATCACAGTCTCAAGGTTTAATTTGTTGATGTTGTTCAGGTGCTCAGCCATGTCCAACACTTTGCGACCCATAAACTGTAGCCCGCCAGGCTCCCCTGTCCATGAGATTTCCCAGGCAAGGATACTGTATCGTTTGCCATTCCCTTCTCCAGGGGACCCTTCCTGATCCAGGGATCCAACCCTGCATTGGCAGGCGGATTCTTTACCACTGAGCCACCTGGGAAGCCTCAAGTTTCAATTCACCATTTCCAAATAATGAGGAAGATCACCTCCTCCTCAGCTTTATCTGAATTTCAACCCAAAGCTAACAGCCTCAAGAATGAGAGGATGGTATTTTATTTGGCAGGTTAGAATATCAGAACAGTAATTTATTTTATCACTTCTCCAGAGATGGTCAGTATTACAGGAAATGGATAAGTTGATTAAACACCATTTTATTATTTAATACTTGACTGTATCTAGCCAAAGTCTGAAGACAAACAAGTCACTCCCTTCCTAGTAAATTCTCTCTGGAAACCAAGTTACACATTAAAACACTGCTACAACAGTGACTGGGAAGGGGGGAGATGTCAGTTAGGAAAAAAGCGGGCCTAGAGGAAGGAGTGGGGCCAAGGAGGACAATAACTGTTTAAACTTCACAGGAGGCTCTGATACACAAATACTTCCATTCTTCTAATCTAGAAGATTAGTCTAGATTAGAAGACTGGTGAAACACGGTGAATAAGCAGCCTAAAGTCAGTCAAGTATTTCTTTCAACCCCAGATAAGCTGTTTTTTGGATGGGGAAAGGAGGTGAATCTTTTAAACTTCCATTAAAAACGTAAGTAGGTGTGTACATCAAGGGGTATTGTCTAAAAACGTATTAAGAGCCACTGTTCTAAGAACGGTGCAATCAGAGTATCACTATTCCCTTTGGGGAAATATTAAAATAATTAAATTTTCTTAACATCTCAGTAGAATAAAAGGTATCCTCACATTCTACTGAAATATCAAGGATTATCTTCTAATGACATTATTTTGTCTAATTAGAGGGACAATAATGCTTTTTATTTTCTGGAAACTTTAGTGTAAATATTCTTTAGTTAACTTTCTCAAACTTCTGAATGACACTGTATGTAACACATTTCATAACTAAGGTCACTAGGGACTACAATAGAAATAATATAACTTCTAAATATTTATATATACATATAAAGTATGTCTGTGTTCAGTGGATAAAGAGAAATTAGAGATAAAAGAAAACCAAAGTGAATGTTCCTAAACACTGTAAGTTTATCAAGATATTCTATTTAATCATTTCAGAAAGTCTTTCAAAATAAAATAGAATTTCATTTGTCAGAATATTTTAGAACAGTATAGAATACTTCTTTAAGGTACAGGAATGGCTAAGACAAACTTCTAGTCTAGAGAAAGACTCCATAATTATATTCTATGGTATACAGTGGATAATAGAGAGGCAAGCTTTTCAGAAGACTGCAAGGTAATCTCATTTTCTTCCTGTGAACATGACATTGAAACTTGAAAATATCAAGAATTTATAAGCCAGTTTATAGGTATTTTTTAACCCACATAGTACATAGTTGATTCCTTTTGGTCACATCTGCTTAGGAGTTTCATAATTACAACAGCGTAATTTAACAACTTAAACTATGAATATGCTTAGAATAAATACCCAATTTTCGATACTTTAATCCATGTCCTTGTGTGAGCACCCTGCCGTTTTAACTTATCTAAACTAATACTAAATATCAAAGCAAATCCACAACAACTCTACAAAACAAAATCCATCAGACCAACTTCTTTCTGAGCCACAAACAAAGCACTTCCTAGAATAAGAAAAAGAAGACTAGTTCTTAACAGCCCACCTAGGGATAAACTAGATGTTACCAATGTTTCCTGCTGAGTTACTAAGATCACAGTTCTTTGTGGCACAAATGTTTTAAGCAACCCTGGAAACAACTTCAAAGCTTTCACAGAACCCCATCGTGATGTGATTAAAATTTAAATAAGCTGCCCTCTTACAAGGTGTTAGGAATGTTTAATTCTGTAAATGGAGGCAGACTGAGAAAGATGGAGAGATAGATGTTTGGGTGGATGGATGAAGAAAAGGATGGATGAGTTGGGGAAAGGGAGAAAAAACTTGTGAGGAAATAAATTTAAACCAACAGAGATGAAAACATATTCATGTATATAGATAGATTTTCACTAATATATCTATACCTATACACACACACACATATATATATCCATGATACATATGTGTGAATATATAACCATGTTGTATGTTTGTACCTCATTAAATGCTTTTTTTAAAAAAAGTGATTATACAATTGAGTACAAAGCGTATAACTTTAGTAAAGATTTCATTATTGAATAGAGCTTCAGAGATTTAAGAATTTAAATTATCTTGATTTGCTAATTTGGAAAAAACTGATAATCCTCCACATTCTTTTATCCTTTCTAATATATTACTGATATTTACTTTTCAAAGGGTGAACTAATAATTGATCAATTAATTTAAAAATCGGTTCAAAACTGATACCTTAAATGTTGCTATTTCCCAACTTCTAATCTCAGACTTCCTATTCTGAGCTTTGAGACTCTAATCTTCTCCAATAATCACCTACAAGAGAAAATCTCCAATTTTATTTATATAACTACCATGCTTTTCCTGAATCTAGACTCACACTTCAAGCTGCCTACTGGCCACCTCCAACAACATATCATTGACTTTCTTTGGGAACTAAAGGCATAAACTCCTCTTCCTTAAATGCTATAATATTAATAAGTTTCATTTGGGGCTAGATGTAACAATTTTGAAATACACTTATCCTCAGCCTTTGTAAATTACTTATATAAAACATAGGAAAGCAAATCTTTTAGCTTAATTTCTTTATAAGTTGTTTTATAGTGTATCTTAATTTTAAAAAGTCTGGTAGATTACTTCCTACCAGATTCTACTACCAGATTCTACTCAGTAATCTGAGTAGATTACTCAGGTATCTTGATGTTTAATGAAATCTTAAGAAAAATCTGTTGCTAAATAAAAAATGTTTCAAAGCAAGGAAGACCACTTGTTAACTTTTGCACAATTCCAGAGAAACAGAGACCAGACTTTCTTAAAGTAAGATACACTATACAACAACTTATAAAGAAACAAAGCTAAAAGATTTGCTTTTCTATGTCATATTGTTAAAGCCAAAACAGTTTTTTAAACCTGCATTTTAAAAAGTAAGTCACTAGCTTCTGAACAATACTATAAAATTTAAAGCTTTTAATTAGACCCCAAACCATTTGTGCTTGATGTACATATATACACACAACACTTAAAAAAAAAAACTTAGAGCTATTTCCAGGTTTTTTAACTGCATCATCTAATAAAGAACAGAACTAAATCAACACTTGTCACAAAAAGTTCAACTACTAAACAATCACATCAAGATAAAGATCATTTTTCTTTCAGAAACCATGGGATAATACTCATAAAGAAGTTAAAATTCTAGAGAGACAGAGAGAGAAGTCATTCAGTCATGTCTGACTCTGCAACCCCACGGACTGTAGCATACCAGGCTTCTCCATCCTTGTGATTTTTTCAGGCAAGAGTATTGGAGTGGGTTGCCATTTCCTCCTCCAGGGGATCTTCCCAACCCAGGGATCGAACCCAGGTCTCCCACATTGCAAGCAGACATTTTACCGTCTGAGCCACCAAGGAAGTCTCAAATTCTCTAATCAGGTCTCAAACAGAGTAAATCCACTCCAACTAATATTTAGAACAAGTCATAATCTAGGACAAATTTTCTATGAATCCCTAGTGTCTGTGAATAAAATACTAGTACAATAGCTCGCTTAAATAAATAAAAAGAGAAAGCTTATAAAAAATTTACTATCAAATGTAAAAAGGAGAATAGGAAATAAACTACTTCCAGGAAACCTCTTTATGCCTTAAGGAATTATAGCTTTTAACATCAATAACACAATTTTATTTTGGTACTATCATGGTATTTAAATAAATGTTGCTCTTCAAAAAAGAGTGACTTTTTTGAAAAATTTAAAAAGAAATAAATACATAAAAATGGAATTCTTAAAAAAATTCTTCTTCCAGTTTCCAGTTTACATGTAAGGAGCTTGGAAGTGATCACTTAGTTCTAAAACCAAGTAAAAAGCTGAACAAACTGAAAAGTCAACTTCCACGAGAGAAGTATGGTCACACTGCCAACTGCTGCCCCCTAAACTGCAGAAACTGCAAGCGGATACAGAGAATAAGACCGTAACAGAGCACAAACTCACCAGCTGAGACCTCTGAGGGAAGCAGAGTCAGGAGAGGGCAGTCTGCACTGTCACTGACATACAGCCGGGGGGGTCGGTGTGGGAGTGAGGACAAGCAGAGGGAGGCACAGCCTGGGAGCTGAAAACTCCACCGGTATTGGTCTTAAGGGGGCCCCACACTTCTGTGAGTCTTACCTCTAGGAGCTTGACTATAACATCTTACAGAAAAACCTGAATGAACGTTTTTGCCAATCCAATACAATGTTCAATCAAAACCACAAAAGGCAGAATAAGACTGGAAGATAAAAGTCAGAATAAAGAACAAAGGCAACAAAGAAAAACCAGTAACAAGGGTTGTAGAAACCAATCCAACTATCAATAATCACTCTGCTAGCTATGTGCCTGCTCAGTCATGTCTGACTGGGCAACCCTGCTGACTATAGCCTGCCTGTCTCCTCTGTCCTTGGAATCTTCCAGGCAAGAACACTGGAGAGGGTTGCCATTTCACAATCCAGGGGATCTTCCTGACCTAGGGATCCAATCCACGTCTCTTGGGTCTCCTGCACTGGCAGGTAGATTCTTTATCATTGTACCAATTACTCTGAATGACAGTTAAAAGACAGATTGTCAAAGCTGATCTAAAACGTAACCCAATTATATGTCAAATGCAAGAAACCTACTTTAAATAAATATACACATAGAGATTAAAGTAAATAAGAATGAAGAAATGCCCCACAACATACATATATCATCAAGGAAATGCAAATTAAAACAACAATGAGATACTACCACACACATATTAGGAAGGCCAAAATTCAGATAATACTAAATGCTGGTGAAGACATGGAACAACAGGAATATTGAGGATACAAAATGGCCCAGACCCTTTGGAAGACAGTAGGCAGTTTCATACAAAATTAAACAAACTCTTAGTATATGATCCAGCGATCACAACCCTTAGTAATTATCCAAAGGACCTGAAAATTTATGTCTACATAAAAACCTGTACCTGAAGGTTTACAGCAGCTTTATCCATAATTACCAAAACTTGGAAGCCATCAAGATGTCTGTCAGTAGGTCAATGGATAATAAACTGGTACATCCAGACCACGGAATATTATTTAGTTCCAAAAAGAAATGAGCCATAAAGCCATGAAAAGACATGGAGGAAACTTAACCACATATCACTAAGTAAAAGATGTTAATCTGAAAAGCCAACATACTGTGTGGTTCCAACAATACAACCTTCTAGAAAAGATAAAACTATGGAGACAGTTAAAAGATTAGTGGTTACTAGGGGTTGAGGGGAGAGAGGGATTAATAAGCAAACACAGGATTTTTAAAACAGTGAAATTCCTCTGCAAGATACTATACTGGTCTATATGTATCCTTATACATTTGTCCAAACCGATAAATGTACAAAACCAAGAATCCTAATGTAAATTATACATTTGGACTGATAATGACATGTCTATGTAGGTGCATCAGTTGCAACAAATGTGCCACTCTGCTGGGTGATATTGACAATCAGGAGGATATACGGGATAGGCTACCCACTCCACCATTCTTGGGCTTCCTGGTGGTTCAGACAGGAAAGAACCCACCGGCAACGTGAGAGACCTGGGTTCGAACCATGGGCTAGGAAGATTCCCTGGAAGAGGGCATGGCAACCCACTCCAGTATTCTTGTTTGGAGAATCCCCATGGACAGAGGAGCCTGGTGGGTTACAGTCCATGTGGTCACAAAGAGTCAGCCATGACTGAGCAACTAAGCACAGCACATCGCATCCATGTGTAGGGATCAGGATATATGAAAAATCATTATACTTTCCCTTTAATTTTGCTATGAATCTAAAACTCCTCCCCCAAAATCAGTCATTTTAAAAGGGGAGTGGAGGACATTTCTTTTCAAGTAACACATAGTGTCACCATCTACCAAAAAAAAAATTCAAATAATGGAAAAGAATGCAGGAAAAGGAACAGAGAAAGAAGAAAAGAAGAAAAATAGTAATAAAACAGTGGATCTAATCTAGACACATCGTAATAAATATACCAAATGTTAATTGACTAACCTAATTAAAAGACAAAAATTAGCAAAAATAGATTTAAAACACCAAGACCCAGGGAATTTCTTGGCAGTCAAGTGGTAAGGATTTCGCTTTCACTGCAATGTGCCTGGGTTTGATACCAAGTCAGGAAAACTACGATCCCCCAAGTCACATGGCTTGGCCAAAAAATAACTTCTTAATTTTTAAATGTAAAGTTTTTTAAAGTTAAAAAATAAAAATCCAAGACCCAATTACATGCTATCAGCAAAAGTCACATTTCAAATATAAAACTGAGGGATTTGAAATTAACTGGAAAGAAATTCAATATAATGCAAGCACTACAAGACAGCTAGAGTGTTTATAGCAATATCAAATAAAATAGAATTCAGAGCAAAGGGAATTATCTGAGCTATAGAGGAACATCTTATATTGATAACAAGTTCAATTTATCATTGAAGAAATGACAACCATAAATGTGTATACACCAAACTGACAGCATTAAAGTGAGAACCAGACAAACCGAGAACCACAGACGGGAGATTTTAATATCTTTCTCTCAACAAATAATACAACTAGACAAAAAAGCTAGATTGGTAGCTTTCAACAAAGGAGGGATTTATCCCATGGGGATAACTGTATTCATCTCACACACTAGTAACCTAATGTTCAAAATTCTCCAAGCTACGCTTCAACAGTACATGAATCATGAACTTCCAGATGTTCAAGCTAGATTCAGAAAAGGCAGAGGAGCCAGATATCAAATTGCCAACATCGGCTGGATCATCAAAAAAGCAAGAGAGTTCCAGAAAAATATCTACTTCTGCTTTATTGACTATGCCAAAGGCTTTGACTGTGTGGATCACAATAAACTGTGGAAAATTCTGAAAGAGATGGGAATACTAGACCATCTGACCTTTCTCTTGAGAAATGTGTATGCATGTCAGGAAGCAACAGTTAGAACTGTACATGGAACAACAGACTGGTTCCAAATCAGGAAAAGAGTACGTCAAGACTGTATATTGTCACCCTGCTTATTTAACTTCTATGCAGAGTACATCATGAGAAACGCTGGGCTGCATGAAGCACAAGCTGGAATCAAGATTGCCAGGAGAAATATCAATAACCTCAGATATGCAGATGACATCACCCTTATGGCAGAAAGGGAAGAAGAATTAAAGAGCCTCTTAATCAAAGTGATAGAGGAGAGTGAAAGAGTTGGCTTAAAACTCAAATATTCAGAAAACTAAGGTCATGGCATCTGGTCCCATCACTTCATGGGAAATAGATGGAGAAACAATGAAGACAGTGACAGACTTTATTTTCTTGGGCTCCAAAATCACTGCCGACAGTGATTGCAGCCATGAAATTAAAAGACGCTTGCTCTTTGGAAGGAAAGCTATGACCAACCTAGACAGCATATTAAAAAGCAGAGACATTACTTTACTGACAAAGGTTCATCTAGTCAAAGCTATGGTTTTTCCAGTAGTCATGTATGGATGTGAGAGTTGGACTATAAAGAAATCTGAGCACCAAAGAACTGATGCTTTTGAACTGTGGTGATGGAGAAGACTCTTGAGAGTCCCTTGGACTGCAAGAAGATCCAGTCAGTCCATCCTAAAGGAAATCAATCCTGAATATTCATTGGAAGGACTGATGCTGAGGCTGAAACTCCAATAAAATAAATAAAGCCTCAAATTAAAAAGATATTTATTATAAAAGGAAACAAATTAACAAAAAAAAGGAAGAAAAAAAAATGACAGCAAGAAATGAATTAGAAAACCAAAACACAGAATTAATATATGATTCATTGAAAAGCAAAGTCAACAAAATTAGTAGCTACCAATAAAACAAAATAAATGAATTGAGAAATAACCATTGAAAACAGAAAATTCAATCAAATCATATCAGACTATTTTGTATGAACTTCATGCAAATAAATATAAAAATCTTTATAAATGGATAATTTCAGGGAAATGGAAAATTTTTAAGAGATGGATAACTTTCTGTTAGAGACAGAGTTGAGTGAGTTTAAGCAGACCAATTTCCACAGAGGAAACAACTTCTTAAGAACTACGATGCCCAAAAGAGTCACCATGGCCAGGAGGGGTCACAGAGGATCAGACTAAATACTCAAAGGCCAGAAAATTCACTGTTCCTTAAATTACACCAGAGTAAGGGGAAAAACAACAAGACTTATAAAATATTGTATAAAGTAAATATAACAATGACACTAAAATGGATAAAGAATACACAAACATATAACACACACAAGTAGCCATCTCACAAATAATGATGTCTTTCTTAGTGATGTCATGATCAACTGAGCTTTATTCCAGCAAAGTGGAGATTATGGAATGTCAGGAAATCCATTCATCTAATTCACCATCAATAACAATTCATTGGAAAGATCTGGTGATTACCACTTTCATCACATATTCAAACTTAAAGCTACTCAGAACTTTCGGCCTCCTGATGGCGTCAGCGTCATCTATGAAGTAAACTCTAACCAAGAATATTTAATTCAAATCTAATCAAAGATTTACACTGAACTTCAAGTTCACAGGAAATACCATTTAAACAATTCTGTGAGGAAGAATTTCTGACAAAATCAGAAATGATTTTACACACAACAAGATAACTGGACTGGTTATATCAATAAGTCACTGCCATGGATGATCAAAGTGGGATGGATGATTAACCTAGATCGAGAGAAAATAAAGAAACAGAACAGCATACATCTACTTTGACTCGATTCTGGTTCAAAACAACCAGCTAGAAAGTATTTTAGGACAGTATGGACAACACGGTAGTTGGGAATGACTGCAAATTTTCTGATGTGTGATAATAGTGCTAGAATTATGTAGGGAGGTATTCTTATTTTAGAATATGCATGATGATAACATATGTAGGAGTAAAAATATCAAGATGGCAACAACGTACTTTTATGTGGTTCATACACACACACATAATACCACACACACGTGGCTGTCCAGTTTTCCCAGCACCACTTGTTAAAGAGGTTGTCTTTTCTCCATTGTATATTCTTGCCTCCTTTGTCAAAGATAAGGTGTCCATAGATGCGTGGATTTATCTCTGGGCTTTCTATTCTGTTCCATTGATCTATATTTCTGTCTTTGTGCCAGTACCATACTGTCTTAATGACTGTGGATTTGTAGTATAGCCTAAAGTCAGGTAGGTTGATTCCTCCAGTTCCATTCTTCTTTCTCAAGATTGCTTTGGCTATACGAGGTTTTTTATATTTCCATACAAATTGTGAAATTATTTGTTCTAATTCTCTGAAAAAGACCTCTGGTAGCTTGATAGGAATTGCATTGAATCTATAGATTGCTTTGAGTAGTATACTCATTTTCACTATATTGATTCTTCCAATCCACGAACACGGCACATTTCTCCATCTGTTTGTGTCCTCTTTGATTTCTTTCATCAGTGTTTTATAGTTTTCTATATACAAGTCTTTTGTTTCTTTAGGTAGAAATACTCCTAGGTATTTTATTCTTTTTGTTTCAATGGTGAATGGAATTGTTTCCATAATTTCTCTTTCTGTTTTCTCATTACACAAAGATAAACTCAAAATGGATCAAAGATCTAAGCATAAGACCAGAAACTATAAAACTCCGAAAGGATAACATTGGCAAAACACTCTCTGACATAAACCAAAGCGGGATCCTACATGACCCACCTCCCAGAATATTGGAAATAAAAGCACGAATAAACAAATGGGACCTAATTAAAATTAAAAGCTTCTGCACAGCAAAGGAAACTATAAGCAAGGTGAAAAGACAGCCTTCAGAATGGGAGAAAATAGCCAATGAAGCAACGGACAAACAATTAATCTCAAAAATATACAAGCAACTCCTGCAGCTCCATTGTAGGAAAATAAACGACCCAATCAAAAAGTGGGGCAAAGAACTTAACAGACATTTCTCCAAAGAAGACATAAAAATGGCTAACAAACACATGAAAAGATGCTCAACATCACTCGTTATCAGAGAAATGCAAATCAAAACCACAATGAGATATCACTTTACACCGCTCAGAATGGCTGCAATCCAAGAATCTACAAGTAATAAATGCTGGAGAGGATGTGGAGAAAAGGGAACTCTCTTACACTGTTGGTGGGAATGCAAACTAGTACAGCCACTATGGAAAACAGTGTGGAGGTTCCTTAAAAAACTGCAAATAGACCTGCCATATGACCCAGCAATCCCACTGCTGGGCATATACACCGAGGAAACCAGAACTGAAAGAGCCACGTGTACCCCAATGTTCATCGCTGCTTTCTTTACAATGGCCAGGACATGGAACCAACCTAGATGCCCATCAACTGACGAATGGATAAGAAAGCTGTGGTACATATACACAATGGAATATTACTCAGCATTAAAAAAAATTCATTTGAATCAGTTCTACTCAGATGGACGAAACTGGAGCCCATTATCCAGAGTGAAGTAAGCCAGAAGGAAAAACAACAATACAGTATATTAACGCATATATATGGAATTTAGAAAGACGGTAACGAGAACCCAGCATGCGAGACAGCAAAAGGAACGCAGATGTATAGAATAGACTCGTGGACTCTGTGGATGAGGGCAAGGGTGGGATGAAATGGGAGAATGGCATTGAAACATGTTAATTATCATATGTGTAATCAATCGCCAGCCCAGGATTGATGCTCGGGGCTGGTGCAACGAGATTTCCTGGGGGGAGGGAGGAGGGAGGGGGGTTCTGGAGGGGGAGCATATGTAAACCCATGGTGATATCATGTCATGGTTTGGCAAAACTAATAAAAAAAAAAAAAAAGAAGAAAAAATACCACACACACATAGATTTAGAATCACGTAAAAATGTAAAATGTTAACTGTGGTTGACTCTAGGTGATGATTATACAGGTATTCATTTCAACATTTTCTGTTGAAATGCAGGCAAATAACTTCAAAAAATAAATCAAAGCAAACTTGGTCTAAAGCATCTTTAAAGTTTCATATATGAGTAACATACTTTGAAATCATATTCCCCAAACCCAATATTCACATTTATAAACTGATCAAGAAGTTAAACAATCACCAGAAAAATACTCTCATTACTTACAGGGGAGGAAAACAATAAAAATACTTAATACAGCTACCATGCGTCAGACACTCTTCTAAGCACTCTTTACATAACTAACTCATTTAATTCTCTGAACAACCATATGAGTACTTAATCATCATCTCCATTTTTCAGATAAGGAATAAGCCATAGAAGTCACACAAATAAGTGCAGAGCTAGTCTCCCAAGTCATATAATATAGGTCCAGTATCCACACTTATTTAATGACTACTCTGTACTCTCCTCTTGGGTGGGGTAACCTATATTCCTGAGCAATATTTTTGTTTAGTCTTAGTCATGTCTGACTCTTTTGTGACCCCATGGGATTTCCTAGGCAAGGTTACTGGAGTGGGTTGCCATTTCCTCCTCCAGGGCATCTTCCCAACCCAGGGATCAAACCTACATCACAGCAACTCCTGCACTGCAGGAGAATTCTTTACCGCTGAGCCACCAGAGAAGCTCATGTTCCTAGCAATACTGACATGATTTTGCTGGGGTTATAACACCCTTTGATTTCAGTAATTTTACTAACCCAAAAGCATGATCAAACAGAGAATCACAAAAAGTTAGATATTATTACATTTATAAAAATGCATTAAAATGACCTCAGGTAGTTTAGGGCTTCCCTGCTGGCTCAGTGGTAAAATAATCCCACCTGCCAACGCAGGAGACTTGGATTCAATCTCTGGGTCAAGAAGATTCCCTGGAGAAGGAAATGGCAACCCACTCCAGTATCCTTGTCTGGGAAATCCCATGGACAGAAGAGCCTGGCAGGTTACAGTTCAGAGGGTGGCAAAGAGTCAGACACGACTTAGTGACTGAAAAATAACAGGTAGTTTAGGTAAATATTTAGTTATATAACAAGATCCATCTATATTCTTACTAGAGGATTGATGACTATAACAAACATCTTCATCAGCTGAAAGATGACCCCATCTTGATTAACACATGACACTATCTTGATTATCTGGGATAAAGGTGGAATCAAAGCAGGCCTCAGCAGTAAAAATAAATATTCTTGAGGTGGCAAAAATTATTTTATGCCAAATGTTTAACTTCAACAGTTTACTTGACTGAAAAACTTATATAACATTTGTAGTATTTTGCAGAAACCTTATTATTCCACATGGGACATTTTCAAATTTATAACAAAATGTTTTTGTTAAATGAGAAGATATCTTAAAAATCATAACTGATTTAATAGAGGCAATGAGTCTAAAGCAAATTACAAATCTAGATGAATAAAGAAAATTATTTTCTTAGGTGTGATAATGGTACTGTGGTTATGGAAAAGATCTTTAACTGGAATTTATACATGTCATATTTTAGTTTGGCACATCAGAAGACTCTCTAGATTTTTAGTAAACAAAGACTAATGGGTATTATTACTACATAATGTCAATATTCATTTTTAATAGGTTTAAAAAGATAAATAAGTATAAAATTAAATTTTCCATCAAATATTTGCAAGATTGAGAAATACATGTGGAAATATTTCTCATCCCTGGACCACATCAAACACCAAGCAAAAAAAAAAAAGCAAAACTCTTAATTTTGGTGAGACTGGTTCTACTAAACATGTACATATGCAACATTTTACCTGCTTTTTCTCTCAATTAGAATGGCCACATAAGATGCTGGCAAAGCGGCACCAAAGCCGGGACTCCATAAGTAGAATTTTCCAAGTATCTTCCTGAAATTGAAATTTGGAAGGATTAAATAAAATTTCTTGTTGGTCACCACAGTTATTACACACAGAAGTTCCCGTTCTCAGTCTACCCTCTGTCTAGGCGTCCCACAGCAAATCAAATTCAACAGGACCAGAGCTACGCTCTTTCTTCTTCTCCCCAGACTCCATGAACTCGCTCTTCCTCAGTCTTTTCCTAGGTTAGTGACATCAACAACTACTTATCCATCTACATGTGGCACTTGGAGACATCTTTGGCTTCTCCTGTCTTCCATACATGGAATTATCCACTTAAGTATTTCCATATACAATTTATCTCTCAAATTCCTCTCCAACCTACTGCCTTTGCCTCAGTTAAGTCCCTCACCATCTCTTCTTCAGGCTACTACAACAGCAAACTAATAGGTATCTTTCCTTGCAGTAATTTAATCTGTTATATTCATTCAGACATTCCCTGGATCCAATACCGTTCAGTCTGCAAACCCTCTAGGTTCTCAGTTTCCTCATCTATCAAATGGGAATAAATATATTATCTATCTCATATATAATTGCTATGATGGCTACATGAGATACTTCCCAGCACCGTGCATGGCATAAAGGAAACACTCAGAAAATGTTAGCTATTGTTACTACTATTACTATTATTAACACTACTACAATTTTTTCAGCTTTTATTAATGTATAATTGATTTACCATAGCTTGTAAGTTTCATGTGTATAGCAAAGTGATTCAGTTATATATATATTTTTTCAGATTCTTTTCCCTTATAGGTTATTATTAATATAAAATATTGAGTAGAGTTCCCTGTGTTACACAGTAGGTCCTTGTTGGTTACCAGTCTTATATATAGTGGTGTGTATATGTTAATCCCATATTCCTAATTTACCTCTCACCTTTCCCCTTTCATAAATCTGTTAGTTCTGTGTCTGTGGGTCTCTTTCTGTTTTGTGTATAAGTTCATTGTATCCTTTTTTTTTTACTACTTCTATTTTTTAACACATGATAAATATTCAACAGATGTCTCTCTTTTGCTTCTACAACCCTGGATAAGTTTTTCTTATATCACATACTAAAATATTTTATATCTTTTAGATATATAAAGTGTATATAAAGCTTTTCTTTTACTAGAATACATCATTTAAAAGAAACAATCTGCAAAGTGTCTCACTATGGTGTCTCACTACAAATGGCCATTAACTTCTTGGGTTGTCAGAGAGAAAATAAAAATCAGTCTGGAAATATTAGGAAATTCCTTTTTCCTTTCAAAGACAATATGTTCCTAAGAAGGGGAGAAACAAAAAAATAATATGAAAGTATCTGAACAAAGTTGCTCAACTGCTAAATGATGTATTATAGGAAAAAATATTTACTATATACATACAGATAATGATCAAGAATCACAGATAAAATTATCTTTTCAATAGCTTTAAAAAATTAGAAAATCTACAAATAACATGGGTATTTCTGCAATGGGCATCAGAAACTTTATGCCTGAGAAAACTGGAGGTAGTTCTCCCTCCAATAAAATCTACAAATGATTTAATAAATTATTGAATGTAAGAATTGAAGAAAAACAACTCAGTGACTCAGGTATAGGAGGAACACAGATGTTACCTTATAATTAGTATCTAATGTTTTCACAACTTGACCAAAGGGTTCACATAACATAAATATGCTTCAAGAACAAGTTATTATTATTATTAAACCTAATTATCCTACAAGTTTTAACAAGTATTAGAAACTTTCCAGAGACTACATAATAAAGAGTTTCTTGCACAGATTATTCAGGTCAATTTAAAGGCATGACTTACTCAATAGTATAAAGTATATCAATTATTTTCTGCACAATTTAAAAGTTTATAAATATTATTATTAAGGGAAAAGAATCTATGAAAGACGCCTGGAAATTATACTTCTAACTTCAGTTAAAATTTACATGCAGAATTACTTTGGGCAATACTAAGTTGGTAACATAATATTAATAAAATGTGAAGCATTTCAACCTGACAAATTAAATAACTAGTTTGGGTTGTTTGAAAGGTAAGAAGCAAATATCTACTAAATATGTTAAGTACATCACAACACCAGAAACTGAATTCTAACTGCATATATACAGCAAGAGGAAAGTGACACAGATAATGCACTGAATCAGGATCAAAAGTTTCATCAGTAGGATATGCCAGAAGTTTTATAGATAAACACAAGCATCTTATGGTCCTTTTGAAGTCCGCTCACTACATATGGACCTAAGCTATATCATGGACAGTTACTTTGAATTTCTAATCTATAAAACTGAAAAGTTAAGAAATCCTCATTAACAACTCAGTAAATATAGTGGGCCTCAGAAAATGTATGAATCATTAAAGCACTTTTGTTACATAATCACAGCAATGATGTGAAGTTTATATCACATCTTAGGTCAAGAGGGCCACAACTCCTGGTTTTGCATGCTTTCTTTGAGATAAATAAACGTTATGTCAGAGAGAAAAAAATAAACAAGGAATGACCTGCACAACATTTATATAAACATCTGTTTGTTTCAATTTCAATAAAGGAAATTTGCATTAATCTCCAGTGGTTGTTATGAGTACCAACCTTAAAATGCAAAAGAAAGCCATAAACAAGGCCCCATTAGCAGTCAGAAATGAAGCAGACTGTAGGATCTCAGGGAGCAGTTTGTGTAAATAATAGTCTAATTTTCGTTTCCGGAGAATTGCTGCAATCTGAAAAGAAAAAGGGTCTTTTGTTTAATCCAACCAACTTTTCCCACTTAAGTTAGTTCTTATGTGGAAGATACTGAAATAATAGCATATATTTAAAAATTAAAGTAAAAACCCAGGTATTTTACAGATCTTCTATGAAAATTCAATTTTTGGGACAGAAAGAAGACATTTTAATTTACTGAAGGTATAATAGGTAAAGGGCCACAACATGGATCAATCACAAGATAGGTAGCCTCCAAATATGAGGTAAATATTTATAGTGCCTTTAAGTTTTAAACTGAAAAATAAGATATATTTTTAAACACACAAAAAGTGAAGTTCAATTCAAATAGAAATTGAATGCTAAACAAAACTACATCACAGACATTATCAACCTGTATATTAGAGAATTTCAGTGACAAAAACTAGAAAATGATAAAAACCCTACATTCAGTTTTCATTGAAAAGGGAATATGAGCAAGATCAGTAGCATTCCCAGAGGTATCATGAAGAAATGTTGTTCTATTCAAGATCAAACAATATTATCAAAGGAACAAAAGATGACAGAATTAGGGAATGAGGGAGGGAATGTAAGAAAGGGCAAGACAGACTTGAGAAAAGGAAGACCAGAGAAGCCTGCATTCACTCCTCACCATTCTGAGCAAAACACTTTCCCTGTGCTAAGGGAAGTCTAACAGCCTTTTCTCAGTTCTTTTCTTATTCTACCCCTTAGAAGCTTCTGACAATCTACTTCACTCAATTAAACAAACTGTTATTAAAAACTATGCCATACACAGGAAAAACAATGATGAGTAAGATCTAATTCTTGCCTGCAAGGAACATAAAAACTTGATAGAGAAACAGACATATAGACAATTAGTGACAGTATGGCAGTGTATTAAATGCTAGACTAGAGGAAGGAGAAACTGCTACAGAACTACCACTAGAACACAACCGAATCCGAGATGGGACTGGGCAGACAATAATGTCTGGAAGATGACTCTTGGCAAACATGTAAAATGTTGACAAAAGAGAAGTTTCTATGGTTCCTGTGACTGCAATCTTCTCCCATTGTATCTCTAAATGCTATTCCTTTGTTAGCATTTCTTCCTCAGATCTCTACTCATTCTGCATATGTTCCCTCCCACAGCATCATCTATCATATCAAAGTAGAAATTCCAATATAACCCTATCATTTCCACTAAATTCTTAATTCATAATTCAAATGTCTATTGGACATGTCAATAAAGATGTACCAGAGACATCAAAAAAGAAAAATAATCAGCCTCTCCAAAGCAGAGCTGCTTGTATTTCCTCAAAATGCTTTTACTTCTGAGTTTCCAATCTCAGGTAATAGTGTCACATTCACCTAATTAAGTTATTAAGGAACAAAATACTGGTGTCATTTTCAATTACTCTCTGGATCCTCAACCATCTCCTCAGTGCTAATGGTCTTCTACTATCTTCAGGGTTTAGAAAGTAGTCTCTTTCATTTTAGACTTTTGGCATCTGGTCCCATCATTTCATGGCAAATAGATGGGGCAACAGTGGAAACAGTGGCTGACTTTATTTTGGGAGGCTCCAAAAATCACTGCAGATGGTGACTGCAGCCATGAAACTAAAAGACACTTACTCCTTGGAAGGAAAGTTATGATCAACCTAGACAGCCTATTAAAAAGCAAAGACATTACTTTGCCGTCAAAGGTCTGTATAGCCAAGGCTATGGTTTTTCCAGTGGTCATGTATGGATGTGAGAGTTGGACTATAAAAAATGCTGAGCACCAAAGAATTGATGCTTTTGAACTGTGGTGTTGGAGAAGACTCTTGAGAGTCCCTTGGACTGCAAGGAAATCTAACCAGTCCATCCTAAAGGAGATCAGTCCTGGGTGTTCATTGGAAGGACTGATGTTGAAGCTGGAACTCCAATAACTTTGGCCACCTCATGCAAAGAGCTGACTCATTTGAAAAGACACTGATGCTGGGAAAGATTGAGGGCAGGAGGAGAAGGGGATGACAGAGGATGAGGTGGCTGGATGGAATCACCAACTCAATGGACTTGAGTTTGGGTAAACTCTAGGAGCTGGTGAAGGACAGGGAGGCCTGGCGTGCTGTGGTTCATGGGGTTGCAAAGAGTCAGACACGACTGAGCAACTGAACTGAACTGAACCGGTGGGCAGAATACGATATGCTGCTTCATACTCAGGTAGTTACAGAAAAAATTTCTTCTGTTCCTGGAAACACACATAATATCTCTTATAACAATCGGGTTATGTACAAGTATCCCTATAACCCGATTGTCTAGTAAACATAACTCCCAAGCAATTTACATACACAAACACATACATACACACACACACACACACACACACACACACACACACACACCCCTCCTAGAACTAATAAAGCACTTGAGCAAGGGCATACAATAAATATACAAAACTCACTGGTATTTCTGTATGAGACTAATGAATACATAGACCCCCAAATTAAAAATACAACAGCAATTATGACTCTTCAAAAACTAAAACACTTAGGGAAAAATCCATAACACCTGTATAGGACTTATATGCTGAAAGTTACCCCATGCTGATGTTATAAATCAAGAACATATAAATAAATATTCATAGACAGAAAGACGTAATATAGAAAAACATCAGTTCTGCCCCAAAGTGATATATAGGTTTAACACAATTCCTATTAAAACCTCAGAAAAAGTTTTGGAGAGGTTGAGAAGATTATTCTGAAATTTACATAGAAAAGCAGAGGAACTATAAGAGCTAAAATAACATTGAAAAAGAGAATGAAGTGAGAGGAATGAGTCTACACAATTTCAAAACATATTATACAGCTACAGCAATGGTTTTGTGATACTGGCAGAAGGCCTGACAAATAGATTAATGAAACAGAATAGAGAACATAGATACAGCCCCACATAAATATATCCAGCTGATGTTTGACAAGGTACATATGCAATTCCATAGAGGAGAAACAGCTTTTTCAGCAAAGGGTACTGGAGCAAAAAAAGTTCCATAGGCAAAAGAAAAAAAATTAACATCAAAGTCTCACAGTTTATACAAAAATTCAAACTATCAGAGACATAAATGTAAAACATAAAACTACAAAACTTTCAAGAGGAAAAAAAATCAGAGAAAATCTTAGAGATCTAAGTCTAGGCAAAAGCACAATTCATAAAAGGCAAAACTATAAATTACACCTCAAAATTAAAACATTTTCTCTGTGAAAGACCTGTTAGAAGATAAAAAGCCAAGGTACAGAATGGGGAAAATACTTTTAAACTACAGACCTAGTAAAGGACTAGTATGTAGAATATAGAAGAAAATCTCAAAATTCAACAGTAAAAAAAAAAAAGACCCAATTAGAAAATACAAACGATATGAATAGATATTCACCAAAGAAAAAATGCAAGTGGAAGATAAGCATGTTAGTCATTAAGGAAAAGCCAAGTAAAACCCCAATAAGCTATCCCTAAAGAACTGCCAGAATAATTAAGTTTAAAAATACTGAAAACACCAAATGCTGGCAAGAATGCAGAGAAACTGGATCTCTTGTGCACTGTCAGAGGGAATGTGAAATAGCAGAAGCATTTTAAACAACAGTTTGACACTTTCTTTAAAAACTAAGCAAGCAACTATCATATGACTCAGCAACTGCAGTCTCAGCTATTTACCCTAGAAAAATGAAAATGTTCACCCCAAATTTGTTCACCCCAAATTACAGCAGCTTTGTTCATAACAGTCAATAAATGGAAACAACCCATATGTCCTTTAAGAGGTAAACGGTTTAAAAACTGAGTTGTGTCCATATTACGGGTTACCATTCAGCAATAAAAAGAAACAAGCTGGTGATACATGACACAATGCTGATGAACTTCCAGAGAACTAGGTTAAGTGAAGAAAGCCAATCACCAAAGACTACATACATATAATTCCATTTATATAACAAATTTATAGAAAGGAAGAATAAGTCAACGGTGACCAGGAGTTAAGAGGAGGTGGCTAAGGGGCAGGAAGTAGGTAATGCTACAAAGGGGCCCCAAGAGGGATCCTTGCGGTGACAGACATGTTCTGTATATGACTACACCACTGTTTGGTCCTCAAGTCAGTCTGACTCTTTCTGACCCCATGAATGATAGCCCTCCAGGCTCCTCTGTCCATGGGATTATCCCAGCAAGAATACTGGAGTGGGCTGCATTTCCTCCTCCAGGAGATCTTCCCAACTCAGGGATCAAACCCGGGTCTCCTGCACTGCAGGTGTATTCTTTACCACTGAGCCACCAGAGACTATATCAAGGCAGTTATTTAGGTTATGCTATTTTACTATCATTTTGCAGGATGCTACCACTGGGAGAAACCAGAAAAAGAATCTATTCTTTCTTCCAACTACTTGAAAAGAAAGTTAGTTGCTCAGTTGTGTCTGGCTCTTTGCAACCCCACAAACTGTAGCCCACCAGGTTCCTCCTGTACAGTCCATAGAATTCTCCAGACCAGAATACTGGAGTGGGTAGCCTTTCCCTTCTCCAGGGCAATCTTCCCAACCCAGGGTTCAAAACAAGGTCTCCCACATTGCAGGCAGATTCTTTACCTACTGAGTCACAAAGGAAATCCTCCAATGACTTAAGAATCTACAATGATCTCAAAATTAAAAGTTCAATAAAAAAGCAGTCATTCACATGGCCAACAGGCATATGAAATATGCTCAGCATCACTAGTCATCAGAAAACCACACAATGAAATACCACTACACACACACACACACCAGAATGTCTAAAACAAGGAGAAATGGCAACACAAAGCACTGTCAGGAATAAAGTAACCAGAGCTTCACACATTGCTGATGAGAATGTAAAACTGCACTTCAGAAAACTACTATTATCTAATGAAACTCAATGTACTCTTATCCTATGATCTGGCAATTCCACCCCTAGGAATACAAGCAGGAGAAATAACTGCTTATTTCTACCAAAAGTCATATTCTTAACATTAAAAAAAAAAAAAAGCCCACAAAACACCTAAATATCCATTAGCAGTAAGGCAGATAAATTGTACATATTTGCAACACTGGTATATCAAACTAACACTACATTGTGAGAAAAAGGAAAAATCTGACACAATACCAGAGGAAATAATCTAAGACCTTATCAACACTGTGCTGTAACCCAGGGCTTTCAACCAGGATTTTCACATGGCCAAAATACTGATCCTCTCATCAGTCTGGGTAGCCAGGCCAGGACTCAGTTAACAGAGCAATGTGATAACCACCTCAGTTTTCCCTAGTATGCCACACAATTATTATCATTTACTAGATGGGAAAACAATGGAAACAGTGGCTGACTTTATTTTGGGGAGCTCAAAAAACACTGCAGGTGGTGACTGCAGCCATGAAATTAAAAGATGATACTCCTTGGAAGGAAAGTTATGACCAATCTAGACAGCACATTAAAAAAACAGAGACATTACTTTGCCAACAAAGATCCGTCTAGTCAAGGCTATGGTTTTTCCAGTAGTCATGTATGGATGTGAGTTGGACTCTAAAGAAAGCTGAGCGCCGAAGAATTGACGCTTTTGAACTGTGGTGTTAGAGAATACTCTTGAGAGTCCCGTGGACAGTAAGGAGATCCAACCAGTCTATCCTAAAGGAAATCAGTCCTGAATATTTATTGGAAGGACTGATGCTGAAATTGAAACTCCAATACTTTGGCCACCTGATGTGAAGAACTGACTCACTAGAAAAGCCCCTGATGCTGGTAAAGATCGAAGGCAGGAGAAGAAGAGGACAACAGAGGATGAGATGGTTGGATAGCATCACCGACTCAATAGACATGAGTTTGAGTAAACTCCAAGAGTTGGTGATGGACAGGGAGGCCTGGCATGCTGCAGTCCATGGGGTCACAAAGAGTTGGACACGACTGAGCAACTGAACTGAACTATGTATACCACAGCATGCTACAGTATGAAAAAAGTTTAGAAGCACTGATCTAAACAAATAACAACAGTAATTGTACTAGCCATGTAGGAATTATAAGGGTACATGTACATGTGTATAAAATTATCAGGCACCATCAGATACCTTTATAAACATCACATTTTATAGCAAAATAATGCTGCAGTGTTCATATACTTTGAGAAAGTAATTCCATAGTAGTAAATTCCTTATCAATTTTCCAAATATGCATATAAACACTTAGCTCAAGAAAGTACATAATAAAACTATGATTAAAATATATACTTCTACTTGTTTACTTATATTGATATAACTAACAACTGGGGGGGAAAAAACAATCAAAATACATACAGCAATAAGACAGGCTACAAAACAATATTTTCTAATGAACATATGAACCAAATACCAGAACATTATGCACTGGGTTATCTTTGGAAGGTTATAACAGATTATTTTCATCTTTTTGTTCTGAGTACCTTCTAGACATTCTGCAACTAACATGTTACATTTATGAAACTGGTAGGAAGGGAACAAGTATGAGAAAGAGGGGACTATAGGAAAAGATCTGAACAGAGAATAGAAATATTCAGCATGATAGAGTATAAAATAATTAGGAGATACAATTTTTACTCTAGTTTTACAACTAACAATTTCTATGAAGACTATTTATTTCAATGCTCTTTAGATTTCATCTTCCTCATTTATTAAAAAAAGAGGCTGACTTACATGAAACAAGAATGACAACAATGAGATGGCAGAATAGCAGTTTCCAGTACTCATTTCCTTGCAGAATCATCAATTTGAACAAATATCCCCAGGCAAAATTACCTTCATAAGAGCTAAAGATTTCAGGTGAGAAATTAAAGCACCCAGGTGATACATAGAAATAAGAAAAGATGCATTGAAGAGGATATGAAAGACAATCTCATATTACTCACATCACTCCACCTCCAACCCCAGGCAACCTGGCATGCAGAGACACCCACCAAGGAGGAGGAAGAGTGAAGTGTGCGTCCAGCATCGCCACAGACCCCAGCTCCACACCTGCCAAGTACCGTCAGGCACCAGGCCAGGCCGCACAGTCAAGGACTCAGCTGTGCCTCCATCCACTCAGACCCCAGGCCCAGCCCAACGCCAGGTCAAACCCCAAGAAGCCAGGCTCCAGGTTTACCCCATGGACGTAGGTTTCAGGCCCCAAACTGGACTCTTGAGAGTCCCTTGGACTGCAAGGACATCCAACCAGTCCATCTTAAAGGAGATCAGTCCTGGGTGTTCATTGAAAGGACTGATATTGAAGTTGAAACTCCAATACTTTGGCCACCTGATATGAAGAGCTGACTCATTTGAAAAGACCCTGACACTGGGGAAGATTGAAGGTGGGAGGAAAAGGGGACGACAGAGGATGAGATGGCTGGATGACATCACCGACTCAACGGACACGGGTTTGGGTGGACTCTGGGAGTTGGTGATGGACAGGGAGGCCTGGCATGCTGCAGTTCATGAGGTTGCAAAGAGTCGGACACTACTGAGCAACTGAACTGACTGAACAGATATACAGAGAATATCCCAATCAACAGAACAAAATACACATTCTTTTCAAGTCATAGGGAACATTCTTAACGACACATCATGTTTTATGATTCAAAACAGGTCTTAAAAAACTTTAAGAAGACTGACTAGAACCCAGTAACAGGAGCAAAACTGGAAAATTCATAAATATGTGGAAATGTATAAATTTAACAGTATACTCATGAAAAAAACAATAATTCAAAGAAAATAAAAAGGGAAATCAAAAACTATCTTGAGAAAAATGAAACAATATACCAAAACTTTTGGGATACAGCAAAAACTGTTCTAAGAAGGAAGTCTACAGCAATAAATGTCTACCTTTAGGGGAAAAAAAAATCTCAAATAAACAACCTAACTTCATACCTCAAGAAACTAGAAGCAGAACTAACTAAATCAAAAGTTAGCAGAAGGAAGAAAATAATAAAAGTCAGAGCAGAAATAAATGAAACAGAGACCAGAAAATAACACAAAATATCAATGAAACAAGGAGTTGTTTTGAAAAGATAAAATTGAAAAAACTTTAGCTAGGCTAACTTTTTAAACAAGATATTAATAAATAAAATTAAAAATGAAGGAGAGGACATTACAACTGACATCAGAGAAATACAAAGGATCATAAAACCTACTACTACAAATCATAGAAACTACTACTACAAGAAACTGGATAACCCAAAAGAAATGAAACATAAAACCTACCTATACTGAATCATGAAGAAACAGAAAATCTGACCAGACCAGTAACTAATAAGGAGATTGAATCAATAATCAAAAACCTCACAATCCCAAAATGTAATGGCTTCATCAGTTAATTCCACTACACATTGAAAGAAGCAAATTCTGCTCAAACTTTTCCAAAAACTTGAAAAGAACATAAGACATTAAAACTCATTTTATGAGGCCAGCATTACCATCATACCAAAACCTGATAAGGATACTAAAGGAAAGAAAACTACAGGTCCATATCCTTGATGAAGACAGATTAAAATTCTCAACAAAATACTAGCAATCCAAATTCAACAGCACATATGTCATGCTCAGGAATGACTTACCTCTAGGGTATAAGAATGGTTCAACATATACAAATCAATAGATGATACATTAACAAAACAAAAGCTAAAAATCATGATCATCTCAGTAGATGGAGCTAAAGTATTCAAAGAAACTCAATATCCTTTCAAGATATAAACATCAACAAACTTCATCATAATAAAAGGTCATATATGATAAGACCACAGCTAACATCAAACTCAAAAGTGAATAAATGAAAGCTTTTCCCCTAAGACCAGAAACAACACAAAGATGACCACTCACTCTCACTACTTTTATTAAACTTACTACAGGAAGTCTTAACCAGAGTAGCAAGTCAAGAAAAAGAAATAAAAGGTATCCGAATCAGAAAAGCAGAAGTAAAATTGTGTCTGTGTGCAGAAACCTTGAAACTTCTACCAAAAAAAGAGAAAAAAAAAACATCAAAACTAATAAATGAATTCAGTAAAGCTGTGGGATACAAAATCAACATACAAAAATCCATTACATTTCTAAACATTTACACCAAACAATCTGAAAAAGATACTAAGAAAACAATCTCATTTACAATTACATCATCAATAAAATACTTCCGAATAAAGTAAACCAAGGAGGTGAAAGATATGTACACTGAAAACTTTTAAATCAGTAATGAAAGAAAGTGAAGAAGATGCAAACAAATGGAAGTAAAGTGAAAGCCACTTAGTCACCTCCGACTCCTTGCGACCTTTTGGACTGTAGTCCACCAGACTTCTCTGTCCGTGGGATTCCCCAGACAAGAATACTGGAGTGGGTTTCCAATAAATCCTCCAGGGGATCTTCTCAACCCAGGGATCAAACCTAAGTCTCCTGCATTGCAGGCAGATTCTTTACCATCTGAGCCACCAGTCTAAATAAATGGAAAGATAGTCCATATTCATGGATTAGAAGGCTTAATACTGTTAAAAGTATCCACACTACTCAATGCCATCTATAGATTCAATGCAATCCGTATCAAAATCCCCAAAGCATTTTTCACAGAAACGGAAAAAAACAATCCTAAAATTCATATGGAATCACATATATAAAAATGTGAATAGCCAAAGCAATCTTGAGAAAGAACAAAGCTGGACACAAGGCACTTACACCGGACTTCAAAATACACTACAAAGCCACTGTAATAAAAATAGCAGAGTACTGGCATAAAAACAGACATGCAGACCAAAGGAACAGAATAGAGCCCAGAAATAAAATCATACATTTATGGTCAAAGGATTTTCATCAAAGGTTCCAAGAACACACAACAAGGAAAGGACAGTCTCTTCAATAAATGGTCTTGTTTATCCACATGTTGAAGAAGGAAACTGAACCCTTACCTTATTCAATATACACAAAACAATTCAGAATCATTAAATCCTTCAATGTAAGATCTGAAACTAAACTACTAGAAGAAAACAGATTAAAAGCTTCTTGGCATTTGTTTGAACAATACTTTTTTGGACATAATTATAAAAGCACAGCAACAAATGCATAAATAGACAGATGAAATTACATCAAACTAAAAAGGTCCTGCATAGAAAGTAAAAAAGTTATTGAGAGAGTGAAGAAACAACCTACAAAATGGAAGAAAATATTTGCAAACCATTTGCAAAATAGGAAATGGCAACCCACTCCAGTATTCTTGCCTGGACAATCCCATGGACAGAGGAACCTGGTGGGCTACAGTCCATAGGGTCGCAAAGAGTCAGACATGACTGAGTGACTTCACTTCACTTCATGAGATTAATGTCCAAAATATAGAAGAAACTCAAGCAACAAGAAGTAACAAGAAAACAATAACCATTTAAAAAATGAGTAAAGGGCCTGAACACACATTTCTCAAAAGAAGACATACAAATGGCCAACAGAAGCATGAAAAGATGTTCAACATGACTGATTACATCACGGAAATGCAAATCAAAACAATGAGCTATCACCATACAGCTGTTATAATGGCTATTATCAAAAAGACAAAAAGCCATGTGTTACTAAGGGTGTGGAGAAAAGGGAATCCTTGTGGTATACATACATACACACACACACAAACACACACACACACAATGGATTATTCAGCCTTAAAAAAGAAGGAAATCCTGTCATTTGGGACAACTTGGATAAACCTCGGGGAAATTATGCCAAGTAAAATAAACCAGGCACAGAAGGACAAATACTACCATTATCCCAGTTATATGTGGAAACTAAAAACCCACAGGAGCAGAGTAGATGATGATTGCTAGTGGCTGAGTCTGGCAGGGGACACAAAGAGATGCTGACCAAAGGATACAAAGTTATAGTCATGTAGGATTAATAAATCTAATAAAGATCAAGCATAATGACTGTAGTTAACAACACTGTACCGAATACTGAAAATACACTAGGAAGGTGGATTTCAGCATCTCTGAAGTATGCATGTGTATCAGATCATCATGCTGAAAAGTAAAAATAAAAAGTCAACACGAAAAATATGACACAGTTCTTTTTTCCCACTTCTAAAATTGTATCTTTTTTTTCTTTTTTTAATAAATCGTACTTAAGGGACTTGGAGAAGGAGATGGCAACCCACTCCAGTATTCTTGCCTGAAGAATCCCCTGGAGAGGAGCCTGGAAGGCTACAGTTCACGGGGTCCCAAGAGTCAGACATGACTTAGCAACTAAAGGAAGTAACTGGATATCTGTACAGAACAAAAAAGGTTTTTTGTTAACTTCTTCTTCACACTATACACAAAACTTAGTCTGAGATGGATCACAGACTTACATATGCAAAGTATAAACAATAAAGCATATGGAAGAAAACACAGGTGAATATGAACATTCCAGGCGTGAGTCAAAGGACTGAGATAACATTAAGCATAGTTCCCATGAAAGGAAAGTACGGAGACTGACTTGACTATCACAAAGGCTACAGACTGAAGACTGATGCTAAATTACAATGACAGGCCCCCAATTTAGGAGTTTCCTTTTACAAAAATATCACTATTAGACATCTATCAGGCCTATATACATTTCATCTTATTCCTTTATTCTCCCTTATCTGTTTCCCCCTGTGATTAATGCTGCATGTTTGCCATACAAATGGTTAACTAGTATTAGTACTGCATGGCTATGGAACAAAACACAGCTAACTGGCCCTCACAAGGGACTGACCCCATGATCTTAGCCTTATTGTACCAAACTTTAATTTAGTAGTCTTTGTTAGCCCAAGAGCTTGATCACTAACTCTCTCAGGTGACTATTTCTAGAGAATCTAATAAATCAAGTTTTGTGAAAAATAAAGTAGGCAGTAAGAGTTGATTTCATGTTTTATTTGTTGCTGTTGATGTTCAGTCGCTGTCATATTCAATTCTTTGTAACCCCATGGATTGCAGCATGCTAGGCTTCCCTATCCTTCACTATCTCTCAGAGGTGGCTCATGTCCATTGAGTCAATGATGCTGTCTAACCATCTTATCCCTTACTGCTGTCTTCTCCTTTTTGCCTTCAATCTTTCCCAGCATCGGGGTCTTTTCCAGTGAGTTGGCTCTTTGTATCAGGTGGCCCAAAGTATTGGAGCTTCAGCATCAGTCCTTCCGATGAGTATGCAATGAGTTGATTTCCTTAAGGATCGACTGGTTTGATCTCCTTGCTGTTCAAGGAACTCTCAAGAGTCTTCTCTAGTTTGAAAGCATCAATTCGTCAGCACTCAGACTTCTTTATGGTCCATCTCTGACATCTGTCTATGACTACTGGAAAAATCACAGCTTTGCTTAGAAGGACCTTTGTCAGCAAAATGTTGTCTTTGCTTTTTAATATGCTGTCTGCATTTCTCATAGCTTTCCTTCCAAGTAACAAATCTTTTATTTATTTAATCACCAGCAAATAATGATTTCTTTAAAGCAGAGTCTCTCAACTTTGACACTAACTACATTTTGGGTCAGATAATCTGCTGCTTTGGAGGGATATCCAACATATTGTGGGATGTTTAGCAGCATCCCTAGCTTCTACTCTATAAATGCCAGTAGCACAGCCTGAGCTGTGACAACGAAAAATGTCTCATGTATTGCCAAGTGTCTCCTAGAAGGCAAAATTACCTCTTATTGAAAACAATGTTTTTTAAAAAAACAGCATAATATAAGGATTCAGGCAGTTTTTTTTAAACTTTTTATTTTATATTTCAGTATAGCTGATTAACAATACTGTGATAGTTTAAGGTGGACCGCAAAGGGACTCAACCATACATATACCTGTTTCCATTCTCCTAAAAACTCCCCTCCCATCCAGGCTGCCATGTGACGCTGACCAGCGTTCCTTGTACTACATAGTTGGTCCTTGTTGCGTATCCATCTTAAACAAAGCGGTGTGTACATGTCAATCCCAAACTCCCTAACTGTCTCTTCCCTCCATTCTTCCCACACTGGCAAGCATAAGTTTGTTCTCTAGTCTGTGAGTCTGTTTCTGTTTCATAAATAAGTTCATTTGTATGATTGATTTTTAGACTCCAAATATAAGGGATGTCATGTGCTATTCCTCCCTCTGTCTGACCTATTTCACTCAGCACGACAATCTCTAGGTCCATCCATGTTGCTGTAAGTGATGTTATTGCCCTCTTCTAAATGACTGAGTAATATTCCATTGTGTGTATGTGCCATCTCTTGTTTATCTCTCTGTCAATGGACATTTAGGTTGCTTCCATGTCTCGACTATTGTAAACACAGCTGCAGTGAACACTGGGGTGCATGTATTCTTTCAGACCATGTTTGTCTCCAGTATATAGCAGACTCACATGGTAGCTCTATTTTTAGTTTTTTAAGGAACCTCCATACTGTTCTTCACAGTGGCTACACCAATTTACATTCCTACCAATAGTGCAGGAGGGTTCCCTTCAGGACTGAGGCACTGTTTGACAAAGGGTCAAATATGTCAGACATCCTACACATAGTACACATAATAGGAGTGTCAGAAAAAGTTAAAACTAGTCCTGAGTGTCCAATAAGACTTCTAGATATCCTATCAGTCATATAGGTGAAATACTTGATTACTGTGACCTGGGTCTAAAACCTAATTTCATCTTACAAATGAACACAAACTATTTTTGTAAGATTGGCAGTGGCACCCCACTCCAGGACTCTTGCCTGGAAAATCCCATGGACGGAGGAGCCTGGTGGGCTGCAGTCATGGGGTCGCGAAGAGTCAGACACGACTGAACGACTTCACTTTCACTTTTCACTTTCATGCATTGGAGAAGGAAATGTCAACCCACTCCAGGGTTCTTGCCTGGAGAATCCCAGGGACAGGGGAGCCTGGTGGGCTGCCATCTATGGGGTCGCACAGAGTCGGACACGACTGAAGTGACTTAGCAGCAGCAGCAACAATATTTACTAAAAATTTTAAGAATAAATCTAGCATGTTAAAAAAAAGGGAGGGGAGAAAAAAGCATAATGAATTTACATTTTTAAAATATTAACAGAATATCTACTTTATTTAACAAACACTTGTAACACTTTATACATGCCAGGCACTGTTCTTAACACTGTACAAATGTTAACTCAGCGCTTATTAACAATCTGTGAGGTGGAATGATCAGTATTCCACTTTAGAGATAAGAAAACGTGGGCACAAAGAGACTATGCTGCTCAAAGTCACACAGTGAGTAAGCAGGAAAGCAGGGACACAAGTAGGTGAGGGGCTCTAGAGTCCACGCTCTTAAGCACTGTACCTGATGCTGAAGTCTGACACTCCTAGTGAGAAGGAAGATCACACAGAGTGAGCGCTACCAAAAAAAGCAGAAGCCCAGCAACAGCAATCTGTGCCTCACTGGCCCCTACAGGAATTGAGGCTGCCCATTCTGAAAGAAGAAACGCGAAGATATAGTGAAAACACAACATATATATATACCCTAATAAAATAGTTATAAAATTCAATATACACATATGCCAGTTCTATAACTAAGTAAGGTAGCGTGATGACTCCAGGACTAGAAAGCACATTCCCACTATACAAGAGCTAAAAGTGAAAGATGAAAGAAAGGAAAATGAAATGAAACACTACGTTCACAAGACTAAGTCAAGGAAAGTGGAACCAACCAGCCATGTGCCTATTTACTCTGCTTTCCTTCTTCCAAGATCTCAGTACATTTTAAATAAATGAAATCATAAATAAAAGTATTCAGCAGAATAATTAGCACATAGAAGGCACTTTAAAAAATATCAGTTTCCTTCACTCTCTTCACAGTGGCTCCCTGCTCTAAGCCCAGTTCATTTTTGTGCTGTGCAGGTCTTTTCTGGGCTTCCATGGTGGCTCAGACAGTAAAGAATCCACCTGCAATGCAAGAGACTCAGGTTCGATCCCTGGGTTGGGAAGATCCCCTGGAGAAGGGAATGGCTACCCACTCCAGTATTCTTGCCTGAAAATTATAAGGACAGAGGAGCCTGGTGGAGATGGTTAGATAGCATCACTGACTCAAAGGACATGAATTTGAGCAAACTCCAGGAGACAGTGAAGGACAGGGAAGCCCGGAGTGCTGCAGTCCATGGGATTCCAAAGAATTGCATACGACTTAGTGAGGGAACAACAACAACATGGTCTGTTCTATGAAGTGTTCTGAAGACATTTCTCTCTCTACTAATTCAAGATGTTTGGAGAAAATGAATGGCAATTACAGCAACTATAGAAAAAGTTGAGTGGCCCTCATGAGACTCAAAACTAAACTACATTTTTATAGGACAAACTGATTCAAAACAAAAACAGAACTTCAGTGAACAGAACCGAAGTAGAGCACATTCATTTCAGGTCAGAAGACTTGCCTTGTTTTTTTCTCCAACGAATTTCAGAACTCTTCTAGAAGAATAAGGTATCATTTATAAAAATACTTAGCATAATAAGGGAGGTTGAATTACTCTGTTGTCACTTAGAGATTTCTGCTGCATGTGCTGGTTAAATCTGTGTCAACTTAACTAGGCCACAGGGTTGCCACACATTCTGGGTGTGACTGTGAAGGTGTTTCTAAAAGAAATGAATGTTTTCAGTATACTGAGTAAAGCAGATTACCCTCCCTAATGTGGGTTGGCCCCATCCAATGGCCTGAAGATCTGAACAAGACAAAATAGCTGAATAAGAGGGACTGCCTTTCGCCTGGACGCCCTCAGGCGGGGGCATTAATCTTTCCCCACCTCACATCCAGAGATGGCCTTAAACTGGAGCTGACACTACTGGCTTTCCTTGTTACCAGGCATTAGGACAGGGACTAAAAGGAATGACAGCTTGCCAACTGTGGATCCTGGAATTCCTCAATCTCTATAATGGTTGAGCCAACGCCTTATAAGAAGTTACTCAGTTTGTCTGTCTGTACATATATATACACTGCGTGTGCATATGTGCACACCACACACATTCTCATACATAACACACACACTTTCACATACTCACACACACACCCCTTCAGGTTCTGTGTTTCTGGAGAACTCTAATGAATACACTGAACTCAAACTGCTTCCAACACTTTTATTTTTAAGGTTAAAACTATTTTTAAGCTACAAAGGCCAAATTTAAATTCTAAAACAAAAAGACAAGGAACCTAGTGTCGCAGACCAATATTTACATATCTTTTGGCAGTTTTCAAAGCTTTCACACAAGTACTATCTCATATGATTACCAAAGCATGTCATGAGTAGTTAAGACAGAGTTATCACCTACCTACATAACGAAACTGGGAGTCAAACTATAAGTTGAAGAGCAAAATAAAAACTCAAACCCAGTGCACTGCACCATGCTGCCTCAGCACATACAGACAATCAGCTTATTAAAGACTGGAAGTTTCTGTCTGTCTCCCACAGTCAGCCAGTGTGTGATCAGGCCACCCAAGATGGTCGTTCTGCTGCTGATGGACCAGTGCCTACTTCACTTACGTCCTACTCACGTGCCTCCGCACTTGGACCACCAGTCACACAGCTAGTCTAAATATTAGAACCAGAATACCTCCACGATGATAGCTTATCAAAGGGACAGTGGGCGGGATGCCCCCTGCTGGCTTCCCTGGTCGCCCATGTGCCAATCAGACGCCACTCTCCACATGCTGCCATCCGCAGCACGTGGTGGGCCGTCACTCCAGGACCTTGCTCCAGACATATAATAGCCACCCTCCCTCCATTAAATCACTGATGTCTCTGTTGCTGACTCTGGGCTCTCCCCTTGGTCTTAAAGATGGGCAGCTACAGGGACTGCCCGCCTGCAGGGTGCAGCCCAACAGTGAACAAGCATGCTTATGAAAAACCACAATATCACTAGCACCCAAGAAGCACTGTCTCCTCCAGTGACCATCCCCTCAAAAGAGGAGGAGATCAAGATGGCAAAGAAGGACATGAGCTCACTTCTCCCCATGAACTCATCAAAAATACAGCTACATGTAGAACAATTCTCACTGAAAACAAACAAGACTGGCAGAAAGACTCTCATACACAAAAGCTGTAAAGATCCACACAGAGTCAGGGGAGAAGGGAGGAGAAGTGATCAGGGCAGTACCTGTAGTCCAAGGATGGGACACAGAAGATGAGAAGATATCCTGGGCTGGGAGAGCCTTCCTGGGGCATGAAGGATTCAAACCACATGTTTGATACCCTAGCCCTGGGATCCAACACCAGGAAGATAAGTCCCCTTAAGGAGTTTGAAAACCAGTAATATTTACAAGAGAGCTCTAAGAAATTGAGACTCCACTCATGAAGAAAAGGTGCACATACTTGCCTACTCCTGGGAACAAGGCAGAGGAAGCAAACTGAGACTTCCCAGAGCTCTGGTCAGTTTCTCAAGAGGGCCCCACATTCTCGGGCCATACCCACGGCCTGCTCCAACATCTCTTGCTCTAGTGCTGCTTCCCCTCTGGGATGAAACTGCCCTTTCCAGGAGCAGGGAGAACCAGCTCGGACCCAACCATCAGGGTTTCTGCTCTAGCACCTTGGAGCCCAACCACATCCCAAACAGGGCAATAATGGCCACTGAGTATTAGAAAACGTCTGGCTCAGACTTGGCCCTGGACCTGGCCCATCAATCTCCAGCCCCACCCACAACCAAGGCAACAGCTGCCAGCACACCCCGGGGGAAGACATGACCTGTGCTCACTGCAGATCAAGCTCTCCCACCAAAGCCTGGCACATGCAGACTGCATACGGATGCTCCCACACAAGGACAATAATGCCATTTGCAGCAACACGGATGGACCTAGAGATTATCACATTAAGTGAGGAAAGTCAGACAGAGAAAGACATATATGATATCATTTCTATGTTGACTCTAAAAAAAATTATACAAATAAACTTATTTACAAAACAGAAACAGACTCACAGACTTTGAATGGAAACTTATAGTTGCCAAAAGTGAAAGACTGGGGGGAGGGATAAACTAGGAGTTTGGGATTAATATATATATGTTACTATATATAAAATAATCAACGAGGACATACTGTATAGCACAGAGAACTAAATATTCCATAATAACCTATATAGGAAAAGAATCTGAAAAAGAATAGATACAAGTCTATGAATAACTGAAGTACTTTACTATACACCTGAAACTGAAACAGTACTATAAGTCAACTATACTCCAATATAAAATAAAAGTTAAAAATTAAAAATTTTTTTTTAAAAATTGCATTGAAAAGAACAAAATATCTAGGAATAAACTTAACCATGAAGGTGAAAGACCTATACTCTGAAAACTATAAAACTCTGACAAAGGAATGATGCAGAATTGGAAAGCAATCCCATGTTCAAGAATTGGAAGAATTAATGTTATTAAAATGACCACACTAGTCAGAGCAATCTACAGATTTAATGTAATCCCTATCAAAATATCCATGACATTTTCCACAGAACTAGAACAAATAATCCTAAAATATACAGAACCACAAAGGTCCTGAATGGGCAAAGCAATCCTGACAAAGAACAAAGCTGGAGGGAATCATCTCCCTAACTTCAAACTGTATACTACAAAGCTACAATAATCAAAACAGTATGGTACTGGCACAAAACAGACACATAGCTCAGTGGAACACAACAGAGAGCCCAGAAGTAAACCCACACGTCTAAGGACAATTCATCTATGACAAAAGCAGCAAGAATACACAATGGGAAAATGACAGTCTCTTCAATAAGCGGTTCCAGGAAAATTGGATAGATGTAGATAAATGAATGAAATTAGGATATTTTCTCACATCACACACAAAAGTAAACTCAAAGTGGATTAAAGACCTAAATGTAAGACCAGAAACCTTGACACTCTTAGGAGAAAACATAGGCAGAACACTCGGATTTAAATTGTAGCCATCGTTGGTTTTTTTTTTTTTTTTGTATATGTCTACTAAGGCAAAGGAAACAAAGGCAAAAATAAAATAGGACATAATTAAATTTAAAAGCTTTCACACAGGAAAGAAAACCACAAAACAAAAAGACAATCCACTATGTCAGAGAAAATAGCTGCAAATAATATGACCAATAAGAGGTTAATATCCAAAATACATAAACAGCTCATACAACTCAACATCAAAAACCCAAAAATTCAAATCAAAAAGTGGACAGAAGGGACCTCCCTGACAGTGCAGTGGTTAAGACTGGGCCTGCACTGCAGAGAGCATGGGTTTGATCCCTGACCGGGGAACCAAGATCCTGCAAGCTGTGTAGCACAACCAAAAAATAAAAATAAAAATTGCTTTAAACATCAAAAAGAAAGTAGGTTGAAGATTTACACAGACATTTTTCCAAAGAAGATATACAGATGGATAAGAGGCACATGAAAACATGCTTAACACTGCTAATCCATCGGAGAAATGCAAATCAAAACCATGAGCGTATCACCTCACACCTGTCAGAGTGGCTTACCACCAAAAAGACAAAAACAACAAATGGTGGTGAGGTTGTAGTGAAAAGCAAACCCTAGTATACTGCGGGTGGGGGTGTAAATTGGTACAACCACTGTGGAAGACAGTATAAAGGTCCCTCAAAAAACTAAGAGTGGAACTACCATGCAACCCAGCAATTTCACTCCTAAGTATACACCTGAAGAAAACAAAACCACTAATTCAAAAAGAGATAGGCACCACAATGTTCACAGCAACACTATTTACAATAGACAAGATATGGAAGCAACCTAAGTGTCCATCAACACATGAACGGATAAAGAAGATGAATGGATAAAGAACACAGTCATATAAAAAATGAAATTATGCCATTTGCAACAATATGGTCTGGAAGGTATTGAGATCTGTGAAATAAGTCACAAAGAGAAAGACAAATACTGTATGTTACCACTTATGTGGAATCTAAAAAACAAAAGTATGAGTAAAACAGAAACAGACTCACAGATATAGAGAACAAAACAGTGAGTACTGCTGAGGCAAAGGAAGGGGGTAGGGACAAGATATAGGTAGGAGATTACTACACATAACATATATTATATAGCACAGGGAATATAACCAATATTTTAGAATACCTTTGAATGGAGTATAATCTATAAAAAGTCTGAATTACTATGTTGTATACCTGAAATAAATATGATATTATAAATCAACTATACTTCATTAAATATAAAATTTTAAATAATAATAAAATTTAAAAAAAACTTTGTTACTAATATATGCCAGAGAATACAAGCAAATCTTCAAAAGTTTCCTTAGCTACTTACTATTAAACCTCCCTGTAATGAAAATCATACTATCAGGCTTCAGTGACGACCATTAAGCTTATAATCGTCTACTCTCAATAAAAGGGCCACTTTCACATTTATAAAGAAGTTGACACAGGCTTTAAAAATAAATCTGAAAATATACTTCACATACAACATTGAGACAAAATATGATCAAAAACAAAACTCAGATTGAGCCCTATGTGTATTATAGCCATGTTCCAAACTGAGCAAGTAATATTAATATTTTGGTAATATAGGGATAGTCTTGAAAACATACATCTGTTACTTCAATTTATTGCTATAATTCTCCAAGGAATAACACAATCTTAAACCAAAACAGAGAAGTAGGGACAATTTGAGCAAGAGAAGAAATCACAGACATCAAAAGCTTATGTGGCTAAAAAATATCAAACTGCCTCATCATTTGTTGTTATATGAATTTCCTTTAACAGAAAATAAAGCTAGTCTCAAAAGGATTAAACTGTACTTGTAGTCACACATTTGCTAAAACTCACCTACACTGAAGTCTGATAATTAACAAATAGAGAACCCTTGACTACTTTTTGATGGAGAGGACCCTGACCATCAATCTAAACCAGAAAAGAAATTTAACCACAGGGAAAAAAAAAAAAAGAGAGAGAGAGAGAGCACAGAAAAAAGAAAGCTTTAAAAAGATGCTTACCTTCCCAGATCTTTGTAGACAATTTTGTCTAAAACAACCTTGAAAGTGAAAGTGTTAGTCACTCAGTCATGTCCAACTCTTTGTGACCCATGGACTGTAGCCCGCCAGGCTTCTCTTTCCATGGGATTTCCCAGCAAGAATACTGGAGTGGGTAGCCATTCCCTTCTCCAGGGGATCTTCCCAACCCAGGGATCAAACCTAGGTCTTCTGCATTGTAGGAAGATTCTTTACCATATGAGCAAACAAGGAAGCCCAAAACAACCTTGATTTATCTTTAAATCAGTGAAGGAAAATAGAGGTTAAAACAGTTTTTCTAACATTTGTAACTGAAAATTTCTGACTACTTTAATTTAAAATATAAGTTTTATTAGAAGGGGATTCAACCCCAGAGAATCTATTAACCCAGGTATTTGCGTTGTCTGAGTTGCTTTATTATTGCCTTTGGCTTCAAGTAAAGACCAAAGTCAAAAGGAAAGAAACCAAATTCTTACCCAGGGTATCAAATTTAAAAAAATCATTAAATAATCTCTCTTTCTGTAAAGTAACTACTTCTTATTTCTCTGAATTTCCACATGCTAAAATTTGGGTTATGTGCCATACATGTTAACCCTGATACATATTCATTTAAAGGATACTCATATATTCACTTTGTTAATTCATTGGGAAAGCCTTCCCAAACCCACCATACTAGGACAGGGTCTCCTGTAACACTCTCCAGTAACATCCTGTACTTCTCAATAGCACTTAATACAGTTGAAATCAATTTTTGTATGCTTCTTTCAAGTTAATCTTCCCCCTTAACCTAAATGTCCACAAACATCCCGTTACCCACCCCTGTATTTCTGATACACTGTAGGCAATCTGTAATAGTTGAAGAATAAAATGAGGATAGGAAAGAGAAAATGAAGATTCCGGTAAATGCAGCTACACTTCACGAGCTCCAAATGGAGCTATGAGTGCACACACTCTGAAATTCAATCTGAATTCTGATTAAATCCCTGCCTCCTGGGCTGGAGGGTTTCTTAGATACAGATCTGACAAAGATGGGACCATGTCTACTTTTTTCAAGGTTTAGAAATCAAAAATGATCAGAATAACAAGCTTTCTTCTGTCACTGCCAATAGATACTGAATCCTTCAAGGCAACTGCTAAACTGGACTAACCACAAACCAAACTCCAAACATTTAGACTCAAGAAGCCAAAGCAGCCTGACACATGTAATGAGTCCAAAGACTAAACAAAATAAATGGTAAGTTAAGAACGCTGTAAATTCAGCATTCACATAAAAGCAACCTGCTCAAACCTGATGACACTTGGTCCAGCATTCTTCCCTCTTTTCACACTTTTTTCCACACATAAATCCATTTCATTGAATATTTTTCAATGCAGCTGAAAGCATACTTACTTAAAATCCTTATCCATTCACAGGAATTGATTCTCTTCAAGTATAATTATGAGGAGAGAGCTTCATATACAATTTGTAATATCAATTTACAATACCAATTTGATTCACGAATAAATCAGGCTCATTAACAAATACTTATTAACTACACTCCTATTTTCCCAAGATGAAACAGATTTGTTAGGAGAAACACACTGAGCCTGAGTCAGAATGGAGTCAGAATGTTTGGCCAAAGAAAACCCGCAAACAAACCCCATCACCATAAAACTCAAGACTGCAAGCCTTGGGGCACAGCAGTCCTCCTGGGTTCCCTCACCCTCCTGCTCTCCGCCCCGCGCCCCTCCCAGTAAAGTCTCTTGCTTTGTCAGCATGTGTTGACTCCACAGACAATTCATTTCCAAGTGTTAGACAAGAGCCCACTCTCAGGCCCCAGAAGAGGTCCCCCTTCCTATAAGAGATCCATGCACCCAAAAAAATCTTAAATCACAACATCTTTTTTTTTGGCCACACTGTGCAGTTTATGGGATCTCAGTTCCCAGACCAGGGATTGAACCCAGGCCCCTTGAGGTGGAAGCTCCAAGATGTAACCAATGGACTACCAAGGAAATTCTCACACCTTCTGATTTGAAGAGAATTCTCTAGTGACCAGGCAAGCGGAAATAATGCTGACATTGAAAAATGCTTACTAAGGATTTAAAGGCTTTAAAAAAAATTTTAATCACATCAATATCCATTTTAATAAGAATCTACTGACTCAGAAACATGAACAGTAATGGATCATAATTATTTAGCTCCTATATTCCAATGTTTATATTAATTTAATGTTTATCCCTGATCTATGATAACTAAAGAGATAAGCAACAGTAAAGAAGATTTGGCCAGCTATATACTCAGATTGCTACAGAAAAGGGTGAATTACAAAAGTGTTCAGTACAACAGTCTTCAACTTTCAACTAGAAGTAATATGCTGGAAGTGTATTCTGAACTCAACAGAGGTCAGCCAAAGAATAACAAAATGTCACACAGAAAACCACACTCAACATACTCACAAACTCTTATTAATGAATGGGAAAACTCCTCATCTAATTGCTCATTTGAAAGACCAACACCAAATGACTGTTACATCTCAAAAGGGACAATAATAAATCTTGTTAAAAAATCATCATTTACTTACAGACTAGAATGGTACAATGAGCCCTTCACCTTTACCTCTAAAGTAGGCCTCAGGCAAAACAATCAACGGGGATTAGTCAAAAAGATTTACAAATTCCATGGTCTCCAAATGTCAATAATCCAAATATTCCCAGCAGTCGATATTGCTTAATGACTTTAATGTCTCTCTTTTTTGAGTAAAAAAAAAAAAAAGCTTCAAAACATCTCATTTCTGGTCTCATTTTCTGAAGAAAATCTGCTAAAACAGTGCCTTTAAAAACTCGGTGAATACCACATGCCAGAAACACTTTACATATTATGCCTCATTTAATCCTCACAAGGGCCTCTGGAGTTAAAATTTACCATTTCTCCCACAGTACAGACACAAAAACTGAGGCTTAGAGTAGTTAAGTCATTTGTCTGAGATTGCCCAGCTAGTAAGAAGTGAGCAAGAATTCTATTACAGGAAATTTGATACCAGAATCCAGGCTCCCCCCTCCTAAGCCATAGGGAAATATAGAAATCTGAACAGCATCTGCTAAGTGGAGATAAGCTTGGGAAGTTTTGTAGAATTATTGGTTTTTTTCCATAAAATAAAACTGTAAGAGAACATTAAAAAACCAAAAGCCCCTCTGTCCATATCACTTAAATTTTACAGTTCAGTTCAGTTCAGTGGCTCATTAACATCCAACTCTTTGTGGCCCCATGGACTGCAGTAGGCCAGGCGTCCCTGTCCATCACCAAATCCCTGGAGTTTACTCAAACTCATGTCCACTGAGTCAGTGATGCCATCCAACTATCTCATCCTCTGTCGTCCCCTTCTACTCCTGCCCTCAATCTTTCCCAGCATCAGGGTTTTTTCAAATGAGTTAAATCTTTTCATGAGATGGCTGAAGTATTGGAGTTTCAGCTTCAACATCAGTCCTTCCAATGAACACCCCGGACTGATCTCCTTTAGGATGGACTGATTGGATTTCCTTGCAGTCCAAGGGACTCTCAAGAGTCTTCTCCAACACCACAGTTCAAAAGTATCAATTCTTTGGCACTCAGCTTTCTTTGTAATCCAACTCTCACATCTAGACATGACTATTAGAAAAACCATACCTTTGACAAGATGGACCTTTGTTGGCAAAGTAATGTCTCTGCTTTTTAATATGCTATCTAGGTTGGTCATAACTTTTCTTCCAAGGAGCATGTGTCTTTTAATTTCATGGCTGCAGTCACCATCTGCAGTGATTTTGGAGCCCAAAAAGTAAAATCTCTCATTGTTTCCACTGTTTCCCCATCTATTTCCCATGAAGTTATGGGACCGGATTCCATGATCTTAGTTTTCTGAATGTTGAGTTGTAAGCCAACTTTTTCACTCTCCTCTTTCACTTTTATCAAGAGGTTCTTTAGTTCTCCTTCGCTTTCTGCCATAAGGGTGGTGTCATCTGCATATCTGAGGTTACTGATATTTCTCCTGGCAAACTTGATTACAGTTTGTGCTTCTTCATCCAGTCCAGCGTTTCTCATGATGTACTATGCATATAAGTTAAATAAGCAGGGTGACAATATACAGCCTTGACGTACTCCTTTTCCAATTTGGAACCATTCTGTTGTTCCATGTCCAGTTCTAATTGTTGCTTCCTGATATGCATACAGATTTCTCAAGAGGCAGGTCAGATGGTCTGGTATTCCCATCTCTTTCAGAATTTTCCACAGTTTGTGGTGATCCACACAGTCAAAGGCTTTGTCACAGTCAATAAAGCAGATGTTTTTCTGGAATCCTCTTGCTTTTTCAATGATCCAATGGATGTTGGCAATTTGATCTGTGGTTCCTCTGCCTCTTCTAAATCCAGCTTGAACATCTGGAAGTTCACAGTTCACTTATTGCTGAAGCCTGGCTTGGAGAATTTTGAGCATTGCTTTGCTAGTGTGTAAGATGAGTGCAATTGTGGGGTAGTTTGAGCATTCTTTGGCATTGCCTTTCAAGTCTTACACAGTTCAGTTGAGTTCACTTCAGTCGCTCAGTTGTGTCTAATTCTTTGCGACCCCATGAACTGCAGCACGCCAGGCCTCCCGTCCATCACCAACTCCCAGAGTCCACCCAAACCTATGTCCATCGAGTCGGTGATGCCATCCAGCCATCTAGCCCTCCATCGCCCCCTTCTCCTTCTGCCCTCAATCCTTCCCAGCATTAGGGTCTTTTCAAATGAGTCAACTCTTCCCATGAGGTGGCCAAAGTATTAGAGTTTCAGTTTCAACATCAGTCCTTCCAGTGAACACCCAGGACTGATCTCCTTTAGGATGGACTGGTTGGATCTCCTTGCAGTCCAAGGAACTCTCAAGAGTCTTCTCCAACACCACAGTTCAAAAGCATCAGTTCTTTGGCGCTCAGATTTCTTCACCGTCCAACTCTCACATCCATACATGACTACTAGAAAAACCATAGCCTTGACTAGATGGACCTTTGTTGGCAAAGTAATGTCTCTGCTTTTCAATATGCTATCTAGGTTGATCATAACTTTCCTTCCAAGGAGTAAGCGTCTTTTAATTTCATGGCTGCAATCACCATCTGCAGTGATTTGGGAGCCCCAAAAAATAAAAGTCTGTCATTGTTTCCACTGTTTCCCCATCTGTTTGCCATGACGTGATGGGACCAGATGCCATGACCTTAGTTTTCTGAACGTTGAGCTTTAAGCCAACTTTTTCACTCTCCTCTTTCGCTTTCATCACGAGGCTTTTTAGTTCCTCTTCACTCTCTGCCATGAGGGTGGTGTCATCTGTCCATAAGTTGTTTTTTCTTTTTCTTTTTTTATTCCTAGAAGTCTAACTCTTGCTTAAGTATTTATTCAGTCCAAAGGTAATGAACTGACCCTTTATCATCTAACAAGTCTGTTAAGATTCAATGGAAGTAAATATTAAGTAACCATTTTCATACTCTGAAGAAGGGTGTAAACATCTGAAGGTCAATAAAGAAGCAAGTTTTTAAATTACTCTTTCCAGAAACTGGGAAAGGTTCCTCTCTGAAGTCAGTTAAAGATAAATGCCAGTACCCTAATCTGGAAGTCCTGGGAAAAGACACCAGGAAAAACATAAGGAAACTCTTAGAACCACCTGAGGTAAGTTAACAAGTTTCCTTTTAGAAAAGGCACCTAAGAATTGGAACAGCACAGAGTCCATCCTCCTACACGGAGTCCATCCTCCTAAATGAGTAACTGTGTATTCTAACTTTGCCACAAAGTACAAAGGACACTATGCCTTCATTAATTTCAGTGGTTTAACAACTGTTTCATGTGTAGCAATGGGTATCACTTATTGGGAACATGTGACAATAAGATTCAAGAAATAAAATAAAGCTTTCTGAAATATATTTTTGGTACATACATAAATTGTTAGCATATATTATAACATTTGTAGTTTCTTAAGAAAAACTCTATCAAGTGGATTGATAATGAGGATTGACTCTTTTTACAAATCATAAAAACACAAAGATTCAATGTGAAAAGGCATAGATCACTACATTTCTAATGGTTTAAGCATTAGAAAGTGAAGGCAATACCAAGACATGATGTTAGATATCACAATGAGAAATAAACGTGAGGGCAGATGCACAGACAGGGAACCTGAGAGGAACAAAGGAGTCGGTTTAGTACAACACACATGGTAATACTTCAAATGAAAAGCAGACCTCTATCAGCTCTAAAAAGCATTTCTGATTAAAATTTTCCCCCAACCCAGCTTCCCTTAAATGTCTCCTCTTCTGTCAACGATGATGGCGACAGCATCAGTCAGACTTGAAATCCTGGAAGCATAAACAAGTCTTCACACTGCCCCCAACCTTCTCAATCTCTAAGTCCTATTCATTCTTCCTATGAAATGCCTCCCCTGTGAAATGACTCTGAAACTGTCCTTCCCTTCTCTCTGCCATCTACCTTAGGCCTGCCAAATACTATTTCTTCACTGCTGAATTATTCATGAGTTCATTCATTCATACTCACACTCATTCAGACACTTATACTGAAGCACCTACTGAAGTACTATGCTAGTTCTGAATACAAACCACCATTCTAATCAGAAGTGGAGACAAAGATCATAACAAATGCACTATTTTAATAACACCAATCCTTGATTAGGGCCCTCCTATGTGATAGCTGCTATTCCTACATACTATTCTCCCATTTAAATCTTCACAACAGCCCAAAAGAGATGGGTATAATTATGCCCAAAGAGACCAAGGCTCAAAGAGGTGAGACAATTCTCCTAAGGTCATATCGCTAACAAGTTACAAAGTGGGATTCCATGAGAATGGATTTTCTATCACTTAAATGAATCCACTGCATCAACTCCTAAATAGTCTTTCCAATTCAGTCTACCCATTGCAACCAGATTCATCATCTGAAAATACCATTCTGTACTTGTAACCCCTTTGTTCAAAAAAAAAAAAAAAAACGAAAAACATCATGACATCCTCAGCCTGACCTTCAGTCTTTGAGTCAAAAAAAAAAACAAAAGCCTGTCTCTTCCTCTTACTAACTCTTCATCTTAGAAACTGCTTAATGTCTCTAATTTTCAGTTTTCCTACCTATGAAATGGGGATAAGAGAGAGTTGTGTAAGCATTAAATAAGATACATAAAGGTCTTAGCACATGAAAGTGAAAGTGAAAGTGGCTCAGCCGTGTCTGACTCTTTGTGACCCCATGAACTATACACTCCATGGAATTCTCCAGGCCAGAATACTGGAGTGGGTAGCCTTTCCCTTTTCCATAGGATCTTCCCAACCCAGAGATGGAACCCAGGTCTCCCAGACTGCAGGCGGATTCTTTACCAGCTGAGCCACAAGGGAAGCCCAAGAATACTGGAGTGAGTAGCTGATCCCTTCTCCCGTGGATCTTCCTGACCCAGCAATCAAACCAGGGTCTCCTGCATGCAGGCAGATTCTTTACCAAACGAGATATCAGGGAAGCTAGCTCAATGCCTGTTTAGTAAATAAGAGTTGTCATTACTCATACAGCCTATATGCAAAACTTCTGCTTCAGTCAATCAATACACCTACTACTTCTTTTACGAAACTATTTGGATTTCTGCCTCAATTCACACTTTTCTCCCTCTGCACCATTAAGTATTCTATAAATATTACTACATGAATCAATGTCTGTGATCCTTCTCTTCAAGGCCCAAGCCAAATGTTACTTCTTCCAAGTAGCCCTCTCTACCTGCATCTAACTTAAGTGCAATAGAGGGAATGGGGAACAAAAAAATGCCTAATTATTCAAGACCTATTATGAACTAGAAAATGTGATAGTCTTCAGTGTATTACTTCACTTAATTCTCACAGAGGGAGTCAAAGTAACTCGCACAAAGCCAAACACGTGAGTGACTGAGTTGAGACTCAAACTCAGAAGTGGCTGACAGCCTTTTAAAAGCCCATTTCTTCTCCCCCCCCACCCCTCACCCCCTCCTTGCAGCACATGGATTACACATTTAAACAACTGCCCAACACCAACAAAGAACAAGCTGCTGCTATACGCTGGAAGAGCACCAGCCACCTATACAAATATAACAAACAAAACTGTAATGAAATATCACTTATCCATACCACCTGTGGTGCCTTCTCATTTTTTTTTTTTCCCTATTCTTTTCTATTTCACTTAAAATAAAATACTGGTCAGTTCCCACTAATTTTACTTCACAACCACTCATTAATAGTGACCCAAAGTTTGAATTATCCAGCTATATTCCAAACACAGATACAAGGTCAAATAAGATAAAGAATTTGTTTTCAAGAAGTATTTAACCTAGCTGGAGAGAGAATAGTAAACCACAAACTTCTCTTGACCCTTTTGCCCCTACCCCACCTGCTGGCATAGAAGAACCTATGTTTCTGTTGCTCCCCTGAACTACTCATCATGGAACAAAACCAATAAATTATCTAGGCTGTAAATATGAAAAATATCAGGCATTCAACAAATCATTGTTGAATGAATGAGGCACAATAAAAGTGCTATGGATTTTCAGGGAGAAAAAGTACATACCATAGACCCTCTCCCCACATAATTTCATAATCCTATAAGGGAATGAAAAAATCTCTAAATACACCAAAAGCTCAACCATGTTTATAGATATTCTTTTTTTTTTTAATAAATGAGCTATAGACTAGTGACCACTCAAGTGGAAAAGCACACAAACATGGATCTTTGCCAAAGAAAATCAAGGAAGACGTTTATCGTTCTAATGACAAGTTTATTATCAGCCTCTGCTCTAGATCCTTACTATTCAAAGTGTGACTCTTGGTCCAGAAACATTCATATCACCTGGGAGTTTGTCAGAAATGTAAAATTTCAGGCCCCACCAAGATCTACTGGATCAGAACCCCCATTTTAACATGTTCCCCCAGCAGACTCCTAACACATATACATGAAACCAGCTTCTGCAAGCTCAGAGAAAGTTACCATCTTTGCCTTGGTTATCTCTGTAATAAATAATCAGACTTCTGAAGAAGTTCTACAGCTATGGCCATGACACACCTTCAGGAATATTAGGGTATAAATCTAAATTATTACTCAATGAGAAGAACTGACCATCCACTGAATACTGACTAGAACTTTTAGGAAACATACAAAAAATATACCTCTGCCGTCTTAAGACATAGACTCTATTGGGCAAGAAAATAAGACAATAAACTTAACCAAAGTGATCTTGGTTAATTAAAGATTAAAGAAATCTTTAACACCCAGGATGAGATTACTGAAAAAAAAAGAGAGAGAGATGCTGGTTAGAACATTTAAGAACAAACTAAAAACTCTCAGTGATACATATACATATTTTCAAATAGTCTCTATTTAAAGCTCAAAATTTAGATTGCCCTACCTGTAAAGCTGTGGAATAAAGGACTACAAGTGACATACAGTCAGATCTCCTAAACACTTTCACTGACTCACAGACTGGAATCACCCTTACAACACCAAAGCAAAATCTCAACCTGGAGACCACTTTGTGAACTTGCAAAAACACTTTGCAAAACCTTCAAGCCACACTCCTGTCATTCCCAAATTGACACAAGATCTGAGGTCATTGGGACCTGATGTCAAATATGCCCTTAAAAAAAAAAAAAAACCTGGGGGGTGGGTGAGGAGGGGAATGCCAAACAGAGGGAAGTAGGTGAGGAATGATTGCAGGCCATTTCTCATCTCCCCTCGCTGACCTACGAAGACCTCGCCATCACAAGGCAGGAGAGAGGAAAAGCAACGCAGGTGTGTGCATTCACAGTGTGAAGTGGCCCCCAAACTTAATCCTGAAGTTGAGAAGACATCCTCTCCCCCAACAGGAGACGTGCAAGTGACAGCTCAACCTCGTAAGCCCTTCCCCCTTCTTCCATCCCAGCGGGATTCAGGGTATCAGCTCCTCGCGATCCCCCCCTCCCAAGCCCACCCACTCCTGCCCCCCAAAACACACCGCTGACCGCCCCCAAGGAGAGGCTGACGAGACAGCGAGCGCCCCGGGCCGGCCCTCCGCGCACGCCGCCCTCGGCCTGGGGGGGCGGACGGCGCTCACCAAGTACAGGGGCGCGTAGATCCTCAGGGACTCCTCCAGGGCGCCCCTGGTGATGTTCAGGAAGGAGATCCAGCAGGACGGCTGCCAAGTGTGGCCGATCTCGTAGCAGTTGTGAGGGATGGACTTGCTGAGCGCCGCCATGACGAGGAGACGCGCGCGGGGGGCCGGGAGGGGCCGCGCCGGCCTCGCGAGGGAGGAGGCGGGGAGGGCGGCGCACGCCCAGCCTCGGCGGGCCGGCCGGGGCCGTGCCCGGGGAGACGCGGAAAAGAGGCGAAAGGTAACGCGCGCGGGGTTACTCCGGGCCAAAGTCCTCGGATGTTGGGCGCTCGGCGTATGGCAGCCCGAGGGGGCGGGGCGCGCAGCCGGGGAGGCGGGCGGAGGCGGAGCGTGCGCGCCCCCGGCCGAGCGCGTCCCCGAGCGGCCGCGCCGCCGAGAGAGCGCCGCGCGGCGACGCCCCGGCCGCCGCCTCCTCCCAGCCCGCGCCGCGCGCGCCCGGACAGATGCGCCCCCGTGGGCGCGTTGGGTCACCGTGTGTTCCAGCCTCCCAAGTAGAGCTGAGGGCAGTGGAAGACATGGATGAAATGTCTTTGTTGGGAGCTAGTGGAGGAAGACCGTTGTCAGAGGCGAGCCCAGACAACCATCCTCAGAAGAGCCAGGGCCCTGCCCTGGAGCGCCAGGGAGTAAACAGCTGAGTCTGTAAGCTGGTTGGGACCCGGCGGCGCCCTCGATGACTCGGCTTTCTAGGCTCTGCGGTGCCTGAGAAGGCTCGACACATTTGCTAGGTGGGCACTTTCCCTTCTTGGAAGGGAAAGGACGCTAGCAGGCCTTTATCTCCAAACCCTGGGCCAGTGAGCCATCCATCCTATCTACAGCATCGTCACAGGTACGCATTAGCCAAGTATGTAACCCAGCAAGGACTCACTTGCCGGCGGCGGCGCAGAAAGCCAGACTCTGCCAGCAGGTGTTTGCAGCAAAGGAAAGGTTTATTGCAGGGGACAGGGAGGTTGTTTAAGCCTAGCGTCCTTGGCGTCGCAAAGAGTCGGACACCACTGAACACCAGCCACCAACAAGCAAAGGGGTGAGAGAGACTGACTTGACAAACCTCAGATCGGCTCCCACTTGGTCTGTGAGTTAGGGGTTTCTTAAGAAGAGAAAACAGAGACTAGGATGAATCATCTTGTGACTTTTTTTTCCTTTTTATCGTAGTCTTGGAAATCAGGATGTCTTGGATTCTCAGGTCAGGTGGCCCATGGCTTCGGGGTCTGTGAGCTCATCTTGCTGTGGAGAAACAGGCTGAGTTTGTACATTAATGATGTTATCTCTCATAGGTATTTTAGTATATTAGCAATGTTATCAGCAACAGCAGTTTTAGTCATCTGACTAGTTGATTAGTGTTCACTTAGCACAGGATTGAGGTCATGGGAGGGTGAGAAAGGAAATTAAGTTTTAGATAGTGAGATTAATCATAAACTTGGGAAAGTAACTCGATTTTAGGGGAACTCTGCTTCAAATCATTCACCTAGTAGAGGCAGCCGTGGTCTTAGAACTGGTGCCAGGCTAGAGGGCTGCCAACAGTTGGCATGAGAAGAAACCTGGGTAGCCTATGAGACTTATAAACTCTGTAAAAGTCAGTTTCCTCACACGTAACTTTCCAGGTTCCCTGGAATTTCAAATTCTAAAGTGTCTTAAAGCAGGAGCTTGTCATTAGACTCTATATTACTTTTATATACAGCCCTTAGACGAATCCCATTCTAATCTAGTCTTCATTTATTCATTCTGTAATATTTACCAAGCACATACTATTTTCAGGCAGGCTTCCCAGGTGGCTCTGTGGCAAAGAGTCTGCCCGCAGGAAATGCAGGTTTGATCCCTGGGTCAAGAAGATGCCCTGGAGTAGGAAATGGTAGCCTGCTCCAGTATACTTGTCTAGAAAATTCCATAAACAAAGGAGCTAGCAGGCTGCACTCCATGGGGTCACAAAGAGTGAGACATGGCTGAGCACTCACACACACACACACACACATGCACACGCACACGCACACACACATTATTTTCAGGCACTATTCTAAGCTCAGTAGATTTGGCTGTGAACAAGAAAGGTTTCCACCTACTTCTCCATCTCCTCCCAGTGCCATAGAGCTGGGGCCAGAGCTGGCATTGCAGCCCCAGGCACTATGACCTCTGGAGTTACAGTGAATGATGAAGTCACCAAAGGTTTTAATGATAGGAAAATAAAGAAATGTTCTACACAAAAGAAGGTGAAAGAAAGTTCTGCTTAAATGATGAGGAAAGACAAATAATTATAATAGAGGAAGCAAAACTGATCTTAACAAATGACACTAGTGATACCACAGAGGACCCCTATACATTTTGTTGTGAAGTTGCTACCTCTAAATGATTACCAGTTGGCTATGTATAATGCCATATAAACAACAAAAATGTCTAAGAATACCTAGGATTGATCTATTGATGCCATATACACAACAAAAAAGACTAAGAATACCTACTATCAATACCTAGTATTGATATTCTGGGCTTCTAAGAGTGCACCTTTTAAAAGCAAGATGATTTATGCTAGCAGTAAAGAGGCCATTAAAAAGAAATCTACATATACTAAATATGAGTGACATGTAAATGGAAGGGATGATATTAAGGAGCAATTATCACTTGGAGAGAAATTGGTAAACGTAGTTGTCACACTTGAAGGAAAACTCATAAAATGACAGTTGAATACCATCTTGAGTGTTAAGCAGCTTACACTTCTACAGCTTGGTCAGTTGGAATAGTGTTAGATTTTGTTTTTCTTTTTCCTCTTCCCCAATGGAGAAATTGGAGTGGGTGATAGGCAGAGAAGCCTGGCATGCTTCAGTCCATGGGGTTACAAAGAGTCGGACAAGACTGAACAACTGAACTGAACTGAACTTCCCCAATGGGCCCTTTCAAAACAATAAATGAAGGAAATATCATTCATTTAAGTGACGTATCAAAGATTGCCATTAGACTGTTTAATACCATTACTTTTATGCACAACTCAAGAATGCCTTCCCATATATTTTAAACAAAACAACTAGTTACCTGAAAACTAAGTTATAAGAAAGCCAAACAAGATAAGATAGGTGTGATAATAATACATTGATAGTATAAACTGTGATAATAAAAGTACTCAGATTGAAAGTCCAGAGTAACAGTGGTAGAAAAGATAAAAGTTGGTCTCTCTCTCAAACCAACATAGACAGTCTTAGTCTAAGATGGTGGCTCTATATCCATCAGGGATCCCAAACTCCTTCAGACAGATTGCTCTGCAAACTGTTGCCTGTGATTTCCAACCTAACTTGTAAGTTGGCCACTTCACCTTGAGCCATGACATCCACATGCTAGAGAGGAAGACCAGCCAAAGAGGAACAGAGGACATAACTTCCACTTAAGTAAACATCCCTGTAAATCTATACAAACCGCTTCTCCTTACAAACATTGCGCAAACTTTGTTTCATGGCCACACTTGGTTGCAAGAGAGACTGGGAAATATAACCTTTTTTATTGGTTGGACAAATGCCCAGCTAACATTTGGGGTTTCATTATTGAGCAAAATAAAAAGCACAGATACTGGGGGCAAACAGCAGTGTCTGCTGTAGTTCTATGCCTCTGGCTGCCCAAATATCAGGGCACATCCTTTTCCCACAGATAACGATAACCTCTCCTCCTCAAGGGGTACAACCTAAATTCCCATGCATTCACCCCATCTTGTTCAACATCCAGGATCTTCTGTAGGAACAAACACACTCTCACATTCAAGTTATCTCCCTCTTTCACATAGCCAGTACACAATGATAGGATAGGAACAGGATAATCACAGTTTTGTTTTTTTAAATCTTCAGTTCAAAATATGAGAGGCTTATGGATTTCCCTGGTGGTGCAGTGGATAAGAATCCAGTGCCGATGCAAGGGGCCCTGGGTTTGATTCCTGGCTCAGGAAGATTCCACATGCTACAGAACAGTTAAGCCTGTGCACCACAACTACTGAGCGTGTGTGCCGCCACTACTGAAGCCCATGCACCTGGAGCCCCTGCTCCACAGCAAGAGAAGCCACTGCAGTGAGAAGCCCACGCTCAGCACCGAAGAGTGGCCTCCGCACACCACAAGCAGAGAAACCCTGCGCAAAGCAATGAAGACACAGTGCAACCAAAAATAAACACATAAACAAATCTTTTTTTAAATAAAAGACCATAAGAAAGAAAGCATAAACTTGTCCAAGGAAAGTAAAGCACTGATCACACAGACTTATCCTACTTAATTTCAATAATCCATCCCTGAAAATCTGATGGTCCTCAAGCAAAGGCTGAATGGGAAACTTATTGTCAAATGGGAAAAGATAAAATATCCTATGCATCAACCCCAAAATTCCTAACACATATTTAAAATAAAGTGAAATGCCAATTATGAGCAGCAAACTGTCGAGTTAAGATGCACAATACTCAAAGAATAGCGTTTTAATCACCAAGCAAGAAATACAGTCATGATTTATCAGTTGCTTCTGAATGTAATAGCACCTGTAGTTTGCATCATAATGGTAAGCATTATGTTTAAAATGTGGCACAGCAAGTACCTACCAAGAAATAAGGAAATTTTTAAAATTACAATTAAAAGCATGCAATTTCTCTTAATGAACTGTTAAATGGAGACTTGAAACTTTAAAGATATTTGAAAAGAAAGGAACATAGTTATTGTTGTCACAGATGCCAAAAATGACAGTGCTAATGGGGGCTTCCCTGGTGGCTCAGATGGTAAAGAATCTGCCTGTAATGCAGGAGACCCAGGTTCAGTCCCTGGATAGGGAAGAGCTCCTGGAGGAGGGAATGGCAATCCACTCCAGTATTCTTGCTTGGACAACTCCATGGACAGAGGAGCCTGGCAGGCCATAGTTCATGGTTCAAAGAGTCAGACACAACTGAGCGGCTAACATTTTTATACTTTAACAGTGATTTGGATGGTGAATGGGAAATTTCACCTCAAACTCTCAGAGCCAAAGAAATGCAAAGAGTATTCTAATAAATCTAAGGGGAAATGATCTCTGCTTTAGGATTAGAAAAAGTACAAAAAGGAGTAGTTTACATTTGTAATCCTTTGTATGGACTACAGTACATGACTACTGGAAAAACCATAGCTTTGACTATACCAACTTTTGTAAGCAAAATAATGTCTGCTTTTTCATATGCTATCTAGGTTTGTCATAGCTTTTCTTCCCAGGAACAAGCGTCTGTTAATTTCATGACTGCAGTCACCATCTACAGTGATTTTGGAGTCCAAGAAAAGAAAGTCTGTCACTATTTGCATTGTTTCCCCATCTATTTGCCATGAAGTAATAGGACTGGATGCCGTGATCTTAGTTTTCTGAATGTTGAGTTTTAAGCCAGCTTTTTCACTCTCCTCTTTCACTTTCATCAAGAGGCTCTTTAGTTATTCTTCACTTTCCGCCATAAGGGTGGTGTCATCTGCATATCTGAGGTTATTGATATTTCTCCCAGCAATCTTGATTCCAGTTTGTACTTCATTTGGCCTGGCATTTCGCATAATGTACTCTGCATATAAGTTAAATAATCAAGGTGACAATATACAGCCTTGAAGTACTCCTTTCCAATAATTTGGAACCAATCAGTTGTTCCATGTCCAGTTCTAACTGCTGCTTCTTGACCTGCATACAGGTTTCTCAGGAGGCAGGTCAGGTGGTCTGGTATTTCCATCTCTTAAAGAATTTTCCACAGTTTGTTGTGATCCATTCAGTCAAAGGCTTTAGTGTAGTCAATGAAGCAGAATAGATTTTTTTTTTAATTCTCTTGCTTTTCCATGATCCAGTGGATGTTGGCAATTTGATTTCTGGTTCCTGTGCCTTTTCTAAATTTAACTTATACATCTGGAAGTTCACTGTTCACTTATTGTTGAAGCCTAGCTTGGAGGATTTTGAGCATTACTTTGATAACATGTGAAATGAGAGCAATTTTACAGTAGTTTGAACATTCTTTGGTATTGCTTTTCTTTGGGATTGGAATGAAAACTGACCTCTTCCAGTCCTGTTGCCACTTCTGAGTTTTCCAAATTTGCTGGCATATTGAGTGCAGCACTTTTACAACATCATCTATTTCAACATCTATCTTAAAACAGCTCAGCTGGAATTCCATTACCTCCACTAGCTTTTTTGTAGAGATGCTTTCTAAGGCCTACTTGACTTCACACTCCAGGATGCCTGGCTCTGAGTGATCACACCATCATGGTTATCAGATCATGAAGATATTTTTGTATAGTTCTCCTATGTATTCTTACCACCTCTTCTTAATTTCTTCTGCCTCTGTTAGGTCCATACCATTTCTGTCCTTTATTGAGCCAATCTTTGCATGAAATGTTCCCTTGGTAGCTCTAATTTTCTTGAAGAGATATCTAGTCTTTCCCATTATTGTTGACCATACCAAGACTCAAACAATTGTTCATTCTGGCATTTAGCTGCATCCTATGTCGTTCCTTAATGTGTGTCCTTAGTCATTCAGTCATGTCCGACTCTTTGTCACCCCATAGTCTGCAGCCTTCCAGGCTCCTCCGTCCATGGGATTCTCCAGGCATGAGTACTGGAGTGGGTTTCCATACCCTTCTCCAAGAGATCTTCCCAATCCAGGGATGAAACCCAGGTCTCCCACTTTGTAGGTGGATTCTTTACTGACTGAGCCACCAGGGAAGTCCCAAGAATACTAGAGTGAATAGCCTATCCCTTCTCCAGAGGATATTCCTGGCCCAGGATTTGAACTAGCGGTCTCCCACATTGCAGATGGATTCTTTACCAGCTTGAGCTACCTGGGAAGCCCCATCCTTCCTTAATAAGGTGGCTCTTTTTCTGAATTTTCACAAGTTCTTTAAAAACCTATGCATGAAATATAGTACCAGCATTTTGCTTCTCTTTGTGAAAATTCTACTGCTTTTCCTTAAACAATGTTTTTTGAAACTCTGGTACTTATAAACCTACCAGTACTTTGAAGGGTCAGGACACTGCTCTTTTACTTATTTTTTATACTACTGTACTACTTAATGTTTTCCCACTTAGTGTACATTATACTTGCATTCCAGCACTTCCTTTCTTGATACAGTTCATTTTAGGTCATGAGTGCTAATGATTCTAAATCTTTAATGTCCAAAAAAGGCTTTATTTTCACTCTCCGTCAAAACTACTGATAAATCTGGTTATGAATGGAGTTGTAGATTCACAGTAAATTTCCCCTCAGTATTTAAAAAAAAATTTGCATTGTTTGCTTGTATAGAATTTGCTAATCAGATATCCAGGGTTATCTGAACCCCCTTCCTTTGTAGTTCATCTTTCTACTCTGGTAGTTTTGGGGTTTTCTCTTTATGACTGATATTTTACCATAAGTTTCAGTCATATTTCTTTATTTCATTTTTTGTATTATTCTGCTAGAATTTCATGAACTCTCTTAATCTGAAGTATCATGTCTTTTTTTTCAGGTCTAGAAATTAAAGAACCACATATCCTCTGTCCCAAGGAAATCTCCTGGAAATTCTATTAGGCCAGAGATTTTTTAGCTTGAGGTCTTTGGATAAAATTCAGGGGAGTCCATGTAATTAGGTGAAAAACCTATTATGTTTTAATTTTTACTAGCTCTAACTGAAATAAATTATTTTATTTTTAATAAAATAAATAGAATAAAGTAAAAAATAAAAATTGTTCTATTTGCTTATAGGCAACAAAATACATTAATGCACCAAAATGCAGTATCTGTGACATGGTCACCAACAGAAATCACAGATGTTATCATATAATGTTACAACTGTGGCAGATAACTCAAAAATGGTAGTAAGCTGCCTATCCTGTCTTATTGGGCTTCCCTTGTGGCTCAGCTGGTAAAGAATCCACCTGTAATGCAAGAGACCTGAATTCAGTTCCTGGGATGGAAAGATCCCCTGGAGAAGGGAAAGGCTACCCACTCCAGTATTCTGGCCTGGAGAATTCCATGGACCATATAATCCATGGGGTCACAAAGAGTTGGACACAACTGAGCGACTTTCCCACGTTCACATCACATCTTATTATTCAATTTGTTAATATGCTATTAATATTTTGATAACTGCATTTCAATATAGTTGATTTCTTATATAATTTTGCATACTTTATGCATCTGAAGGTATTAATCTGGTCTGAATGTTTGTGTTCCCCTAAAATTCATATGTTGAAATGCTAATGCCCAATGTGATAATATTAGGAGGTAGGGACTTGAGAGGTGCTTAGGTCATGAGGATGGAGCCTTCATAAATAGGATTTGTCGTGGTTGTTGCCTAGTTGCTCTGTCATGTCTGACTCTTTATGACCCCATGGACTAGAGCCCACCAGGCCCCTCCATCCTTGGGATTTCCCAGGCAAGAATACTGGAGTGGGTTGCTATTTCCTTTTCCAGGGGATCTTCCCGACCCAGGGATTGGACCCCCGTCTCCTGCATTGACAGGCAGACTCCTTACCAGGGAGCCACGATAAATGGGATTAGTGCCCTTGTAATGGGAGCCCCAGGGCGCTCTCTCTCACCTCTTCCATCATGTGAGGGACAGCAAGAGTACTGGCTGTGGACCAGGAAAATAGCCCTCAACAGAACGTGACCATGCCAAACACCTCGATCTTGGACTGCTCAGCCTCCAGAATTGTGAGAAATAAATTTCTGTAGTTATTAGCCCTCCAGTCTGCGGCATTTTGTTACCGCAGCCAGACAGGGCTTAAAACAGAAGGGCTTCCACAGTCATCACTAGACTGCTAAAGAGAGGGCCAAGGCACCAAACACCTGCATTAGACTGAGGATAAGACCTCTGTAGCCCCAAGGCCTCTCACCTTTCCCGTCAGTCTCAATTATCTTCTGTCTCTCCATCACTTTGGTTAGGTCAGAGAGGACCGGAAGGCCCCGTCGGGGCTGCATGTGAGAGAGAGCAAGAGCTCTGGGGTGGTGGGAGCCTCGCCTGCTGCTCTGGTTTCCACTAGATCATGGCTTCTGCTCCAGAGGAACTTCCTTTTTTCTTTCTCAGTATTTACTAACCTATTTTTTTTTTTTCCATCAGCCTTTCAGTCTTGGTGAGGGAGGGAGAAATGATCAGTGTGCATTCTATCTGCATCTTAAAGGTGGGAATGTGCTCAGATGCTTATTCATGTCCAACTCTTTGTGACTCCATGGACTGTAGCCCTCCAGGCTCCTCTGTCCATGGGATTCCCAGGCAAGAATACTGGAGTGGGTTGCCATTTCCTCCTCCAGGGGATCTTTTCCACCCAGGGATTGAACCCCAGTCTCTTGCATCTCCTGCATTAGCAGGCTGATTCTTTACCACTAGTGCCTCCTGGGAAGCCCTAAAACTGGGAAGCATGTATTAATTTTGCATTTAGAAAATAAGAGAAAAGACACGGTGCTACATTCTTTTCCCTTCTAGTAATTGTTTTTGTTTGTTTGTTTGTTTTACAGTATATAATATTATACTAACAAATGATTTTTTACAAGTGAGAAGACTTAGGTCAGTACAGCGTAATCATTGATTCAAAGTCAGGTAACTCACTAATAACAGGACTGGATCTAAAACTCAGGTCACAGCTTCCTCTCTAGAGTCTACTCTTTGGAGCTGTCTTGGGAGAGTTCTCTTTCCTTTCCAGGAGCCGATGGTACTGATATTATAAACCACAGTCTAGAAAAATCATTGTCTTATTTATTTGTTATTATACATGTGCTTCTCTCTGCCAAGGATATTTTTAGTCAATTGGGTCAACTAATATTTTAGAACACTTGATGTGTGCCAGGTGCTGAGCTGGGTGCCAGGCATACAAATATGTACAAGATTAGTCCGAACCATATGGAATTTACTGACAGCATCCATAAGAAGGCTAGGCATCAAACGGGCATTGAATTCCTCTCCCCTTCTTTGGTGACCTTCTTTTCATCTTTCAAGATCAGATTCAAGTGCATCTTCTCTTTGAAGCTTTCTGGGCAGAGTTAGTTATTTTCTGTGCTTCTATAATGCATGACTCACTCCTGTGTTATCAAATGAGAACAGACTTTTTATTTTAATACTTTAGTTAGCAGTGTTTCCTGCCACTCCTCTCACCTCGCTTCCCAACTGGGTGGTAAAGAACTCAAGGGCAGCCTTCTTCATTCATCTATTTTTTTTTTAACTTCTGACCATACCCCTCAGCATATGGGATCATAGATCCCTGACCAGAGATCAAACCACACCCCCTACATTGGAAGGTGGATTCTTAACCACTGAGCCACCAAGGAAGTCCCCCTCACTCATCTTGATAGCAACTTCAGGACCTAGCACAGTGCCTGGCACATAGGCAATAAGCATTTGAATAAATGCAACTGATGCTGAGAGAAAAGAATGCAAAGTTCCACTTCTGTACACTGTATATCTACTTGTGGTTTTGCAATTTAAAATGGCTTTCACTATTGATGATTTTAGCTTTATGACTGGCAAAAATCCATTTCTCTTATTTGGGCTAGTGGCCAGTACAAATGGAAAGAGACGTAAGCATTTCCCAGCTGTTATTAATTATGCTTAAAGCCTTTTCAGAAATATTGAGAAAATCCACCTTTTGCTTCAGTTTATCTGAGTTGACAATCTCCACAACCTAAACCCACTAAAATCCACACCTCCAAATTCATTTAATTCTGCTTGACCTATGACTACAGAAATTGAGTCCCTAAAGAGTCTCAATTTCACAATTTGGCTAACTCTAATTCTTTAACCTTTATAAAATTCTTTTTGAATGACTGTTGACAAGCCAGGTATCTAAGTTGAAAGAAAAAGAAATCAAAATTAGTTCCATATTTATGTGGGGAGGGAAAGGGCTGTGGTCCTTGGAAGGAGGAAACAGTTTCCCTTCTTAGACCTGACTACCTTAGAGTTAGATGCTTGGAAAAATCCATAATCTCCAGGGGTAAATAAGCACATGATCTTTGTAACCAGAGCCCTAACAAAGAATAGCCTGAGATTATTTGAAGGCCAGGATGGGGAGAGGGGCTTGAATGTTGTAATTTCAGATCTTCAAGGAGTATTTTCAAAGGTAGTTTTGGTTTGGGGGGAATGATCTAAATGGACATGGTTAAATTAAACTGATGGGCTTCCCGGGTGGCTCACAGGTAAACATTCTGCCTGCAATGCAAGAGACAGTGGGTTCAATCCCTGGGTGGGGAAGATCCCTTGAAGGAAGGCATGCAACGGACTTCAGCTTCTTGTCTGGAGAATCCCATGGACTGTGGAGCCTGGAGAGCTATATATAGTCCATGGGGTCACAAAGAGTTGGACACAACTAAAGCGGCACTTTGCTGGAGCAGCCATGAAGAGAGACCCCACATCCAAGGTAAGAGAAACCCAGAAGCACAGTGGAGAGGAGCTCCCCCATGCCAAAGGTCAGGGGTGGCAGCTGAAAGGAGCTACCCCACGTCCAGGGAGCCGTGGCTGCATGGGCACAGGAGGGCCGAGAGGAGCTACTCCATGTTCAAGGTCAGGAGGGATGGCCGTGAGGAGATACCCTCCTCCAAGGTAAGGTGCAGCGGCTGCCCTTTGCTGGAGCAGCTGTGAAGAGATACACCGTGTCCAAGGTAAGAGAAACCCAATCAAGAGGGTAGGTGTTGCAAAAGGGCATCAAAAAGCAGACATACTGAAACCATAATCACAGAAAACTAGCCAATCTGATCACATGGACCACAGCCTTCTCTAACTCAATGAAACTAAGCCATGCCATGTGGGGCCACCCAAGACGGAAGGGTCATGGTGGAGAGGTCTGACAGAATGTGGACCACTGGAGAAGGGAATGGCAAACTCTTCAGTATTCTTGCCTGAGAACCCCGTGAACAGTATGAAAAGGCAAAAAGATAGGACACTTAAAGATGAACTCCTCAGGTTGGTAGGTGCCCAATATGCTACTGGAGATCAGTGGAGAAATAATTCCAGAAAGAAGGAAGGGATGGACCCAAAGCAAAAATGATGCCCAGTTGTGGGTGTAACTGGTGATAGAACCAAGGTCCGAAGCTATAAAGAGCAATATTGCATAGGAACCTGGAATGTTATGTCCATGAATCAAGACAAATTGGAAGTGGTCAAACAGGAGATGGCAACAATGAACGTAGATATTCTAGGAATCAGCGAACTAAGATGGACTGGAATGGGTGAATTTAACTCAGATGACCATTATATCTACTTACTGTGGGCAGGAATCCCTTAGAAGAAATAGAATAGCCATCATGGTCAAAAAAAGAGTCCAAAATGCAGTACTTGGATGCAATCTCAAAAATGACAGAATGATCTCTGTTCATTTCCAAGGCAAACCATTCAATATCATGGTAATCTAAGCCTATGCCCCAACCAGTAATGCTGAAGAAGTTGAATGGTTCTGTGAAGACCTACAAGACCTTCTACAACTAACACCCAGAAAAGATGATCTTTTCATGATAAGGGACTGGAATGCAAAAGTAGGAAGTCAGGAAACACCTGGAGGAACAGGCAAATTTGGCCTTGGAATACAGAATGAAGCAGGGCAAAGGCTAATAGAGTTTTGCCAAGAGAACACACTGGTCATAGCAAACACCCTGTTCCAACAACACAAGAGAAGACTCTACACACGGACATCCAGATGGTCAATACTGAAATCAGACTGATTATATGATTTGCAGCTAAAGATAGAGAAGCTCTATACAGTGGGCAAAAACAAGACTAGGAGCTGACTGTGGCTCGGATCATGAACTCTTTATTCTCAAATTCAGACTTAAATTGAAGAAAGTAGGGAAAACCACTACACCATTCAGATATGATCTACATCAAATATCTTATGATTATACAATGGAATTGAGAAATAATTAAAGGGACTAGATCCAATAGAGTGCCTGATGAACTGTGGACAGAGTTCATGACATTGTACAGGAGACAGGGATTAAGACCATCCTCAAGAAAAAGAAATGCAAAAAAGCAAAATGGCTGTCTGAGGAGGCCTTACAAATAGCTATGAATAGAAGAAAAGTGAAAAGCAAAGGAGAAAAGGAAAGATATTCCCATTTGAATGCAGACTTCCAAAGAATAGCAAGGAGAGATAAGAAAGCCTTCCTCAGTGATCAATGCAAAGAAATAGAGGAAAACAACAGAATGGGAAAGACTAGAGATCTCTTCAAGAAAATTAGAGATACCAAGGGAACATTTCATGCAAAGATGGGCTCGATAAAGGACAGAAATGGTATGGACCTAACAGAAGCAGAAGATATTAAGAAGAGGTGGCAAGAATACACAGAAGACCTGTACAAAAAAGATCTTCATGACCCAGATAATCACAATGGTGTGATCACTCACCTAGAGCCAGACATCTTGGAATGTGAAGTCAAATGGGCCTTAGAAAGCATCACTACAAACAAAGCTAGTGGAGGTGATGGAATTCCAGTTGAGCTATTTCAAATCCTGAAAGATGATGCTGTGAAAGTGCTGCACTGGATATGTCAGCAGATTTGGAAAACTTAGCAATGGCCACAGGACTGGAAAAGTTCAGTTTTCATTCCAATCCCAAAGAAAATCAATGCCAAAGAATGTTCAAACTACCACACGATTGCACTCATCTTGCATGCTAGTAAAGTGATGCTCAAAATTCTCCAAGCCAGGCTTCAGCAATATGTGAACCATGAACTTCCAGATGTTCAAGCTGGTTTTAGAAAAGGCAGAGGAACCAGAGATCAAATTGCCAACATCCGCTGGATTATTGAAAAAGCAAGGGAGTTCCAGAAAAACATCTATTTCTGCTTTATTGACTATGCCAAAGCCTTTGACTGTGTGGATCACAATAAACTGTGGAAAATTCTGAAAGAGATGGGACTACCAGACCATCTGACCTATCTTTTGAGAAACCTGTATGCAGGTCAGGTTAGAACTGGACATGGAAAAACAGACTGGTTCCAAATAGGAAAAGGAGTACGTCAAGGCTGTGTATTGTCACCCTGCTTATTTAACTTATATGCAGAGTACATTATGAGAAATGCTGGGCTGGAAGAAGCACAAGCTGGAATCAAGATTGCCGGGAGAAATATCAATAACCTCAGATATGCAGATGACACTACCCTTATGGCAGAAAGTGAAGAGGAACTAAAAAGCCTCTTGATGAAAGTGAAAGAGGAGAGTGAAAAAGTTGGCTTAAAACTCAACATTAAGAAAACTAAGATCATGGCATCTGGTCCCATCACTTCATGGCAGATAGATGGGGAAACAGTGGAAACAGTGTCAGACTTTATTTTGGGGGGCTCCAAAATCACTGCAGATGGTGACTGCAGCCATGAAATTAAAAGACGCTTACTCTTTGGAAGGAAAGTTATGACAAACCTAGACAGCATATTGAAAAGCAGAGATATTACTTTGTCAACAAAGGTCCATCTCGTCAAGGCTATGGATTTTCCAGTAGTCATGTATGGATGTGAGAGTTGGATGGTGAAGAAAGCTGAGCACCAAAGAATTGATGCTTTTGAACTGTGGTGTTGGAGAAGACTCTTGAGAGTCCCTTGGACTGCAAGGAGATCCATCCAGTCCATCCTAAAGGAGATCAGTCCTGGGTGTTCATTGGAAGGACTGATGTTGAAGCTGAAACTCCAGTACTTTGGCCACCTCATGGGAAGAGCTGACTCATTGGAAAAGACCCTAATGCTGAGTAGGATTGGGGGCAGGAGGAGAAGGGGACGACAGAGGATGAGATGGCTGGATGGTTTCACCGACTTGATGGACATGGATTTTGGTGGACTCTGGGAGTTGGTGATGGAAGGGAGGCCTGGCGTGCTGCAGTTCATGGGGTCGCAAAGAGTCGGACACGACTGAGAGACTGAACTTAACTGAACTGTAAGTGCCTTCTCACAGACATTCTATACTAAACTGGACCAATTTCTGAAATGGAAATTTGACAGCTCCAACTCCAGAAACCTAAACTTTTCTGCAGCATGGTATCGAGAGTTACCTCGATTATGGGTGGAGATACATCTCTGCAGTTGAAGATGACTTTGTAGAAATATTTCCTGTAAGGTGTGGGTGTAAACTCCCTTAGCCTGTATGGGATTGTTTATTTTTGTAGAGATGGCTTGTGCTTCCTGTTTAAGGAGTTTCTCACAGGAGACGGGGGAGTGAGGAGTTTGGGAAGACAGGGAAGCTACAGTTCTGGGTTTTTACTCCAAATGGAGAAAAATGCCAGGAAAAGAAACGGGGATGGGTGTAGGCTTAGTATAAAAAGACGGGCCTGTGATTCTCTCACATGTGGTAATACTCAAACACAGAGGCCAGGAAAGTCGTCCTATCGGATCTTTTGCTTTGCTGAGATGATCTCTCAGAGGCCGTAGGAGCGGACCTGACCCTGTGAGTGGGGGATGGCTGGAGTTTCCTCAGAGGAAGCGGACAGGAAACGGGGGTAGGAGGGGCAGCTTGAGGCTGGAGGGACTGCAGGGAGAAATGCCGTCTTCTCCTGAGGCCTCTGGAGATCGGGGCCTGACTTTCGGTAGAGCGGACTTGCCAGAGGTCACTCCCAAAGGGAGAAGACAAGCAGCCGGTGCCAGAGAGCCCAAGCCTGGGAACTAGGCAAGAAGGCACCTCCAGGGCCCTGTCAGCCTGAGCTCCTGCTCTCTGCCTCCCAACTCGTTCAGAACTCATGGCCATTTTAAAATCTGTGTTTTATCCTTCCTTTCTCCCTCATTTTTTTAAAATATGGATCATTTTTTTTAAAGTCTTGATTGAATTTGTTACAATATTGCTTTTGTTTTATGTTTTGGCTTCTTGACCAAGAGGCAGGTAGGGTCTTAGCTCCCCAGCCAGGGATTCAATCTGTGCCCCCTGCACTGGAAGTCAGTGTTTATCAGTGATTGCCCAGGAAGTCCCTAGTGTTCCTTTTTCTTATCCTGAATCTTCTAATCAAATTTTGCTAAACGTTGTAGCCCAGTCCTTGTCATGTGACAGGAAATGAAAGGTAGGATCTGTGTCCATCCTTGGGAACTTTTGGTAAAGGGAAGAAGAGACGTTCCTTGAGGCCAGCATAACTGTGGTGGCTTCGATCATGGATTTGCAAGAGGTGAGAGGTGGCAGTCAGGGAGCTGTGATGAACAATCTGGAAACACATCACTGCCCCGGGGTATGTGGAGTATGGATTTGTGGAGCACATGAACCACTGGGAAGTTTAAAGACCTAGGTGTAGAGAGGAACCTCATAAATGATGAGACTGCCTGTCATCAGACATGATGAAGGTCTGAGCTACAGTAATTTGGACTTTACAGGGGAAACCTGACCTCATTTTTAATCATAGTCTGCTGAGGTCTGGGATACTGGGTATATGCATCCGGAATGTACTATAAAATAAAGTCTGTATTTTAGTAACCTATTTAACATAAGGTATGTAGAATATAAAAGTGAGCCTAAAAGAAGTTTGCATCCAAATCTGTTGAAATCATAATCATCATGAGCTGTTTATCCATTCATTAGTAATCATGTACTGGATTCCTCCACGTGCCAGTGTGGTAGAAATCAAAGTGGATCCAATGAAATGTAGCTGGTATAAACTGCTTCTTCATGCTCAAGATAGAACTAGGATTACAGATTCAATTCTCCTAATTAAAGAGAAAAATGGCTTGACCCCCCCACCCCGCCCTGCCACCATGTGAGTTTAGTGTGGAATCTGGTGTCACTTCTTTAGGGCCATTTTCCCTTCTTCTAGATCAGGGGTCCCCAACCCCTGGGCCTCAGACCAGCACTGGTACATGGCCTGTTAGAAACTGGGCCACTTAGCAGGAGGTAAGCAGCTGGCAAATGAGTGTAGCTTCATCTGCTGTTCCCCATCATTAGCATTACTGCCTGAACCATTTGCCTTCCTCCCCCGCCAAGGAAAAATTGTCTTTCATGAAACTGATCTCAAGTTTGGGAACCACTGTTCTAGTTCTTCTGGGAACTCTAGAGGGTGTACACTGCTCAATTAGGAAGTTTTACTTCAGGTTAAGAAAAACCCTGGTACCTAAGCATCCATGCTAGCCCATGATGCCTCAAGGCATTGTTGCTGAAAGTTGGTTCCCCATTGTAGGTCAGGCACTGTCAGAGGCTGGTCCCATTCACTGCACAGGCCAGCATATTACCTCCATGGAAGGCGACTTCGTAAGAGACTCCATTCCCTCCGTGGACAGAGAACAGCTTTCATTAGATCTCCCAGGCTGTGGTATTTAGTGCTCAGTCCTTTTAATCACACATGACCATCCTCCTTCCAGCCCCAACAGCAATTACATCATCATAGTACTCAGACCAGTTCAGGAGTCAGCCTTTCACAGACTGCAAAACCAAAACAATTCTGGTACTGGATCCCACCATGGGCCAGCCCACTTTCCTTTTCAACCATAAAAATATGGAAGTGCTATTTTCATTCCTCTCCCCAAAAACAGACCCTTTCTTGTCCTCAGCTGAAGTATCTATGTAGGTAACCTCCAGGGCCATCACTCTCCTGGGCCCACATTTCTGTTGACGCCTGGACAACAAAAGCCCTTCCTTGGCAGTAGAATTTAGGAAGCTTACTCTGGCCACCTCCTCTTCCTTGATGAACAGACATCATTCACCATTTTGATACTAAACTGACATACCTGCATGCTTTGGAGAAAAGGTTCCATGACCGTGATGATGAATTTTAATGTTTACCAAACTTCTCTGATCCTAAGAGCCACTTATTTATTTATTTTTTTTTTGGCCACACCATGCGGCATGTGGGGTCTTAATTGCTTGACCAGGGATTGAACCTGTGCCCCCTGGAGTGGAAGTATAGAGTCAACCACTGGACCTCCAGGGAAGTCCCCTAGGAGCTACTTAATAGAAATTAAAACACCCCAGGCTTTACGTTTGTAAATTCTGATCCAGTGGGCTTCCAGTTGGACTTAAGAATCTATGTTTTTTCCAAGCCCTCTTATATGACAAAGAAGCCCATGTGAGAAAGGAATACCCAGGTTAACAAGGACCCACTCACATTGTATAACCTAGTAACTTCCAATGCAGAACAGTGGGATCATCTGGAAAACTTGTTCTCCACAAGAGATCTCTGGACTCACCTAGAGAGTTTCTTTCACTTTTTAGTTGGAAAAATCTCAAACTTGGCTTCTCAGGTGACTCAGTGGTAAAAAAAAAAAATCTATCTATCAAAATAGAAGTTGCAGGTTCAATCCCTGGGTCAGGAAGTTCCCCTGGAGAAGCAAATGGTAACCCCCTGCAGTATTCTTGCTTGAAAAACATTTATGGACAGAAGAGCCTGGTGGGCTACAGTCCATGGGGTTGCAAAGAGTTGGACATGACTTAGCGAAACAATAGCAACAATTTCAACTTACAGAAAAGTTGCAAAAAGATTACAAATAACTTCTCTTTGCTGAACCATTCCAGTGTTTGTTGTTGACATGATGCACTTCAGTTCAGTTCAGTTCAGTCCCTCAGTCATGCCCGACTCTTTGCGACCCCATGAACTGCAGCACACCAGGCCTCCCTGTCCATCATCAACTCCCAGAGTCCACCCAAACCCATGTCCATCAAGTCGGTGAAACCATCCAGCCATCTCATCCTCTGTCGTCCCCTTCTCCTCCTGCCCCCAATCCTACCCAGCATTAGGGTCTTTTCCAATGAGTCAACTCTTCCCATGAGGTGGCCAAAGTACTGGAGTTTCAGCTTCAACATCAGTCCTTCCAATGAACACCCAGGACTGATCTCCTTTAGGATACTGGTTGGATCTCCTTGCAGTCCAAGGGACTCTCAAGAGTCTTCTCCAACACCACAGTTCAAAAGCATCAATTCTTTGGTGCTCAGCTTTCTTCACCATCCAACTCTCACATCCATACATGACTACTGGAAAAACCATAGCCTTGACGAGATGGACCTTTGTTGACAAAGTAATGTCTCTGCTTTTCAATATGCAATCTAGGTTTGTCATACCTTTCCTTCCAAGGAGCAAACGTCTTTTAATTTCATGGCTGCAGTCACCATCTGCAGTGATTTTGGAGCCCAAAAAAATAAGGTCTGACACTGTTTCCCTATCTATTCCCATGAAATGATGGGACCTGATGCCATGATCTTAGTCTTCTGAATGTTGAGTTTTAAGCCAACTTTTTCACTCTCCTCTTTCACTTTCCTCAAGAGGCTCTTTAGTTCTTCACTTTCTTCCATAAGGGTGGTACCATCTGCATATCTGAGGTTATTGATATTTCTCCCAGCAACCTTGATTCCAGCTTGTGCTTCTTTCAGCCCAGCGTTTCTCATGATGTACTCTGCATAGAAGTTAAATAAGCAGGGTGACAATACACAGCCTTGACGGACTCCTTTTCCTATTTGGAACCAGCCTGCTGTTCCATGTCCAGCTCTAACTGTTGCTTCCTGACCTGCATGTGGTGCCCTAACACTCTTAAATACCTTTTTCTTTTTAAATTGTTTTCTTTTCAGACACTTTAGTCTTTCCTACAAATGAAGACATTCAACTATGTAGCCAAAGAAAACCCATCAGAACAAGGAAATGAAATATCATCATGTCACCATTCAAGTTTTGCCATTTGTTCATAAAACATCATTTAAAGTAAAAGAGAATGGAATCATGTGTTGTATTTATGCCATGTCTCTTCAGTCTACTTACTTTGGAAACAATCTCTCAGATGCTCCTTTATTTTTATGACTTTTACATTTTAAAACTACAGTCCTTTTGTTTTGTAGAATGGCCCTCAGTTTTCTTGTCTGAAGTTTCGTCATGATTAGACTCGGCTTATGCACCTGAGAAGGGAATCCCGTGGAAGTGATGCCCTGTTCTCATCACATCCTATCAGGTGGTACATGACTTTGCCATGTCCCGTTGCTGGTATGGGTACTTTAATGACTTATTTAAGATGGTGCCTGCCAGACTGTCCACTATGAAGTCATTCTTTCTATCTCTGTAATTAATAAGTTATTTTTTTTAATGAGAGAGAACCTCAAGATTATATAAGGTTATCTGGTTCCTCATCAAAATTACAAGTTATTTATGTATTTATTTACTTCAGTATGTACTCAGGGATTCTGATTTTATTCAATGAGTTGTATATAATCCACTACTATCCTTACTTATTTTGATGTGAGAACTCCTTCAAGCTGGCTCAGGTGTTCTTTAGTCATTATTCTTTGACTTGTTTTCTTGGCACAATATGTCCAGGTTCACTTTTTGCTTTCACTGTCCCAGTACTGAAATCAGCCAATCCTGCAAAGAACTTTTAGACATGGAAATGCTAAGTCAAGATGCTCCTTGCTCCTGAGGTGTTGCTGTTTTCAAGCCCTTCAGGTAAACAAGGCTAGGGCATGTATATTATACATGCATACCATTTACACCTGTATTTATTTCTGTGTCTATTTCTATATTGAAAACCATGGGAGTTTCCAACTCCAATCCAACACCGGAAAATTCATTCTAGTTTTTTCCTGTTCCATATTTGTGACAGAAAGAGACTTCCCAATGATAAATACACTTATTTACTGATTTTCTTATCTTAGTCCCCTAACGCCTGTGCGGATACTCTCCCCAGCCCTCTGGACACAGATGCTCCATCCAAGCAGGAAAACGCTGCACTGAGGGGCCTCCCATCTTGCTTGGACTCCTCCCAGGGACACCCTTTTGTTAGGCTCTGACACTCCCTGGCCACCTCTATGATCCCCTGTTAAATCCCCTCCTCACTCTGCTGAGGCTCCGGCACCTACTCTAGGCTTTGTCACCCCACCTTGGGTCTCTGTCCCCCTACCATCGCCTGGATGCCTGCTTTGTTCAGAGCCAGTCAATGGCTTTGGACTGAACTGTTCAGAAAGCAAAGCAACGGGAAGAGGAGGAGGGGGAGGAAGAAGAAGAAGAACCATCTGGGAGACTGGAATTGAGGATCGCTCTCGGGTGGTATTAGGACCTGTGTTTGTCAATGTACTCCCAGGAGATTCAGCTAATAGCCATATTTTGTAGAGATGTGGCTGGACCTAGATAGAGCCTATCACACAGAGTGAAGTAAATGAGAAAGAGAAAAATATATTAGGTGCATATATTAGTGCATATATGTGGACTCTAGAAAAGTGGTGCAGATGAACCCAGTTCCAGGGCAGGAACAGAAATGCAGACGTGGAGTATGGACATGTGGACATGGGGAGAAGGCAAGGGTGGGACAAACTAGGAGATTAGAGTTGACATACATACGCTACCATGTGCAAGATTGCTAACTGGTGCGAACTTGCTATAAAGCACAGGAAGCTCAGCTCGGGGCACTGTGATGACCTAGATGGGTGGGACAGGGTGGGCTGGGAGGGAGGTCCAAGGAGGAGGGGATATGCTTATTCACACAGCTGACTTCACTTCATTGTATAATAGAAAGTATCACAAAATTGTAAAGCGCTTATATTCCAATTAAAAAAAGTTTTTAAAAAAATAACCATGTTTGGGGTCCACCAGATTTAAAACTCTTATATTAGGGTGGGCTGAGGAAACAAATCAATTGAGCACTAAGAACTATTCATTGTTTTAAGCTCCGAGACAGATACATAGAGTCGGCAAGATCCTCTGGAGAAGGGAATGTCTACCCAGTCCAGCATTCTTGCCTGGAGAATTCTGTGGATAGAGAAGCCTGGTGGGCTATGGTCCATAGGGTTGCAAAGTGTTGGGACACAACTGAGTGACTAACACTTTCATGTTCATCCCTGTTCTGTGAAAGTGAAAGTGTTAGTTGCTCTGTTGTATCCAACTCTTTGAGACCCCATGGACTATATAGCCTGACAGGCTCCTCTGTCCATGGGATTCTCCAGACAAGAATACTGGAGTGGGTTGCCATTCCCTTCTCCAGGGGATTTTCCAGACCCAGGGATGGAACCCAGGTCTCCTGCATCGCAGGCAGATTCTGTACTGTCTGAGCCAACAGGGAAGCCCACCCCTGCTCTGAGGAGCTATCAATTCAGAAGAGGAGACTTGCTAAAAATAGAACTAGAATACATGGAATAGCTTATGGAAACAGAGGTATGTGTAAATGCCATGGGAGCAAAGTGGAAATGATTAATTCATTCCAGAAAGTTACGGAAAGTTCACCAGTTGAGCTGAGTTTTAAAGGAGGAGAATAGGAGTTTACCAGGGGAAGAAGGGAATTGTAGCAGAAGGAACTACTTATTTAAGGTAGGTATAGATGTGAAAGCTGGGATCTTTATTAAGTGTGAGAACCTCCTATGAACACTATCATTTAGGTTGGGAGGTGAGTTAGCAGTTCAGATCAGTCAATGTGGTGTTCCATGTTGGCCCACTGAAGCCAATTTGGTCAGTCTTTTGAGGGCAATGTCAAGTACACAGGGGCATAATACTATTCAGCCAATTTGTTTGCTAGAAAAATCAATACATGCTAATATTTAACATTTTAACTATTCTAGGAAATACCCAATGTAGAAAGTTAAAATCCCCATCCCCCTTTCCATCTCCCACCCCCTTTTCCATCTCCCACAAATAACCACAGCAATAATTTATTGTGATTTTTCCTATGCAAATACTACCAACCTTATGTGGGTATATTTGCATTTTTCCCCAAAATTGAACTTTTGGTACCACTTTACACTTGCTCTTTTTAACTTAACATTTCTTGGAAAGTTTTACATACTACTACATCAAATTCTATTTAGTTCTTTTAAAATTTTTCTACTTTAAATCATTTTTTATGTTTATTTACGTTAAATAAATAAATTGGTAATATAAAAAAAAAGTGTGATGTGTGTTAATCAATAGTCTGCTACTACTCCTATCCAATTACATGGCCTTTCCCAGAGCTTAAAATATGCATACATGCTCAGTCATGTCCAGCTTCCAGCTCTCTGAAATTCCATGAACTGTAGTCTGCCAGGCTCCTATGTCCATGAGATTCTCCAGACAAGACTACTGGAGTGGGAAGCCGTTTGTTCCTCCAGGGGATCTTCCCGATCCAGGGATTTAACCCGCATCTCTGTGTCCCCTGCGTTTGCAGGTGGGGATTCTCTGCCAGGGGTGCCACCGGGGAAACCAAAGCTAAGGATGGTCACCTGTTAGCATGTGTCCTCCTACATTTTCTTTATTTATCTACACATAAACACACATACACACACTGGATTTTCTTAAATGGGATCATAGACAATGTTGAGTTTCCAGTATTATTAAATTTCAAAGCTTGAAAGAACATATAAGACAGACTGCAACCCATCCATCATTCCAGGACTTTTCTTCTCAAGACCCTCCGGTCTCACTTGGAGCCACTGCAAACACATTATAGGCTCTGGGAACTGAGCCACATCAGAGAAATTGGTGCACCAATGAGGTCTCCCTGGGACAGCGGGCCCACGGCCCTCTTCTCTCATGGCTTTAACACTGCATGATCGCATTGAGGAGAAACAGATGGAAGGCAGAGGACAGGAAGGGGAAGATAGACGTGTCCCTCGGGTCCTCAGGTGTAGCTAGACTTCTCACTGGAGCGCTAGACTTATTGCCTCTTGTAGCTAGAAGGATGAAGTCTGAAGCATGTAAGATCTTGGAAAATGTGCAATTGAGCAAGGTCTAATCATCAGTGACTGGAAGAGAAACATGCAGTAAGAGCCAACTGGGATTTAACCAACTCAAGGCATTTTGAAAGTTTACTTCATTGAGTTACAATTGGAGCCTTTTGCCCCGAATTTCTCTACAAATATTCTATAGGCAATTTTTTAAGCCCCAGAGCCCTTAACTAATGTTATTTAAGGCAATTTTATGTGTCTAATTGTACAGATTGTTTGCTAACTTTTGAACAAGAAATTATCTCTGAATACCCTTGTGTCTACTGATATTTCAAGGTAAGAGAATGCTCTGGAATGCTTCCCACTTTCCGAATGTAATATTTTCCAAAATAAACGTTGGAGTAACTGCATGGCTGATACCATGTGAACAGTTTAATTCACACAATAATATTTCTGGAGTTTATGGAAGCTTGGCCTTTTTCCAGGAGGCTTGGAAGTCCAAAAGTCAGCTGTTTCTTCTCAGTGGGAGAAAAGATGGAGGATGTGAATCAGAATTGGTAAATTGGAGAGGAGGTCACAAACTGAATGAAGTTAAGTATAAAAAAGTGCCTTTCAATCTTCAGTGGGAGAAAAGCCAGTTGCACAGAGAGGAAGGACTGGTTACCATTAACAGCTTCAAAATGAGAGCCTTTGAGGAGAATTGAATAGGGAAGTTAACAACCGCTCCCTTCTCTCTCTCTTCTAGAAGACGATGGGGCTTGTGTAATGAGATCCAGATGCAACCCTGGTGTATCAGGGATCCCCAACCTTTTCTGTTCAGAAGGTCCCCAAACCTTCAGGGCTTGTAGCTCACATGCCTCCTCTTCCAAGGAGTCTGCCCTGATGGCCAGATTGCATCAGATGACATCTCGCTATCACAATAATCTGTTTCCTTGTCCTTTTCCCCTTCGTCTGGGAAATTCTTGAGACCAGGATGTAAAAAGCTTGCAATAATTATGTGCTTAAGTTTGATTGAATGAGCCTCTCTGGCTGGAAATAAGCCCTCCCTTGTCTAAGCTTTCTTGGCACATTGCACTTACCTCACTCCTGTAGGTTTTTTCACATTCTTCCTTTTACTATAATTTCTGTTTTAAAATATATTTTAACTTCATTATTAGACTCTGAATTCTTCTGTAAGAGAGATGAGATAATGCATGTAAAGTACTAGTGCCATATCAGCTAAATGAATGATAGCTATTATTTTTTGTGTAATGGGAAACCTAGCTGTTGTTTAGTCGCTCAGTTGTGTCTGACTTTGCGACCCCATGGCCTATAGCCCACAAGGCTTCTCTGTCCATGGGATTTCCCAGGCAAGAATACTGTAGTGGCTTGCTGTACCCTTTACCCCAACCCAGGGATCGAACTCATGTCTCCTGCATTGGCAGGCAGACTCTTTACCACTGAGCCACCTGGGAAGCCCCTAAAGGGATGTGTGAGCAAAGCTTTCTGAGGATGCCATCAGAAAGCTATGACAGAACACATGGTCTTGTGTATCAAATTAACTGAGGAGCTGAATCTTGAAGGCAAACCTTGGTGCACCATGTGGCCAGGGCAATATATTGAACAGCAAGAGCAGTACGTCCACCATAGACAGGCCCAGTAGATGATGAAGGGCAGTGGGGACCCAGTATGGCAGACTCGGAACAAAGAAACTTTTGGATTGATCAACTCACCAATTCTCTTTCAACCTGGCTCTTGGTAGCAGGTTATAATCCTTTAGGCCGAGGAAATGCTTTGAATTCATTTTTTAAAATTTTTTTAAAAAAATATTCATTTATTTAGCTGTGTTGAATAATAGTATTCATTTATTTAGTTATGTCTTCGTTGAGGTATGTGGGCTTGTTCATTGCAGAACCGTGACTCTCTAGTTACAGCACACACGCTTAGTGACTCCACGGTGTGCGAGACCAGACCAGTTCCCTGACCAGGGATCGAACCCTCATCCCCTGCATTGCAAGACAGCTTCTTAACCCCTGGACCATCAGGGAAGTCCCTTGAATTCTTAAATAACTCAGGCAAACGAGATATTGGACTTTCTGCTAATGGAGATATATGGGTAGAGCAGTGAACCAAAAAAATTAAGCGTGATTATATTTGGATTCCAGGATGGTAAATGAGGTCAGAGTGGTTTTATCTTCTTTCTGATCATCATTGGCTCAGAGCACCTAGCACATGATGGGTGATCCATGAGACCAAGGGATCTCAGGGAGTCCACTTTCTTAATACAATTGAGAATTCAAGTGTTTGCAGGGAGAACCCAGAGTCCCAGTGTGAAACAAATTCCAGGCCAACTCAAGAATGGACCTGGGTCCCCACAAGGATACTATAACCAAAACACTTTTCTGGGCCACCTCTACCACAGGTAGGAAACAGCAAGGTGGGTCTCAAACCCTCCTCCCCTGCTGTTCTACATTTCACCTGCTGCTCTTCCTCGAAAGCCCATGAAGTTGAAGCTGATGCCTTAATTTCACTTCAGGTTCACCGTCCTGTACAATGTGTGCTCAGCTTGTGTTAATGACTGACTAGCTAGCTGGCTGAGCACAAAGTTTTGACATCGAAAGAACCAGAGTAGTTTTCAATTGGTTCCAGACATGAACTCAGAGTGACAAGTCAAGGAAACTATTTCTTTCTGATTTTATTTGTGTCTGTGTGATTTTTCATTATTAGAAATTAAATCTATCATTTCAAAAGACGTAGTCCATTTATAACCTTATGACTGGATAAACAACAGTACCCTTTGGCCTTGCCTTATCTCTCAGCTCCACTGTACTGGGCAAGACCTTGGGCTTTGGGTCAATCAGCACCAATACAATCATGTTTAAATCTTTTTTTATTATTATTAAAGTTTTTATTTTGTATTGGGGTACAGTAATTAACAATGCTATGATAGTTTCAGGTGGACAGCAAAGGGACTCAGCCATACGTATACATGTATCCAATTTGAATCATGATTTTACAACCTATTAGTTGAGTGATCCTCAGCAACTCATTAAATTTCCATAGTGTGTTGCTGGTGTATAAATGGGGATTATAATTGTACATGGTTTGTAAAATGAAATGAGAAGTTATATGTCAGGCACTATCAGTTAGTCAGTTCAGTCGCTCAGTCATGCCCGACTCTTTGCGATCCCATGAACTGCAGCACGCCAGGCCTCCTTGTCCATCACCAACTCCCAGAGTCCACCCAAACCCATGTCCATCGAGTCAGTGATGCCATCCAGCCATCTCATCCTCTGTCGTCCCCTTCTCCTCCTGCCCCCAATCCTTCCCAGCATTAGGGTCTTTTCCAATGAGTCAACTCTTCCCATGAGGTGGCCAGAGTACTGGAGTTTCAGCTTCAACATCAGTCCTTCCAATGAACACCCAGGACTGATCTCCTTTAGGATGGACTGGATGGATCTCCTTGCAGTCCAAGGGACTCTCAAGAGTCTTCTCCAACACCACAGTTCAAAAGCATCAATTCTTCGGCACTCAGCGTTTTTCACTGTCCAACTCTCACATCCATACATGACTACTGGAAAAACCATGGCCTTGACTAGACAGACCTTAGTTGACAAAGTAATGTCTCTGCTTTTCAATATGCTATCCAGGTTGGCCATAACTTTCCTTAAGCGTATTTTAATTTCATGGTTGCAATCACCATCTGCAGTAATTTTGGAGCCCCCAAAATAAAGTCTGACACTGTTTCCACTGTTTTCCCATCTATTTCCCATGAAGTGATGGGACCAGATGCCATGATCTTAGTTTTCTGAATGTTGAATTTTAAGCCAACTTTTTCACTCTCCTCTTTCACTTTCATCAAGAGGCTTTTTAGTTCCTCTTCACTTTCTGCCATAAGGGTGGTGTCATCTGCTTGTCTGAGTTTATTGATATTTCTCCTGGCAATCTTGATTCCAGCTTGTGCTTCTTCCAGCCCAGCATTTCTCATGATGTACTCTGCATACAAGTCAAATAAGCAGGGTGACAATAGACAGCCTTGATGTACTTTTCCTATTTGGAACCAGTCTGTTTTTCCATGTCCAGTTCTACCTGTTGCTTCCTGACCTGCATACAGGTTTCTCAGGAGACAGGTCAGATGGTCTGGTATTCCCATCTCTTTCAGAATTTTCCACAGTTTATTGTGATGCACACAGTCAAAGGCTTTGGCATAGTCAATAAAGTAGAAGCAGATGTTTTTCTGGAACTCTCTTGCTGTTTTGATGATCCAGTGGATGTTGGCAATTTGATCTCTGGTTCCTCTGCCTTTTCTAAAACCAGCTTGAACATCTGGAAGTTCACGGTTCATGTATTGCTGAAGTGAAGTGTATTGTCATGCACTGTGCCTGACACAGAATAAGCAGTCCATAAATATTATTTATCACTATTATTTATTATTTCCTTCATCACCAAACTCTTCTCTGCTCTTTTGTTCCTTATTTCATGTTCACACTTGAACCCACAGAACTCCAGTAGATACACCACACACACTCAGATGTCCTTTTAAAAGATCTTCAAAGACCTTCTTATTGCTAAGGGCAGTGTATACTTTCCATCGTTCCTCCTGTTTTCTCTGGGGTATTTGACATCATCAAACTCTATTCTCTTTTTGGAATTTTCTCCTCTCCTGGTTTCCATGACAATCCATTCTCCCAATTCTTCTGATGAATCTCAACATCTCTCTTCTCGACTTCCTTACCCATCTTCTTCCTTCATTGGTCTGTCCTTTTATATTACTATTCCCAGATTTTGCCCTTCACCTGTTTCCTTTTAACTTCATACACTACTCTTTTGTATAGTGCAATCATTTATAATCCTATTATCCTTAAATTTATATTTATACGTCTATCTTAATCTCTGTGTGCATGCTAAGTAGCTTCAGTTGTGTCTCACTCTTTGTGACCCTATGGACTGTAACCTACCAGGACTCCTCTGTCCATGGGATTCTCAAGGCAAGATTACTGGAGTGTGTTGCCATGCCCTCCTCCAGGATCTTAATCTCTAGACATGTATTTCTGACATTATAACTGACATCTGGATTTCCCTTGGAAACCTCAAACCTAACATACATACATAGTCAAATGTGTCCTCTCCCATCCCAAAGCAGCTCCTTATCTTTTGACCTTTTTCCTATTTAGTGACGTTACTCTTCCTCCAGTCATTCAAGCAAACTGGCTTTATTTATAACTTCACCCTTTCTCTCATCTGTCCCCCCACCTCAACATTCAGTCATTCTATTCATCCCACCCTTTAATAGTTCTCAGTTCTTTCCTTTCTTCTCTGTCCTCACTGCCACAACCTTGATTTAGGCCATCGGTAACTCTTGTCCAGATCTGTGGTAGCCTTCTACATAGCTGCCATTTTGCATTTCTAAAACACAAATATCATCACGTCACTCATCTACTAAAGGCTTTTACAGGCTGCACCCTCAACACTAAACAGACCAAACTGTTTGTTGCCCTCCCTCCCCCAATTTCATACGTTAAAATCTTAACCCCCAAAGATGATAGTTATCAGTAGGTGAGACCTTTCGAAGATACTTAACTCGTGAAGGTAAGGCCCTTAACGAATGAGACTAGAGCCTTAGATAAGAGATTCCGCTAGGACTCCTAGCTCCTTCCATTGTCTGAGGACACAGCAAGAAGGCACTGTCTGTGAACCATGAAGTAGGCACTCACGAGAGCATGCACATTCTGGCAACTTGACCTTGGACTTCCAGCTTCCCAAGCTGTGAGAAATAAATTTCTGTTGCTCATAAGCTAAAAACAACAAACAACCAACCAAAAACTGGACAGACCAGAGTGGAGCTACTGGAAAGAAAAAAAGGTAATTTACTTTTAAAAACAAATTAGAGCAGATTCAAGGTCTCCATGGTGCCTTTATAACCATATGGTTCTTACTTGCATTCTGATATGCTTTCTTAAATAGAAAAGAAAGAAATGGAGTGGGACCCAGCATACTGGGAAGTCACATAAGCCTAGGACAGTCCATGGGAACTGTTCATGTGAACATCGATCACCAAGGGTGCTGTGGAACAAAGGTTGAGAGCTACTGGTCTGTGTCTTGATGACTGCCAAATTCTAAGACCTCTTCCTTTGCTCTCCCAGTATGTATACTCTCTGAGTTTGGTGTTCAGGGATGAGAGAGGCCTGCCAGTGACTCAGGATAAATAAAATGCGCAGGAGGCTAAAAACAGACACCAGGATGATTACTGAATAATCTTCAGTGGGTACTAAAATGGTCAAATAGATTGGAATGTCAATATTACACTGAAGGATGCTTCTTGTTATTAAGTTACTTAGGAAGTCTATAGTCATAATATTACTTTGTGGGCCTGGCTAAGATATTCTGTTATATCTTTCTCACAAATAAGGACTGGTCTTGCTGATGAGACTGGAAATTGATAACTTCCTGTGTCTATCACCACAGTAGGAACCGCCTTGTCATTAGACCTGGAAATGATAAATGTAGCTTCTCCAGCAGTAAGTTTCTCCCCTTGGGGCAACGCTGTGATGGGAAGCATTTGTGTGTGCTCTTTCTCTGTGCTTTGCAACTGAACAGTCTCTCTCAGAGTTGTACATTTTTTCTTTCAATCAAGTTGCATTCAACTCCTCTAGGTTTGAGAATTTTTGTGTCTCTAGGTGATTTTTCATATCTGCTCTGATCCAGAGATGATTCATTGTCTTTAGGGTTTCAGCGTCGTGTGGGCAATTTATTCCAAAGATTTCCAACTTCTTGAGCTTCCTCTAGACCTCAGGTACTGACAACTAGTACTGATCACCAGAAGGGAGGAATCAATCCTTTCAGAAACTGACTGTGGGCCTCAGAGGTGACATATGAATAGATTCTTCAAGGATGGGTGTAGATTTTCCAGGCAAAGTAACCGGCAATTACAAAAGCAAAGAGACTTACAAAAAGCGTGCTATGTCCTGGGAACACTCAGACATTTAGTATGGTTGTTTTGATAGAGGATAGGAACTGGTAGGGGAAGAAGCAGGGCAAATAGGTCAGGGCCAGGTTAATAGAGGGCCTCATGTTGCTGTCGGAGAAGGCAATGGCACCCCACTCCAGTCCTCTTGTCTGGAATATCCCATGGATGGAGGAGCCTGGCAGGCTGCCGTCCATGGCGTTGCTAAGAATCGGGCATAACTGAGTGACTTCACTTTCCCTTTTCACTTTCATGGACTGGAGAAGGAAATGGCAACCCACTCCAGTGTTCTTGCCTGGAGAATCCCAGGGACAGGGGAGCCTGGTGGGCTGCCGTCTATGGGGTCGCACAGAGTCGGACACAACTGAAGCGACTTAGCAGCAGCAGTAGCATGTTTCCATGGTGGGTCTTGGATATTCAACAGGGCCATTACTAGTAAAACATGGACCCCAGTGAAAAGTCTACTGCCCATCCAAACCCCAATTTAAGAAAAAGCATTTCCCTTCTCTTCTGCCTAGTAAGAAGGTGGATATGCTCAGATAGGTTTTGGAGGAGGAAGGAGAGAGTATGTTTTATCTTCTGTGGTAGAAGCAATCTTACCACGGGATGAGTGCCTGACATACGGCCCAGGGCACAGTAGGCACTCAGCAAACACTAGCTGAGTGGAGAGTTGGATGGATGGATGGATGGATGGGTGGGTGTGTGGGTGGGTGGGTGGATGGATAGATGGATGGATGGGTGGATGGAGGAATAGATGGGTGGCTGGCTGGCTGGCTGGCTGCATGGGTGGGTGGGTGGGTGGATGGATAGATGGATGGATGGGTGGATGGATGGATGGATGGGTGGCTGGCTGGCTGGCTGGCTGCATGTGTGGGTGGGTGGGTGGATGGATAGATGGATGGATGGGTGGGTGGGTGGGTGGATGGGTGGATGGATGGATGGATGGATGGATGGGTGGGTGGCTGGCTGGCTGGCTGGCTGCATGGGTGGGTGGGTGGGTAGATGGATAGATGGATGCATGGGTGGCTGGCTGGCTGGCTGCATGGGTGGGTGGATGGATGGATGGATGGATGGATGGGTGGCTTGCTGACTGCTTGGGTGGGTGGCTGGCTGGCTGGTGGGCTGCATGGGTGGGTGGGTGGATGGATGGATGGCAGATGCTTCTGTAATACAGATAAGTAGTTTCCAAAACCCTAGAGTTGTCAGTGGATCCAATGACTAAATGTATCCGAGAAGCTGTGATATGAGCAAAACAAGTCACAAGTCAAGAACGTGGGTAAAGGTGGCCGAAGCATCGAGTCCCATATCAGCTTAGTGCTGCCTTCACGGTTTCCCCTTGGCCCCCCAGCCCATGGTACTTGATAAGGCTGCCCCACCACATCCCTCGGAGCCCATGTTCACACTGCTCTACGCGGACCACACTATTCAATTTTGTCTTAACTTCACCTCTGTGTTCCAGGCTTGCTCCTCCTCTAAAAAACGTTTAAATCCTTTCCCCTTTTTTCCCACTCATATCGTCTATTACAAAAATTAATCTTAGAAAACAACCAAAATCCAAAAAAAAATTTTTTACACAATTATCATTTAATCAAATTAATGTTTTAACATTTGTCTTTGTTACCATCTTTCCTAAATGCATACTCAGTTATTACATATTTACAGTAATACTACTATGGACTTTTCAAAACCTGATGTTATGCCATGCGTATTGTTCCATTTTGTTTTCTTACCTTTCCTTGTGTCCATTTCCTCCCACTCCCAGTATGAAAAGCCTGATATATTCTAACTCCACTCAATTCTCATGGAATCACATACAAATATACATATTCTTTGATCATTGTGTTGTAAAAATGAATCACACTACATATAGTTCTCGGCTCTTTGCTTTGCTTTTCTAAATGATACAGTATGGATATACCTCTAGGTTAACAGACCTAGATCAAATTCATTCCCAAATATACCTGCCAAAGATGACTGATTCACAGTTAATTCTGTCTCCACTTATTGACAGACATTCAGAAATTTTCCAGTTCCTAGCAACGACATTCCTAGCAATGCATATTCTCATATGTAAATTCTTGAGTATGTTTATTTCTTTTGTACAACCTGTTCCTAGACTGTTAAGTCAAAGACATGAGTAATTTAATCTTTGGGGGAGGAGGAAGTCCACGTATCATGCAGAATCTTAGTTTGAACTTGTGTTCCCTACAGTGGAAGCATGGAGCTTTAACCACTGGACTGCCAGGGAAGTCTCCTGTGTAATTTAAATTTTAATAGATGTTGCAGGATGACTTTCCCAAAGGTCACAGTCTCTTGTTCTCACAAGCTTATTTGCACTTGTCTGTGCAAATGTTCCAAGAAGTAGTGAAGCATGATGGTTAACGACAGAAGTTCTGGAGCAGGACTAGCTGGCATGACGCCTAGCTCTTCCATTACAACCTGTGTGACCTTGAGCAAGTTAAGTAATCTTGTGGCACTCCAGTTTCACATCTGTAAAATGGGGATAATAACAGACCCTACCTATTATTGATATGTGTAAAGTGCCCTGGCACATAGCAAATATTTAGTAAGGGTCAGCTACAATTATAGTTATGATGAATTGGAATAGTAATCTGATCAACTCAAAATATTGCCTCTAGTGTTTTGCTTTTTGTCATAAAGATAGGGCGTGAAGTGGCTCAGTCGTGTCCGACTCTTTGCGACCCTATGGACTGTAGCCTACCAGGCTCCTCCGTCCATGAGATTTTCCAAGCAAGAGTACTGGAGTGGGTTGCCATTTCCTTCTCCAGGGGATTTTCCTGACCCAGGGATCAAACCCAGGTCTCCCCCATTGTGGGCAGACGCTTTACTGTCTGAGCCACTAGGGAAGTCCTATGGTGTAGAAAACTCTCCTTTTCTTTCAATGGGAAACATCCTTAGCATTTATTAGTACCAGCAGATCAGGATTTTTCAGCCATCCATAGCTATCACACATTATTTAACAGCGTTCCTCAATGTGTTCTGAAAGGGAATCTTCAGTGTTTCTCAGTGTGTTCTGAAAGTGTACGTCTCTCTCTGTATCTTTCTTGGTTAATGAGCCCAGCCTGCTTGAGAGGGCAGTGTTCCTAAACTCTGCACAACAGCAACAGCTCAAGGCCTTTTGGGCACAGAATTGCTGCCACGTTTTCACAGAAATACCCAGAAAAACATTCTATTCCTCTACCTGATTTTTATTTGAGAGGATGTCAGTCTCTCTGTGTGAAAGGAATGAAGCTCCAGAGAAAAACACTAGATTTTTGCAGAGGACAGAAAAACTAGCATTTCATTTTACTGACGCACTCACAGGGCAATCCACTCTGACTCCTTCAAGCTGTTCCAGTGGAGCGCACAGTGAACATTCCAAGCACGCATTGACATTAAACTCCAGTTTAACATGGAATCAAACAAATGGAAAGATCAAATATTTGGAGATTTTCTTGTAGGTTGCTTCTGTGATTAAGAGACAAAACGATAGTGAGCTTATAGACAGAAAGCTTTTCTGATGCAGTCTTCAGACGGTTGAGGAATCAGCCCACATTCAATTCTACTGAACCCATCAGGCATTTACTAAATACTTACTACACCCAGGGCCTCATCGTAGGCATTGATAGGATGCAGCACAAATTGAAATGTGGCAGGATTACGGCACTCTCTGGCTAACATTCTATTGGGGAAGAAAATACTGCGCAGGTGGAGCTAAGCCACACATTAGATCTTCCTTGGTATTAAGTGAGAGAAAAGCCTGTTCAAACTAACTTAAACTAGCCAAATCAGCTCATGTAATGAAAAGTAAGGTTTCCCTGGTGACTCAGCAGTAAAGAACCTGCCTGCCAATGAAGGAGACTCAAGTTCAATCCCTGGGTCGGGAAGATTCCCTGGAGAAGAGGATCCATGGCACCCCATTCTCATGCCTGGAGAATCCCATGAACAGAGGAGCCTGGTGCACTACAGACCATGGGGTCACAAAGAGTCGGATACGACTGAGCGACAAAACAACAACAAAAATGAGAAGTACAAAAGCGCTGGTCTCAAAGGGGGCTTGATCCAAGGGCTCACTGGGACTCAGTGCTCTCAGCTTCTTCCAGGTCTGCTCTCCCAAGCACAGGTTTACTCTCAGATTCTATGTGAAGAGATGATGATTTCCCACAGCTCCAGGTCTATGTCTTCCAAGATTCAAATATCACAGAAAATAGGGCTTCTTTTCCACCACAATATAAGTCTTGGATGCAACTTTCAGTGGCTTGAATTTGTTTGCAAGCTCAACCCTAAATCTTATCATATTAGCCAGAGGGATGCCAAGTTGAAACCGGTCAAGACACAGACCTCCCCAGACCTAGAGACAAGGATCCAGGAAATACTTGCTGGAGCAAGTAGATAAGGACTGAGAGAATGGGTGGCTTCTCAGAGGAAAAACAAGCAGGCTTCTATTACCAGAAAGGAGAGAAATGATTCAAAAACAAATATAACAGAAGGATAAGCATAGAATGATGAGTGTAAGCATGCTAAGTTGCTTCAGTCCTGTCCAACTCTTTGTGATCCTATGTATGGACTGTAGCCCGCCAGGCTCCTCTGTCCATGGAATTCTCCAGGCAAGAACACTGGAGTGGGTTACCATCCTTTCTCCAGGGGATCTTTGCAATCCAGGGATCAAACCCACGTCTCTTATGTCTCCTGCACTGGCAGGAGGGTTCTTTACCACTAGAGCCTCCTGGGAAGCTCTAGAATGGTGAGAGGATGGGGTAAATACACACTTTGGCTTTAAGGATCTAAGAAAGAAGCATGAAAGTGGAACCAAGAGATGGAACAGAGTTCCCCTTCTTATTGTGAGAATCGGTTATGATGGGGATTGCCCTAGGGCACACTGCTATTGTGAAATGTTGGCAGGGTGCTCCAGCACCCAAGGGTTCTTTCTGATCCTGATGGCAGGTGAGTGTGAGATCCAGATCTGCCCTTTGCATGACTTTGGGTCTCCTTTGTAATGTAGGGATAATAACAGTCTCTACCTCGTATGACTTCACATAGATCAAATAGGATGATGTTTATTATAGCACGCACATGTTTGGACTAGATCCCCAAGTCCTGAGAGACTGTATGTCTTTATATCATCTTTCATTTCTTTTCCAACCCATTGAAACTGAATTGAACTGAGTTGAATTTCTGTTTCCTCCTCATCACCCAAATTAAGCTTCTGTTACCAAGACTGTTAAATGAACTTCTAATGACTAAAGACAATGAATAAGTCTCAACATTTATCTTACTTCTGTATAGAACTAACATTCTTGGTCACTACTCTTTCCTTCTTGGGCTTCTTTAATCCTTACCTTCCATTATTTTTCTTTATGTTTTGTCTTCCCATTGATACCCTTCTTCCTTTCTATAGTCTCTGGATCCTCTTCCTTTGTCCACCTCCAAGATTTGGGGTTTCTGAGAGTCTTTGTCCTTGTATCTGATTATAATCATGACTGTTCACTGTCCTTTAGAAAAATTTTCTCTTTCTAAATTAAAATATATATATATTTATTTACTTATGGCTGTGCTGGATCTTTGTTGCGGCATGCGGACCTTCTCTAGTTGCTGCATGTGGGCTTCTCATTGTGGTGGCTCCTCTCACTGTGCAGCATGGGGTCTAGGGCACGCAGGCTTCAGTTTTTGCAGCTCGTGGGTTCTTGAGCATTCACGCTTCGGGAGTTGTGGTGCACTGGCTTAGCTGTCCTGCAGCATGTGGGATCTTCCCAGACTAGGGATCAAACCCATGTCCCCTGCAATTGGCAGGAGGATTCCTAAACCACTGAACCACCAGGGAAGTCCTGTTCATTGTCTTTTGAAGGACTTTTCTATGTTGGGGGAAATTCCTGTATTTATATGGCAATATAAATTATATTTATATAGTAAATATTCCAGTGTAGTAGTTGGTATCCTTTTGGAGAAGGAAATGGCAACCCCCTCCAGTATTCTTGCCTGGAGAATCCCATGGACTGAGGAGCCTGGTGGGCTACGGTCCATAGGGTCACAAAGAGTCGGACACGACTGAAGCGACTTGGCATGCATGCACGTAGTCGGTATTCTTCGCAACAAGAGTGCAAACACACAATTTTGGTACCATCAATCGGTTAACAGTACATAAGCATTAGCTGTTAACAGAAACCCAGAGCCTTTGGTTATCATCCTCCAGGTTCCCCACGTCCTCAAGCTCTAAGCAACAACTAATCTACTCTCTGTCTCTATAGATTTGCCTGTTCTGGACATTTCATATGAATGCAATCATGAAATGCTAACATGTGATCTTTGGTGACTGGCTTCTTTCATTTAGCATAATGTTTTCAAAGTTCATCCATACTGTAACATATTCCATACTTCATTCCTTTCTATGATCAAATACTATTCTATTGTGTGGATACATCATGTTTTGGTTATTTATTCATCAGTTGATACACATTTGTATTGTGGCAGCTTCTACTAGTATGAATTCTGCTTTATTTGAGAGATGAGAAATCTGCATCTCAGGGAAGTGCCCTGACCAAGGTTAGGCAGCTAGAATGGGGCATAACCAAGATGCACACACGCTGGTGAACTGATGCCTTGATTCTTGTCTTAACCACTGCACTGTTGTCATTTACCATCCTATACAGCCTTGTGAGCTTACAGAAAAGAAGATGGGGAAGGGCCAGTAAAACTCCCTTTGTAAATCTTTTTAGGAGCATGACTGAAATTTCGAAAATCAAGTAGGTGAAATAATCCAAGAAATATTTGAGAAATAAATTTTCTTTCTTTTTTTTTTTTTTTTTTGCTGAACCACACAGCTTATGGGATCTTAGTTCTCTGACCAGGGATTCAACCAGTGCTGCCTGAAGTGGAAACATAGAATCCTAACTACTGGACCACCAAGGAATTCCCCCCAATTTTTTAAAATAGCAAACTAGAACTTTATGTCATTAGATTTTAAATCAGTGTAAGTCTACGATAATTAAATATTAAGATCCAACAGTTACATAGCACTTACTGTAAGTTTCTAAGAACAGTTCTGATTTAATTGTCACAGCAACTGTTTGCGGTACATACTTATTAATGTCTACATTTTGCAGATGAGAAAATCAAGGTACTGGGAGTTTAAGTAACTTGCCCCACATTATAGAGTTTGTGGGTGGTAGAGGTGGTATTTGAGTTCAAGCAGTGTGACTCTGGATTTGGGCTTCTTAATCACTACCCTCATAAGCCAGACAAACAAATATAACCAGCTAACATAATCAAAGCAAGCAAAGAAAAGAATGATTATCAAATGTGTAGGAGGTTAACTATTTAAAAGTAACAGAAGAGGGACTTTCCTTGGTGGTCCAGTGGTTAAAACTTTGACTTCCAATGAAAGGGCTGTGGGTTCAATCCCGGGCCGGGGAGCTAAGATCCTACACCCTATGTGGCCAAAAAACCGAAACATAGACAGAAGCAATATTGTAACAAATTCTTTTAAAGACCTTAAAAATGGTCCGTGTCAAGAAAAAAAAGATCTTTAAAAATAAATAAATAAAAGTAACAGACAATAACACGATGTTAAAAAGCAATACATCAAAGTACAAAAAATAATTTTCTGTACCCCAGACAAACCAAAATCAAATGGAAAACAACATATGGAAAGAAAATATTCCCAGTATATATGGAAGATAAGAATTAAGTCACATGAAAATTAACAAGAAAAATACTATAAGGCTGAATAGAGAGAGAGAGAAAAAAGATATACATAGATTATGTCTAAAAAAGAAATACTTGATAAACATGTTTAACTTCATTAATAATAAAGGAAATGCAGCTTAAACTCATGATGAAATTTTTTCCTACCAAACAAGAAAAATATACAATATTGAAGAAGACCATCTAGTTTTGGCTAGGGTGTAATAAACTGGCATTCTCAAACATTGCCGATAGAAGCGTAAATTAGTAGGGCCTTTCTGTCAATTATCTTGCAAGGAAAGCCAAGAATCTTAAATACTCATATTATTTGATTCCTCTCCTGGGATTCCAGCCTAAGGAAGTAAGTGTAAATTTAGAAAAGGCTTTATGTTCAATGACATTCATAACAATTCAAATGAAAAATACTGGAAACCACCTAAGTACCTAACAATGGAGAAATAAAATATTCAATAAGTACACATGAGGCAGCCATTAAAACCATATTTACCCAATTATGTAAAAAGTTGGGGAAATGTTCCTGCTATACTTTTAAATGCAAAAAAAAAAAAGCCAGAATACAAATGTATATTGATAACAAAATGTATCTGATGACAAATGTTAAGGAAATCACCTACTAAAAAACTAAAGAGAAACATGTCAAATATACTAAATTGTTAAGGATTTTGCTTTGCACATTTTGGTATTTGCCAAATTTTCAGTGAGCGCTGATTACTTTTACAATGGTGGGAGAAAAAAAAAACTTTTGCTTTTAAAAACTGGTGAATGGCTTGTGTTATATATGTGTTAAGCTGACAGAACCCAATTACTCCCGTCTCTCCCTGGCACAGCTATCTGACCCAGGGGAGTGGTGTGCATATATCTCTTTGAAGACCCAGCTCTGGAGATAAGGCTCCATTGACCTGTGGGCCTGCTGACTTGCTAGCAATGCCAGATAAAGAATTTTAAACACCGAAGGAAACTTCAGAGCCACTGGCTGGTTCTCATCAGGGGAGCCCAATCAGTGTGCTTTTTGTTTCCTCTGGTCCGTGGCCCTGAGAAGAAGCAAGATTACACTGTAGCTTTTGCACTCTGTCCAGGGCGCCAGGCTCCACCACTTACAGGGCTGAGGTGCAGTCGCTTTGGCTGCAGAGCAAGGCCTGGCTGGAGAGACAGAGAGAAACGACACCCCTGGTGAAGGACGAGGATAAGATCTCCAAACAAAGAAGCTCCTTCTGGTTAACAGTTCCCAAAGTCTGAGGAACAAATAGAAACCTCGAGGGAAGAATCAATTCAGTGTAACTAGGAATTCCCAGGCCTGACCTGTGGGATGGGTTAGAGGCCCTTGGAATTCTTACCCCTGCTCTCATTCTTTCACAGATCAGTCACTAATTTAGCGCATAGGATAAGCTGCATGCGGCTCCATGAGGTTTTCCTTACAGACCCAAAGGACATAATCTGGCAGATAGGCAATTAGGTCAAATGGTATAGGATGCTATGGCTGTGCTCTCCGGGGCATCTTTAAATGCTGAAGCAGGCTTTGGGGAAGAAAGTTGACTCTCAAGTAGACTCTTAGAAGGGGAGGTAGCCTAATGAAGGGCAAGGGAATGGAGAGGAAGGATCTCCCAGGCTAAGGAAATGGCTAAGACCAGCAGGCAAGAGAGATAGAGAGTATCTGAGGAAGCCTAAAGACGTCTGGGCTGGAAGATGGGAAGAGGCGAAGTGATCTCTTCCTGTTCCCCTTAGACGGAGTTACGGAGAAAGGTGAGAAGAAAAACAAGAAAAATATATTGGCAAAAGCCTTCCTCCTCTTCAGTTCAAAACTTTGCCCTTTGTATTCATCCCAGAGTACGCTGATAACAGCTGATCCAGTTAATAACAGCTGATAACAGCTAAGGGTTAATAGTGGTCTTAACCTTTGTACTGTTGTTTCAAGGTTGCAGAGAAGGACAGAGGCAGGCGGAGGCTGAGGTCTCAGATCCATATCGAGGCTGCTGCCATGACCCAGAGATGAGACCAGGCAGCCCGGCCAGAGGTGATCCATGTTGCCTTTTAACACTGCAACTACAACCCTTTTCTGTTCCAAGGGGCCAGTGGTGGGGTGGAGAGGTCATTCCAGTCGTTCTGCATATGCTGAGTGTATCGTAGATACTCACTGGTGTAATTCACAGACTCACTGAGGAGGTAATGCATGCAAACATGAATGGTTTATATATTTACTTGTTCTGAGACAAGAATAGGTTAGAGGGGCGCAACAAACTTTTATCAAGTCCTTATTACGCATGAGGGATTGTGTGTATGTGACGTGCTGGGGAGAAAAGATGAAAAGCAAAACCAGAAAACACCTCTCCTCAGGGTCTACTAGCCCATGAAGACGTGTAGTGGAAAGAAAACAAGATGGAAAATGAGCACTGGGATGCAATTTAAAAGTAAAGGTTTCATAGGACTTCCCTGGTGGTCCAGGGTTGAAAATCCACCTTCCAATGCCGGAGACATGGGTTTGATCCCTGGTCGGGGAACTAAGACCCCATCTGCCTTGGAGCCACTAAGCCTGAGGGCTGTAGGTAGAGATGAAGCCCCCCGCGCCACAGTGCAGAGCCTGCGTGCTGCAACACAGACCTGGAGCAGCCAGAAAAAAAAAAGAGGACAAATTTTTTTTTAAAAAAAGTGAATGTTTCATTACCTTCTGAACTTATTAAGATAGATCGTTGGCTCTCTGTCCTTTTTTGTACTACTCATAAAGGGTGGAGGTGATTCATGGATTTCTCACAGCTCCTTCAGAGATGAGAAAACACACAAAAATATGGTAGGGTCAAAAGGATATGAAGTCAGGGAGCCCTGAGTTTGACCTTGAGGCTGCAGTCTCTCAACCTGTGTCCTTGTCAGTGGACTAACACTTTCCGAGCCTTGGTCTCCACATCGAAAACGAATAGCAGTAGTGTGGCAGGTCGTACTGGGGGACGACCCAGGGACAGCGGCCGTCCTTTTGGCTATCAGAAGCTCTCCAAGTTTTGTTCGGGAGAGGAGAGTGCCTAAACTGTGTGATGGGTCACGAGCGGTCTAATGCAAAGGTCGACAAACTTTTCTGTAGAAGGCGAGACAGCAAATTTTAGACTTTGCAGACCACTGAGTCTTTGTCACAGTGATGCTACCGAAGCGTCAAAACAGTTATAGACAACACATAAATGAACAAGTGTGGATATGTGGCATTAAACTTTATTTACAAAAACAGGCAGTGGTACAGATTTGGTTCTTGTTTCCCCACCCCTAGTCTAAGGCCACCCTGGCAACCCCATTTCCTACTTTGTATACTTCTTTTGAAGCTGAAGGTATCCATCTGATTTAGTTTTGGCCAATGATATATAACTAGAAGTCTAAGTGGGGGCTGGGGGGTTGGGGTTGGGAAAAGTTGTTGTGTTCCTTATAAAATGGGGACTCATAGGCCCTAGGCTTCCTTCTCGATTGTACCTTGAATGCAGCTGTGATATCTGGTGTTGATGCAACCATCTTGCAATCATGAGATGACAAGCATAAGATGAAATGCCAAGTTTCTAAGGAGAATGATGTAGAAAAAGAGATGAGTTCCTTGATGTCAATACTTAGATGCTGAATTGATGCCAGCACCAGCTACTGAACTTTGAAATCCCTAAGCTGTTAAACCACTCAGGTTAGATTTTCTGCATTTTGCAACTAAATCTCTCTGTAAGTAATTTTAATCTATCACAAGTTTATTGGGAATATGAGATTAATATGAAAAATCACATAATAGATGCTCAATAAACAATGTTTCTCTTCATAGTTCATTTCCCATAAAATTGATACTGTTATCTTTGTGATCAGCTTTGTTAACATTTTGCACAAGCTCCTTTCAAGACTGTATCATTTAGAATGGAATATTTTTCAACATCATCTTTAGTTTCACTCTAATTTTAAATTTCCAGGGCCTCAGAAAGACTAGAAAAGGGAAAATCTCAGAAGAATATCTAGTTTACTAGGAGCCTGAGCTGAAAAGATCCCAGGGAACTGTCAAACAATTTGGAGCAAAGAACTTTCTCTGGTAAGTATTAATACAAGCATCCCTCTGTGCCCTCTTCCTCCGCTGCTTGCCAAGGTTCCTCACGCCTGCCTGTCCCTGACTCCAGATGCGAGGATAAGAAGCCCCGCACGATGAGACCCTCAGCAGATGCTGTTCCATTTTCCTTTCCTCTCTTCTCCGTGCCATGCCCTGTCACAGTCTTCAGTTATTAAAGGATCAGACCCAGTGTACAAAGGAGCCCCAAGAAGAAGGTGCTCTAAGGCTGAAAGAGGAGAAGATAGAGAATGATTAGTCCAGGACTGGGAGTCATAAGGAACAAGGGTTGAGAAATGTTCAGAATCAGCCAATTCAGAAACAAGTTTCTAGGAAACAAGTTTCTAGGAAGCAAGTTTCTGGGAATCTCTCTCTTTTAAAATAGTGTAGAGAGTGTGTGTGTGTGTGTGTGTGTGTGTGTGCGCGTGCATGCGTGCACGTGCTTCAGGTACCCATACAGAGGCAGATAGTACCCTATACATGTTTTTTGGGTTTCCAAAAAATATGTATTTATTTGACTGCACTGGGTGTTAGTTGCGACACTCTTCGTTCTTTGTTGAAGCAGGTGGGATCTTTAGTTGCAGCATCAAACTCTTAGCAGCCGCATGTGGGATCTACTTCCCTGACCAGGGATCGAACCTGGGCCCCTTGCATTGGGAGCATGGATTTTTAGCCACTAGACCAGCAGGGAAGTTCTTCCAATAAATGTTTTTGACAGTGTGGGTCAAAGGGTGGGTGGATGAATTCTTGGCCACAGGGATGGATATTGTGAGCAGTCTGGCTCTCTCTTGTCTGGAGCACTTCATGAGAACTTTTCAAATTCCCTGTGGCAACTGCTCACTTCTATGATAAGATGAAATCAGCCACAGACCGTATGTAAAGGACCTCAGAAGAATGTTTCCCAATAAATCCTAACTTACTGAATCAGATGGTGGTTCAGATTTGACCCGCGGGTCGTAGCTTGCCCATCTCTGCCCTGGACTGTGTCCACACCTGGGGATGCCCCCTAGAAATGCAGCAACCGTTTTGCTACCAGCCTAAAGATGGAGATGGACAGGTGCAGATAAAAAGTCCTCGTTCTTTAACAGGAGCCTCTGCTCCTGATATATGTATAACCCATCCTCATTCTGTGCTTCTTCTGAAACAGGCAATTTTTGTTTTCATTATATACATTCGAGTGGGCCTTTCTCTTACTTGCAGCCAAGAGAATCCTAGCTGCACAGTTTACTAAAGGGAAAAGTTCTCCCTTGCCGATTTCCTTCACTAGTGTATAGTGGATAGTAAACGTACTGAAGCCTGGTAGTAGTAGCAGAAAGAAGGGCAGGGGGGAATGCCTCCTTATTGGAGAGCAAGAATTCACTTTGCCTTACTTGAAATTTACAATCCTTTAAGAATTACTATGCTGCTAAATACCCTGAACTATCACTGATCTGTGATACCTTTGTTTAGAGAGATTTAAACATGACTGGACATTACTTTGCTGACCTTAGAGTCAAAACCTACAGTTTTCCCAGTAGTCATGAATGGATGTGAGAGTGGGACCATAAAGAAATCTGAGTGCTGAAGAATGGGTGCTTTAAAAATGTGGTGTTGAAGAAGACTCTTGAGAGTCCCTTGGACTGCAAGGAGATCCAACCAGTCCATCCTAAAGGAAATCAGTCCTGAATATTCATTGGAAGGACTGATGCTAATGCTGAAACTCCAATACTTTGGCCACCTGATGTGAAGAGTTGACTCATTAGAAAAGACCCTAAGGCTGGGAAAGATTGAAGGCAGAAGGAGAAGGGGATGACAGAGGATGAGATGGTTGGATGGCATCATCAACTCAATGGACATGAATCTGAGCAAGCTCTGGGAGATGGTGAAGGACAGGGAGGCCTAGTGTGCTGCAGTCCATGGGTTGCAAAGAGTTAGACATAACTGAGTGAACAAGAACAACAACAAAGATGACTGGAATATATCTCCTGCTATTGTTTAGTGGGCTGACTTCACTGAGCCACTCATTTTTACTGTCCTGCATTTATTTCTTCTTTCATATGTGTAAATTTTATTTCTATCAATTTGAAGAGAAGTTCTTTTATGGCAGCAAACGTTATAAACTTCACAGTATTGGGCACTTAAGAGGTATACAGTATGTGTGTGCTTAGTAGCTCAGTTGTACGCAACTCTTTGCGACCCTTTGGACTGTAGCCCACCAGGCTGCTCTCTCCATGGGATTTCTCAGGCATGAGTACTGGAGTGGGTTCCCATTTTCATCCTCCAGGGGATCTTCCACCTCCCAGGGACTGAACCTGCATTTCCTGTGTCTCCTGCATTGCACACAGATTTTTTTTACCCACTGGGCCATCAGGGGGAAGCCTGGTATACAGTATCTGCATTATTAACTCAATTTTTAAGGGTCTTTTCATGAACATATTACAGAATAAGAACAACTTGGGATTATTTTAAATGGCCCTAGTCTGATTTAAGCTCCCCATTGTAAAACAAACAAACAAATTATCCTGGACTATCTGGAAAATATTTTTTTGTTTGTTTTGTATTGACTTATAGTTGATTGATTTACAGTTTGTGTTAGCTTCTGGTATACAGCAAAGTGACCCAGTTAAACATACATACATATATTTTCTTTATCAAGTTCTTTTTGTTACAGTTTATTATAAGATATTGAACAAAATATTATAAGATATTGAACATAGTTCCCTGTGCTATACAGTGGGACCTTACTGTTATCTATTTGACATACAGTAGTTTGTATCTGCTAATCCCAAGCTCCTATTTTATTCCTCCTCCCTTTTCCCCTTTAGTAATCACAAGTTTGTTTTCTTTGTCTGTGAATCTGTTTCTGTTTTGTAAATTAGTTCACTTGTGTCATTTTTTCAAATAAAAAGATTTCAAATAAAAGTGTTCTTATAATATTTGTCTGGTTTATTTCAAAATGCATGATAATGTCTAGTTCCAATCATGTTGTTGCAAATGGTATTATTTTATTTTTTTATGGCTGAGTAATGGAAATGTCTTAATTTCTTTTAACTTTCATCACTTTGGTGTTTTTTTGTGGAACTGATTTTTTTTTCTTTTACATCAGATATCTTCAGTGGAGGAAGGGACATTGCACACAGATATCAGAAAAGCACTGCATATTACTTTCACTGGAAACTAATTTTCTAGATTAGATATGACTGGAAAGGATAGAAGTGATGCAGGATTATAAGACATAACATTATACCATACACAGCTGCAGGCTGATACAAACACCATTCAGAACAAGAGAGGGGAGGGGGAGGTGCTTTTCAGAGGGGCTTAAGGCCACTTCCTTCCAGGGTGGAAGGACAGGGCCACACATAGCATGGTGAGTCTGCCTCAGTGCCCGCAGTGCGTTCCTGTGGTCAGCCTTATCTTGATGCCCCATCTGGACAGCTCCTTTGGGGGAGCTCCAGATGAATACAGAGAGGCTATTTCTTCCCTCTTCCTTTTCAGTTTTTGATGCTGCCTTTTAAATTAATGAAGTCACAGATTTTTTTTTCATAATATATAGTTTTAATATCAGATGAATAACCTAATTGCATTTAAAGAATGCTCATCCCTAGTAGCTCAGTTGGTAAAGAATCCACCTGCAATGCAGGAGACCTGGTTTAATTGCTGGATTGGGAAGATCTGCTGGAGAAGGGGTAGGCTACCCACTCCAGTATTCTTGGGCTTGCCTGGTGGCTCAGCTGGTAAAGAATTCACCTGCCATGCAGGAGACCTGGGTTCGATCCCTGGGTTGGGAAGATCCCCTGGAGAAGGGAAAGGCTGCCCACTCCAGTATTCTGGCCTGGAGAGTTCCATGGACAGTGTAGGCCATGGCTCACAAAGAGTTGGACACGACTGGGCGACTTTCACTTTCAGGCTGCTTTTGGGACTTTCCCAACAGCTCAGCTCTACGGAATCTGCCTGCACTGCAGGAGATGCAGATTTGATCCCTGGGCTGGAAAGGTCCCCTGGAGAAGAAAATGGCAACCTACTCCAGTTTTCTTGCTTGAAAAATCCCACAGACAGAGGAGCTTGGCAGGCCACAGTCCATGGAGTCACAGTCAGTCGTGACTGAGCACACACACACGCAGGCTGCTCTTAGCGTGTTGTTCAGTTGGTTAAAAGATGAAATCTTATAGTTCCTTTCAGAGGGAAACAGGATCTTTCCTTTTAAATCTGAAGCACAAAAAAAGTTATTAATCTAACTCACAATATCATTACTGAGCAAGAACCTCCTGTGACAGGTGACTGAAGAGGCAAAAACAGCAGTTTCAGAATCGCAGAGCAGCTCCTAAGAGCTGAAATTTGGTAACAGGAAACTTTGGTTGTTGCTGTTGTTGTTCAGTTGCTAAGTCATGTCAGACTCCGCGACCCCGTGGAAAATGGGAAGAGGTAAAGGAAATGTTTTTTAAATTCACTTAATTTTGAACAATTGATTCATTCTTTCTCGCAGGGAAATATTTCCCCTATAGAGAAACTTGCAGCAAGGGAGTCCACTTGTCCAGCACATGCCTCTTGCAGTCAATATCCCAGTATGCACAGGTTTACCATTCTTCTTCTGATATTAACAAGACAGTTATTGTTATGTATGAATACCAGAGGTTGGCCTGTAACCTTGTGGCAGTTTTCAAATACAGTTGGGTAAAATGCATAGCAATACATAAAATACACAACAGTAAAAGTAGATAAGGAGATGAAAATAGATTATTATGGGAAGGAAGGAAAAAAGAGAAAAGATCAGTCTAGTTTAGACTTGCCTTAATTATAGCCCATATCCACTGAAATGTGGTAATTTGATCCAAGTTGATTAATGGGATAATCCTCTTTTTGTACTACTAAATAGCCCCAAATTATCTTTTGTATGAATTATGTTACAAGAAATGTGTAATTCTATCAGAAAAATTGGTTTAAAAAAAGAGAGAGATTTTTAAAGATAGTGTTTGTAAAAAAAAAAAAGAAAAAAAAAAAACACCATGGGGATTTTTTTGAGGTTCGTACAAACTCTAAGCACTTTTTTAAAAATTACAGATTTATTTTCTTGACTCTATAAATAATATGTGTACAGTGTAGAAAGTAAAAAGAAGAAACTAAAAATTATGCATAAGATCAAAACCAAAGATAACCACTGTAAAAATTCGACAACAGTTCCTTCTCTCTCTGTATCTTTCTAGATATGTGTGTGTTTGTGTGTGTGTGTGTGTGTGTGTGTGTGTGTGTGCGCGCACGTGCGCGATTATATCTTTCTGGCTCACAGAACAAGATCTATTTTAAGATCAGTAGTTCAAACCATGCTGTATATCACCAACATTTTCCCAGATCGTGAAGAATTTTTCATTAGCCTTTGTAGGCGGTCTCTTATTTTGGTTATTTTTCAGTATACTATATTCTCCCCCTCAATTTTAGTTTAAAAGATAAGACACTCATGGCATTTAAAAAGATTTTTGAAATAAAAATTATTCATAATCCTATTACTCTAGTGTATTTATTTTCCTCTTCTTTCTTTATAAAGCAGGAGCTATTTTATCTCCTAGTACATAATCACTACCTCTCAAGTTGACCATGGAACTCTTTCTTCAGACAAGGGTAACCTCCGATAACTGCAGCTAGAGAAAGCCTGTGCAGCCAAAAATAAATAAATAAATAAAATTTTTTAAAAAAGAGGATATCTTATGGTGAAAAGTGAAAGTCACTTAGTCGTGTCCGACTCTTTGTCAAGACCCCTTGGAGTGTAGCCCACCAGGCTCCTTTGTTCATGGAATTCTCCAGGCAAAAATACTGAAGTGGGTAGCCATTCTCTTTTCCAGGGGAATGTCCTGACCCAGGGATCAAACCTGGGTCTCCTGTGTTGCCGGCAGATCTTTACCATCTGAGCCACCAGGGAAGCTGGTAGTGTTTCTCAAAGTTTGTACCAGCAGCGACATCACTTAAGAAGTTGTCAGAAACGCACATTCCCAAACTCCACCCAATCTACTGAATGAGAAGCTGGGGATGGGGGAAGGTGGAAGGCAGTAATCTGTGTGTTTTTCCTTATTTTATTACAAGCCGTGCAGGCAATTCTAATGCTCACTAAAGTCTGACAACCACATCCTATGGGATCAACAATCCGCAAAAGATCCTTTGGGAAACAATTTGCAAAATTGCCTTTTCTGACGAGTTTCTCTATTTCCTGGAAGGAAGAAGCAAATTGTTGGCTGACTCTGTTCCCTGTAGGGTAAAACAGGGATATTAGCTGCCTCCCAAGGATAGAGAGTAAATATAATAATTAGCAAAAGTGTTTTGTAAACTATGAAGCGCTGAAGTGATATACAGACATTATTCTTATGGTGACCTCGAGTTTAAGCGGAAAGATTTATATTACTAAGCTCTGGGGAAAGCCAAATGGAATGTGGACACAGATGGCTCTCAGTTCTCACATATTCAACTTTTATACAACCCAATTTTCACACATGACACATGCCACCCCTAAAATGCCTTTCCCACACCAAATCTGGAATTTCCTACACTTGCAGTTTAATGAGCAATTTGAGGTATCCCATGGCTGCACCACCTGCCAACCCACAAAGCTGTTTTGGCAGGCTCACATCTTTTCTATTTCTCAGTTTTTGTGCCTATTTTATTGTATCTAGCCATTATTATTTACAAAGAAAACAAGAGAGAAACAGTAGGCGACACAGTCCCCAGCCTTGTTGAGTTTCTATTAAATTTCTTTGGCAGCCTCAGGCTGTGATTCTACATATTTTTGTTCTATGCACGTGATAACCTCTTAAATGCTCCTAGCTACACAAACTCCTATTTTTCCAAGTCTTTCTCTGCTCAGAAAAATATGAATTTGTGTAGCTAACTAGTCTTTCTCTGCTCATACTTCCCTGGTAGCTCAGACGGTAAAGCATCTGCCTACAAGGCAGGGGACCCGGTTTCAATCCCTGGGTTGGGAAGATCTCCTGGAGAAGGAAATGGCAACCCACTCCAGTATTCTTGCCTGAAAAATCCCACGGACAGAGGAGCCTGGTAGGCTACAGTCTATGGGGTCACAAAGAGTTGGACATGACTGAGCGACTTCACTTTTCTCTGCTCACTGAGTTAGCTTTGCTGCCTCTGGTCAGTTTGGTCTTTTTGCTTCTTCTTAGCCCTGATTCGGGTGATCCACACATAGCTGGTCATTCCTAGCTGTTCATATTCATATGCTTACCTGCTGTTGGCTGCCTCTGCAGCAACTCAGATTCATTTTTCTCAGCAGGCTTCTTCCCTAAAAGGAAGAGTGGCTGTGGTCTTCCTATAGGTGCACAGGGCTCTGACAAACAGGCTCCACTTTAGGGACCTACCGTGGGGCAGATGGGCAGGCTAAAACCCCTTATCCCCTTCACCGCCACTTCCTCCCTCATTGCCAGAGAAGAAGGGCTTTACTTAGGCACTGGAAGATGTCAATGAAATTTTCACCCCAGCAAAGATAACTTAATTACTTTTTATTCCTTCTGAGTCCATTCTGTAATTTTCAGTTTATCTCTCTCTGCCCTCTAAAGTCACATATCCTATTCTTATCCCAGGAGGAAGTCCCCATCATTTGCGGGGCTGTTCTATTGGGCCTTTAACTCAGGGTCTAAGGCTGCTGCTGGCTGGCTATTCAGTGGTGGTGGTGATGGAAGGGGGGTGGGCGGTCAGGGACATGACTGACTCTGCTGCTCTGGACGCAGGTCTGTATCCAGGCATTCAATTATAGTCAAATAATTAACTACCCAGGTAATTAATTATTCAAATTAGCTTGTGATTAATTACCCAGGTAATTAATTATTCCAAGGCTCCTTACTGCCCTTAACTTATAGTCACCCTTACTCTGAGCTGAGAGTTTCTATCGATCTTATCTTACTGAGCTAATCTATTATTTATAGATTTCTTTATAAAAGTAGTTCTCCAAGTATAATACCTGAACCATCAGCCTCAGTAGAACTTGGCAGAAATGCAAATTGTTTTTTCATAATACTGCTGATGAGATATAGATTGTTTCTCAATTTTTGACTATTACAAATACAGCTGCTGTGAAATTCTTGTGCAGGTGTTTCTGTGGACATATCTTTTCATTTCTATTGGTTAAATACCTAGAAGTAGAATTGTAAGACAAACCAATTTGATGCGATCCTCAAATTCTTCCTAACCATGATCTACTAATAGTACAGTGTTATGGATTAATTCTTTTTATGGTTGCCAGATAAACATAATAAATCCAAAATATTACATTTGAGACTTATTTATACTAAAAAATTATTCATTGTTTATCTGAAATATTTTAGTGGGTATCCTTTTTTGTTGTTTTGGGTCTTTTTTTTGTTAAATGTGCCAACTCTAATTCCTTTTCATTATCATTTGTTATTTTAAGGGGTTCTGAGGGTGGGAGAAACAAGAATAATTTGTATAATCATTCTACCATCTTAATCCAAGATAAAAATTTGATGGAAACTAAATAGCCTGATAATCTACTTATCAGTTGCCTCATTTCTCTGTGAAATACCCTGCCGAAGCCAGTGGAAAATTATCATCAGAAAGCCTTCCTAAAGGAGGGAGAAAATTTCTTCTGAAGGATAGCTTTCAGAAAAACATTAAATATATAGCATTACATATATTTAATAACATGAACTATAATAGCATTAATTATCATCAATGAACTAAAGTTATCTTGATGTGTAACTTCTAGCTGTGTGACTTTAAGCAAATTCTTTGTGCTTTGATTTTTCTCCTCTATGAAATGGATCTAACAAGGGCACATAGTAGGAATATTAGGAGGGGTAAATAAGACACACTGTAAAGTATTTAGCTTAGTATGTGATACATGGAAATCATCAATAAAAGTTATATTTCAAAGTCATAAAACAAGAAAGTCCTCCTTCCTAACCCTAATCCAATATCATATGTCCACAAAATATCATTTCAAATAGTTTCAGAGCAGAATTTGAGGTAAGAAATTAGGTAAGAAGTTGAATTGTCTGTATTTAACGTTTGATTTTCATTTTGACCATTTTAAATAATCACATATATATGTTAACACCCAGGTTTCTATTTTTAGCCCAAGATGAAGCCATAGATAAAAAATCCTAGGGATTTTATAATTTTTTTGTTTCTTGGGGATAAAATTCCTCACATAACATATAAAGCCACTCCTTGATTTTTAAACATTAAACTTTTCATTTACGTTTCCAGAAACTCATTAAACACAAAAATTGACCCTGCCTCTACAAAGACATAATGGGCAGAAGAACAATTTAGGCATAATCATGAGACTCTTCCGCTAGAAAAATAAATACCCAAGTGTTTTATTAGTTTTTGGCAAGCTTAACCAGCTTTGTTCCCTAATGGTAAGTTTCTACTAGATTAAGCGTCCTGGTGTAGTTAGTTCTATCTGAGCAGTGACGGATGTTATGAGACTATTACACATTCTGCCTATGAGTAGTTTGGCCTCACGTTTCCTTGTCCTGTAATGTTTAGACTGGCTCCTTCCTGCCCACTGTTTTGGTACACTCTCTTGTGGCGAGTTGGTGGCAGGACACCACCCTGGCTCTGAGGTTGCTGGCAGAACATCATTCTTGTGGGGCTGTGGTTGCTACGAAGTTATTGCTGAGGAATCATGTCTGAGGCCTCTTCCCAGTTTGGGTTTTGCCTGTGCATTAAACACAGTTAGTGGTTTTAGTCCCTTCACTGTTTCTATTTGAAACAAATGAAAACTCCTGTGAAACAGGACTTCCGGAGATAATAGGGAAAGACCCAGGTCCAGTGAAGCCCAGGTGACTCTGCACAGATTGGATTCACTTTTGTTTTATTCAGCCATTCTCTAGAGAGGCAAAAGAAATTCTGCCTCTAAATATTTTTTTCATATCTTGTAGAAACATTAATGATAACAATAATAACAATATTTCCCATATTCCAGCTTAAGTCCCAGTCTATGAATTTAACATGTGTTTTTTGCCTGATTAAAGTAATAATCATAACCAGTATAATTTAGCAAGCCCCATCTATAAGTGAGTGCTTCACATACGTTCCTCAGCCTTCACCGCAGCTTCTTGAGAGCAGTACTTAGAAACCAGGAAATGGACAAGAAGCACGTCCAACATGTGGACACACGGAGGGGACGGGAGGGTGGGACGAGCTGCGAGAGTAGCGCTGACATATCTACACCACCACGTGTAAGACAGACAGCTGCCGGGAGGCTGCTGGGCCACACAGAGAGCTCAGGTCAGTGTTCCGTGATGACCCGGAGGGGTGGCTGGGGCAGGGGTTTGTAGGGAGGCTCAGAAGGGAGGGGATACATGTATACAAACAGCGGATTCACTTCTTCGTCCAGCAGAAACTAACATAACACTGTAAAGCGATTATACACCCAATGAAAAGAAAAAAGCATGTCCAAGATTGTGTGTGTGTGTGTGTGTGTGTGTGTGTGTGTGTGTGTGTGTGTGTGTGTGTGTG